>KZ308413.1:595117-619919 GCA_000376725.2 Ladona fulva
GAACAATTGCGTCTACGAACCAAATCGAGTTTGCCACAAGAAGGACTGCTTCACCACCACCCACACTCTCCCCACAATCACCACACCGAAAACTTGCCCTACCCCACCCCCCAACTGCGACGTCACCTGCCCACCGGAACACTACGGAGAGAGGTGGTTGATGGCAAACCCGGTCGACCCATGCAGTTTCTGCTGTTGCGAACCTGATGGTACCGGAAACGAGATTCCTCACTTCAAGACATGCTGGGAACACGACCAGTACTTCGATCCAGTGGACAAGGTGTGCAAGAGGAACGGCACCATCTGCCCCAGACCACCTCCTGACCACCATGAGGACTGCCGTAACCCCAGCGACAAGGATGGCTGCCACCTCATGGTTTCGCTGTGCGACTACGATGCTGATGGACATCTTCCGAATCCATATGATGACCGATCCTTCTGTCAATGTGACCATGATAACATCCATTGGATGCCATGCCCTCCTGGAACCGTAAGGTTCATCGACAGCGCAGGAGCGTGCGTTTAGGCAAAGCAGTTTATTAACGTGAATGCATTATTACAATAAGTTGAAGAAAAATGTGGTTATCTAAGGGATGAATGAATATTGAACGTTGTAAAGAAATTTTGTAAGAAGTTGCATGTCCATAATAAAGCGAATGAATTTAAAATGTTCTCTATCCTCTTCCTTCCAATAAACCCTTCTGACATGGTACATATACTTGCAAGCATTTGTCCTCGCTTAACTTAATTAATAGTTAACCATTACTTGTGGCAAACCTGGCCTCGATCCCATTGGAAGCAAAGTTTACCTGATGAGGGTTGCGGCGAGAGGGCAGACTGCCGTAAAATTAAGGGCTAATTCAAGTTCACCTTCATCACTATTCGTAATCAACAGTCCACTCCGTAAGGGATGGGAATAAGAAGGCTAAGAAAGTTCAAACTATCCCTAATCCATGTTCGCACAGTACAAATATCCGAAAAAATACCTGCAGAGGTAGATTGCATTTAAAAAATAATATTCTACATCTACATCTACATAAGTACCCTGCAAGCCGCCTTCCGGCGTGTGGCAGGGGGTGTAAACACCAAGAGTAGAATTACTTTTTTAATTTATTATTATCGCGTATCGTTCGCGGAAAAAAAGAGTCTCTAAAACGACTTGTCCTCGCGTCTATTTCTCTTATTTTACGCTCACTGTCGGATCGGGCAAAGTAGCAGGGGGGTCGCATAATATCAATTACGTCATCCGAAAATGTATTTCCTCTGAATTTATCTAACAATCGCAGCCTAGCTTCTAATCTCCTTTCTTTCAAGGATTCCCAACCTGCGTCTGTGAGCATTTGCGTTACACTTGCTTCTCTATCGTAGCACTTTTTAACAAAACGTATCGCCTTACGCTGCACTTTCTCGAGTTCGCGAGAGTTCGTTTCATCCGCTGGGTCCCATATACTCGCCGCATATTCCAGATGGGGCCTAACTAACGTAAAATAGCATCGCTCTCTAACCTTTTCATCGCATCTACCTACAATACGCTTTATAAAACCGAGCTTTTTAGTTGCTTTACCGCATATTTTTCGAATGTGTGTGCTCCAGTTTAAGTTATTGGTTAGGGTGATTCCAAGATATTCTACTGAGTCGACTACATTTAAATTCGTTCCACTAATTTTGTACGGGCGGTTCTGACTCAATAAATATTGCGAGTTTTAGTAATTTTGGACAATTTTCATGTTGATATTTGCATTTGGTGATGGAATGATTCATTTTTCTACATAATTCATATTGTTTTGCAAACAATATTCGTAATTGAGGATTTCCACTTAAGCCTATATGGTCTACTACGAACAATAGGAAACGCATTTTTATGATATTTTCGAAGATTTTTAACCATGACTATAAAATCTTTCCAAAGTATCTTTATGAACATTCACATGTGTTCTTTATAATGAAAAAACGTCCTTAATTCATTTTTTTTTCGGGATTTAAAAGGACAATTATCAATAACTTTATGCAGGAATTAAGTTCATAAGATATTATATTATGTCGACTGATCCGTCATATATTCTGAGCATGTAGTACGTTTGATCATATAAAGCACGCGTATTCAAAATGAATTATAATTAGAGTACTGTAGAGCGCCATAAATGTTTTTTTTTCGCTCCGACAGACGACTCGCTTGATATAGTCACTCTTTTAAGCGCCTGTGTAGAGACGCTTGAGAATGGTTTCGTTAAAAAGGGACGATTCGGCACGAACATTTCAGTGCCGGCCAATTCTGTATTAAGGTTTCGGTGCAAAGGAAAGCAAGGAATATATCGATACTACGAAAAAATGTCAAGCAAATTATCAATCGATAGTAACTGGGTACCACCTTCTTTGGAGAAACGTCTTAAAATGTTGAATGATAAACATTTAAAGAGTAGATTATTCGGAAAGGTTTCAAAGTAAGATATTCAAAATTTGAGCAATGTTACACATTTGAAAAAAAATATATAAAACAATTGCGAGATTCGAGATGACGAAGGGAGGAAAAATATTGAAAATCATTTTAATGAAACATTACAATTTAACTTTTGAGAAGTTTTGTAAATATAACCTCAATCGAGAAAAAAGATCGTACTATCGTAAAATTACATTACATGCAATAAAAGTCATAAGTGTTGATGCAAAAAGTTAAGAAAATAAGGGATGAAATTTGGAACATCAAAATTAACAATAATTTCGCAAAAAATGAGGATTTAGGTTAATCGATCAAATAATATAGCTCTAAGCACGCATCTTAAGTAATNATATGCTATAAGATAAAAAACAATTCAAGTTGTAAAATAATTGGAAATAATAAATGTTATGAATATAACAACCATATTTACACAATAATACAAGTATCCCTCTTTACCCTGAGCCCCAAGCCACCACCCTAATGTAACCAATAGAGGCGATATTAGGATTACATCCAACTAACAACTAGGCAGAAGAGCAGTATGTCCCTGAATTAATAATAGAGATAACAATTTCTACCGATTTAATTCAAGAAAAACAGCCGATATTAAATTAATTATCCACTTTCTGTTGATTGAATACAGAGATTTAATAATATATTTGCGAAACAATACCCAGCGATATCTCATAGAAAAACTATCTCAAGAGAGGCAGAAGGAAGCTGTGGTAGATACGCGCCTTATCTATCCTCTTCACATTCAGCACCCACAGATTATGACAACCTCTCATAGAAACAGATGATAAATAGCCGTATATATAAGGAGATACCTCAATGGAAAATTCTACTTGAGTTTCCACTGAGAATCGAGTAAGACACTCATAGCCAAACCTCCTCCAACAGCAACATGAGTAAGTACCCGTAGTCACGCAAGTAACATTCGTGAAAGCATTCATATTTAATACTTGGTCTATTAGAATAACATGGTAATGAATCGGACTTTCTGATTTCGAGATTTAACTAATACAATTGAAGTAATACAACTCGAACCAACCATCTTATTTACTGAGCTACTCCCGACCATTGAAACAATTTCTCTGCATGAATATTCCTTTGCGAAGTCTACTCTCATTACCTAAGTAGTAAAACATCGAGGCCCAAGATTTATAACTTGTTCAGTATTTCATTTTGCATTTCTTCCCATAGAGCTGCTTCTGCCTCTCGTAATCCTCGTGGTGATCGCCGCATCGGCTTATGCCAACGATGGCTGCCACAAGGTGACCTGCCCTGCTCAGGTAGAGGGAGCAAAGAACTGGGCACACGCCAACCCTGACGATCCCTGCTCGTTCTGCTGCTGCCGCACCGGAGAGCCAAAGCACAAGCTGTGCCCACCAAACACCGAATTCGACCCCAGCCAAAGCAAATGCGTAGACTCTAACCGATGCCTCAACAGGAAGTTCTTGATGCAGCTCCACGACTAAAGGAACAAGTCTAAAGTCAAGTCTTCCTATGGACATCCAATGAGAACGACGACTGCTAAAATTTAACGATATAGCTAAATACTGCTTCTAAGTATGAATGTACCATTCAGTAATATAAAATCTTAATAAAACCTAAATAACTATTTAAATTATTTCTACAACGAAATTTTTCATCGATCGACACAATTAACAGATATTCTACGAATTTCAGTGTAAAACACATCACTTCATGTACCCTCAAGCAGCTTTTAGGAGTGATGAAGGGTGTGCCTGCATCGTGACTGTAAAACTCAGAATAACACTATGCTGTTTTCTGCAGTAACAAACGCATTTGAAGATCTATAACACTATTCAATGTTGAGCAAATTAGTAAAATTTTTGAAAAAATTCTATGCATTTCACTAAACTATTACAATTACTTTGCACCATAATTCAATTGAAAATGATCTTTAGACAAAGACAAAAGGGAAGCATTGAAATGTATCGAAGAAGAATCAAACATCGAGTTCTAAAGAAAATGCAAATGTATTGCTTCCTGCTAAAATTAATTCCTCTAAGGTTTCGAATAGAGTAATTGATAGAGTCTGAGTTTCCTCGAGAGTATGAATGACAACGTTCATTCCAATGAAAACGGACCTGAATAGGTAACTAATATGGTCTAACTAAGCGTCGGAAGTCGCGCCATAGTTTAAATTCTTATTCCGTAACTTTCTCGACTGATGAATATAAAGTCATGATTGCAAAAATATTCCAAGCAATTGAGATCCTCAACTTAAACTAACTACTTATATTTTCCTACTGTTACAGCCACCCGAAAATTGCATCAGAAGCTTGTGTTAAAATGTATTTAACTCGCCCTTTGAAGATCTATATGAATCTAGTCCCAAAACGCGTAATGTATGAATTTATTAAAAATTATAAGGTAATGAGTGTCCCCGTAGCCAAGGAATGGTTTTGGAGATTCTAACCCACTCATGAGACAAGCATAAACAAAACCAAGCGAAGAGATTCAGAATACTGCATACAGAAAATCTGAAAGTGTGTTTACCCAAGTAAGATCGAATAACAGGAAATAAAACTTGGGAGCCCTCAAAATTTTTCCTTTGGCCAATTTATGGAATGCAGCTGCGTCCGCCCTGTTCTAATTGCCCTTTCAAAATCCAATAGAACGATGCACCCGTTAGCTAAAGAATAAACTCTGTTTAAAAGTGAGTCACATAAGAAGCATTGGAAAATATAGGAGGCGACATTTCGATGGCCCAATGCTACTCTGTGCCTTATCACTCAATCTTATTTTGTTGGAAATTTCAACATACAAATAAATGCCAATCGTCTACAAATTGCGCCCTCTAGTTTATTTCTCCATTCTTACGTGGGACCTGCAAAGAGCATTAACATGGACAACTTAGGAAATATATACTGTTTATTTCTCTCATGTGTAAAAAAAATTTTGTTGTGGCAGAAGTAATTCATTTTCGGGACGATGCATCAACCAAAAAGAAGTAATTATTCCATGTAGGAAGAAAACTACGAACCAGAGTAACTTTGAAAGAAGAAAAACGTTTATGAAGGTTATTTTTGTAATTGCATTGGAAATTATTTCAAAGACAAAATACTTTAATTTTATTTTATGATAGTATTTTCTATCTTGTTCATCAGACACTAACTTAATGCTGCTATATGCCTGGCTTTGAGAATCTTTACCATTTTGCGACATTCGGTATTGTATTTGCATATTAACTAATTTCACCAATGAATTAACAAAAGGAGAGAATGGAGGATTCTTTTATATTTTTTGTCTTTCTTCTCATGTTTCAGGATGATTTTAGTTAGTATATCTTCCACATCCTCCCAAGGTGAGTTGATTGTCATAGGCTCGTATGGTTGTAAAAAAAGGAGTAAAAAGTGTAAGTTAAATAAATTAACCGAATCTCAAACCCAACAGTCATGAATAGATTCAGGAGATTAATGCATATCATAAACATAATGTATTATGAATCACTGCAAACAGTGATTACCCTTGGAAATCTCTAACTCTTCAGAGGGAATGGAGTCTCAATTAGAGCCTCAACTAAAGTAAATGCGTGCTTGCTTTTGTAAATCATAGAATTTATTAGTCCTAAATTACATTAGATACCTAATGTAATTTAGTACTAATTTAAGTCAAAAGTACCAATTTATCTCAAATATTGTTTCTGTGAACGAATGTCCATTATTAAACTATATAAATATACAAGGAAGACGGGTAAGGGTGGTAAAGTGCAAGATAGTGCGCATCCAGGAAAAATCCCAAGGAAAAATGGACTTGAATAAAGTCTGACGGGACCGGGAATCGAACCCGGGTTTTCCAATTTCCAGTCGGGTGCTCCGTTGTGCTGTCCGTTGAGCTTTCCCGCCAGAACGTTTCTTCACGCCATTCGGGAGACGTCCACATGGTGGCATCGTTTGGTGTCAGGGCTTCATGGAAGCACCGGCCACACAAAGTGGTGAACTGAATCTACCATAGTTTGTGAAAATATCGTTATACATGGAAGAAATCGATGGAAAAAATCAAATGTTAAAACTAGAACCTCGTAATCCTGATCTTGGACGTTCATTCATATGATTCCATTTCAATATTTTCTATTTCAGCAACGTAGTGAAGCAATGTTCTTTTCATTTGTCCTTTACTAACTAGCATGTTTATAAAAATTGGATAATCTAGCAAAGAGTAACTGCAGTGTGAAAGAAAATGCTTATTCATCGAAATATAGAAATACAAGAAAAAATGTGAATATTTGAATTGCACATGGAACTGGTGACTCGCATGGTATATAATTAAGCTTAAAGCTGTTTCGAATTTTATTAAAACTTGGCTGAAAGGTTTTGTGCCCCTTGTTTGTAGGCAAAGTTGTATTTGCTCCATGCCTCAGAAACAAAGACAAATCGTGGCGGGCTCCCGGATAGCCAAGTGGGCAACGCGTTCGACTTCGGTGAAAGCGGTACCGGGTTCGATTCCCGGTGGGAGCCTATGTGCAAAATGATCTAAGCTGTCGAAGCACTTTTAACAATACTACTACTACTACAAATCGTGGCTACGACCCTGCCTCCAGTAATAGCGTATCAAAACCTTTGAGAGTTAGCAAACCATAGCTGGTAATACATACATCAGTATGAAGTAAATACTAGTGGTAATAAAAGCATTAATCTATAAGCAATACATATGTATTTCACGAGATCAAATCTTTCATTATAAAGATGATACCTTTACTTAAGAATGTATGATTAAGGAATGATAGGATGCAAATTATTATTTTAATGAGCATGAAGCTTCTATTGCCCGTTATTTCTCTGAAACTACGTACAATTATCTCGATCAGTATGTGTAACGTAATGAAAACAAAAGAAAGAAGGTAATGACAACAAGGATCTTCAAAACAGCATGTGTTGTTTAATGGATCGTTTGCTGTAAGGTAACAACCGACTCAATGGGTATAGAAAAAGAAATATTGCAGAAAATGTCTGGTAGTAGTTGGACAGATCCTCAAGAGCACACCGTGTCCAATCATAAAGTTTCAGAAATCGTTTGTGGTAGCTGAATTGGTTAAAGCAACCTCCCGATAAGTGGGATACCCGGATTCAATTTTCGGCTAAATCAAACTTTTCTCTTTCTAAATTCAAGCATGAGAACCGTGTCTTTCTCATCGCTTATTTAACTGAACGAATAGAATCAAGTAGCGACTGGAAAATAGTTGAGAAACCGTGCTACTCATTCCTTTTTTTAATACAAAAATACAATCAGAAACGGATGTCGTAATATATTTTCCAGTAAGGCTTGCCCTCGTAAAGTGATGAACTTAAAACAAGACTTAAATCTTGTAAGGAAACTTCTGTAATTGAAATCAGTAGCTCGTCCATTACTCCGCTGATAAGCATTGCTTACAGAAAAATACACAATCTTTGTTATAGCCTTTATCTACTCCGTTGAATATGATTCGTCGTTGTGTGCTTGAAGTGGAATCTACTATTAATGAATACAGATTAGCTTTCTGCCAAGATAAATGAAGGATATAAAAGACCGGTGGAATGGGAAATCTACCCATTCCATTTCTAGGAGCAACTACTGCGACAGAATATGGGAGGTAAGCAGACACTCGATTCATTATTTCTAAATATAAAAATGTATAAAATTCTATGCATAGTCTAACTTAGACTATTCCGAAAAATAATAACTTGCGCGAGAGTTGTTTAACCTATTATAACAATCACCATCCTGCATTCATTTTCAAATCGATACACAGAGTACTCTCGATTTTAGATTTAGATTTAGATTCATAGAGAGTAACGACACCGAAGATCTATCTTTTCTGTGCGGTCCCTCATTATGATGGCGAGAGGAGTCACGAATCATTATAAAAGAGGGGTTATCCAATTCTTCGCTTTTCTTTTTTAAATTTTTAAACACACGTGAGAATTGAATATATTATTTTTTACGTAATGGTCCGTTTTTTATCGTTTTATGAACTCCATAAGATTTTTCTTCACCCGAACGTAGATCTTTTAAGCTTTAAAGTTTTGATTTTAGTCGCATTCCCATAGCTTCATATACTCCTACAAATTGCGGAAAGTATCGAAAAAAACTTTAAATATATCGATTTTTGCAAAATTTACCGATTATATTTAGTTCATAATTCATTAGCAATTAGTTAAATTAAGGTTGTTATGATAGCCACGCTGAAGTTTTAATTGTTTCAGAATTTATTTGCATCTGTCTCTGCATCGGGTACGGAAATTGTCACCTCAGTAATTACTACCTAGAAAAACGAGAAATATCCGATAAATTGCAAGATGAAAGACAAATCAATGACGATTTTAGAAAACAAAATACAAAAACATCCCAGAATAAGATAGATTACGGCTTTTGCCGTCTAATTAACAAAGAACAATAAACATCCCTTCCTTAACAGTATTTTAACCACACACCGGGAATCGAACCTACGGACGCTTTTGCCACAGGAAACTGAGCTATCCACTGAGCTATCCGAAAGTCCCCACTGACTGTTAAAATTAGCTATAATTCCTGAATAAAACCTTAGTTTAGTTAAAAAATTAGTTTTCTTAATGTTTATTTACATACCAAACTACTTCTCTTCCCCGCTATATATAAATATACACATCATCAGCGGATTTTCTATTCACTGTTTTTGAATATAGTTTGAGTACAGCGAAAAAGGGCGACTAAGCAATAGAATTAAATGTCTATCAATGATAAGGTCAGAGGACCGCAAAGCGAGACTGAGGACAATCTTTTATGGACTCTTCACAGAGAAAACATAGCGACTACTCTACTGTAGAATTCTTTCAGCAATGAAGCGTTCTCTGTTGAGGTGAATTCAGCAAGTACTAAATAATCGGATAAAAACAACTTTCCCACGAGAATTTAGTTTTGTCACTACGGAAAATCCAATTGAAAAAGCTAGCCTTAAGAGGTAACCAAGGAAGGCAGTAGGAGCCCCCTCTGCACTCGACATATCCACGCAAAAATCATACTAAATTTAATTATGACGATGTAAGGTAAAGTGAAATTCTCTCTCAACAGAGAGAAGCTTTCAATCTCCATGTGCACATTTAGTACTACGTTGGCATTCACGTCAGTTATTACATCAAATACGGCACTCTTCAGAAAAAGTCCGCCATTCCTATCTTACGGTGTCTAATTTTAGAAGATGTATACATCATGATTCTCTTTTCAGCACTGAAGTACATTGTGCTACTTGCCGCCGTAACGGTGGCAGTGAATGCTTGGAACCCTCCACCGGACACAAAAAACTGTACCCACTGCCCAATGTGTGATGCAAAAAACGAGTACAACTCTCCTATGCCAAATGTCTGCGAATACTGCCATTGCGCCCTCGGTGGAACGCCCATTCTAATGAAATGCCCACCTGGAACGGCATTCGACAAGTTCAAAGGCGAATGCGTTACATCAGACCAATGCGGTGATCCAAGATGCGAATCCTACTGCGAGGCTTGCTACCACGACATCAAATTCAACTCTACCGACCCCTGCGGATATTGCGAATGCAAGAACAACGGTATGATGGAGTACCATCACTGTCCTGAGGGCATGGGATGGGAGAACTACGAATGCGTCCCCAAAGCTGAATGCTCCGTCAATCCAATGTGTAACGCCTCACTCTGGGTGCCTTGCTACATCGACATGGGAATCAAATTTCCCTCTTTCGACCCCTGCGGCTACTGCGAAGTCACGAGCGGCGGGATGGAGTACCACCACTGCCCCGCCGGCACTGGATGGGACCACTACGAGTGCGTCCCCAAGGAAGAATGCTGTCATACCGACGGTTGCTCCAAATACACATGCCCACCTTGCTACCACGGTATGAGGCTCCGATTCCCCAACCCGTACGATACCTGCGGTTTTTGCTGCTGCGAGTCTGTGGATGGCAGTTCCGTCGAAGTCCCCATTCCCATGGAGTGCCCAGAGGATATGGTCTTCGACCCAGAGGTGAGCAACTGCGTCTACCAAGAAAATAGAGTTTGCCACAAAAAGGAGGAGTGCTGCAACGGCTGCGCCGACATAGAATGCCCGCCTTGCTACCACGGTATGAGGCTCCGATTCCCAGATCCATACGACAGCTGTGGGTTCTGCTGCTGCGAACCAGAGACTGGAAACTCCACGCATGAAATCGCCGTTCCCAAGAAGTGCCCGGACGACATGGTTTTCGACCCCGACCAGAACAATTGCGTCTACGAACCAAATCGAGTTTGCCACAAGAAGGACTGCTTCACCACCACCCACACTCTCCCCACAATCACCACACCGAAAACTTGCCCTACCCCACCCCCCAACTGCGACGTCACCTGCCCACCGGAACACTACGGAGAGAGGTGGTTGATGGCAAACCCGGTCGACCCATGCAGTTTCTGCTGTTGCGAACCTGATGGTACCGGAAACGAGATTCCTCACTTCAAGACATGCTGGGAACACGACCAGTACTTCGATCCAGTGGACAAGGTGTGCAAGAGGAACGGCACCATCTGCCCCAGACCACCTCCTGACCACCATGAGGACTGCCGTAACCCCAGCGACAAGGATGGCTGCCACCTCATGGTTTCGCTGTGCGACTACGATGCTGATGGACATCTTCCGAATCCATATGATGACCGATCCTTCTGTCAATGTGACCATGATAACATCCATTGGATGCCATGCCCTCCTGGAACCGTAAGGTTCATTGACAGCGCGGGAGCGTGCGTTTAGGCAAAGCAGTTTATTAACGTGAATGCATTCTTACAATAAGTTGAAGAAAAATGTGGTTATCTAAGGGATGAATGAATATTGAACGTTGTAAAGAAATTTTGTAAGAAGTTGCATGTCCATAATAAAGCGAATGAATTTAAAATGTTCTCTATCCTCTTCCTTTCAATAAACCCTTCTTACATGGTACATATACTTGCAAGCATTTGTCCTCGCTTAACTTAATTAATAGTTAACCATTACTTGTGGCAAACCTGGCCTCGATCCCATTGGAAGCAAAGTTTACCTGATGAGGGTTGCGGCGAGAGGGCAGACTGCCGTAAAATTAAGGGCTAATTCAAGTTCACCTTCATCACTATTCGTAATCAACAGTCCACTCCGTAAGGGATGGGAATAAGAAGGCTAAGAAAGTTCAAACTATCCCTAATCCATGTTCGCACAGTACAAATATCCGAAAAAATACCTGCAGAGGTATTTGAACGTACACGTACACGTACACGAAGTACGGCCAGAAGTTATTTATAACATGCAGAGGTAGATTGCATTTAAAAAATAATATTGCGAGTTTTAGTAATTTTGGACAATTTTCATGTTGATATTTGCATTTGGTGATAGAATGATTCATTTTTCTACATAATTCATATTGTTTTGCAAACAATATTCGTGATTGAGGAATTCCACTTAAGCCTATATGATCTACTACGAACAATAGGAAACGCATTTTTATGATATTTTCGAAGATTTTTAACCATGACTATAAAATCTTTCCAAAGTATCTTTATGAACATTCACATGTGTTCTTTATAATGAGAAAACTTCCTTAATTCATTTTTTTCGGGATTTAAAAGGACAATTATCAAGAACTTTATGCAGGAATTAAGTTCATAAGATATTATGTCGACTGATCCGTCATATATTCTGAGCATGTAGTACGTTTGATCATATAAAGCACGCTTATTAAAATTAATTATAATTAGAGTACTGTAGAGCGCCATAAATGTTTTTTTTTCGCTCCGACAGACGACTCGCTTGATATAGTCACTCTTTTAAGCGCCTGTGTAGAGACGCTTGAGAATGGTTTCGTTAAAAAGGGACGATTCGGCACGAACATTTCAGTGCCGGCCAATTCTGTATTAAGGTTTCGGTGCAAAGGAAAGCAAGGAATATATCGATACTACGAAAAAATGTCAAGCAAATTATCAATCGATAGTAACTGGGTACCACCTTCTTTGGAGAAACGTCTTAAAATGTTGAATGATAAACATTTAAAGAGTAGATTATTCGGAAAGGTTTCAAAGTAAGATATTCAAAATTTGAGCAATGTTACACATTTGAAAAAAAATATATAAAACAATTGCGAGATTCGAGATGACGAAGGGAGGAAAAATATTGAAAATCATTTTAATGAAACATTACAATTTAACTTTTGAAAAGTTTTGTAAATATAACCTCAATCGAGAAAAAAGATCGTACTATCGTAAAATTACATTACATGCAATAAAAGTCATAAGTGTTGATGCAAAAAGTTAAGAAAATAAGGGATGAAATTTGGAACATCAAAATTAACAATAATTTCGCAAAAAATGAGGATTTAGGTTAATCGATCAAATAATATAGCTCTAAGCACGCATCTTAAGTAATAAGAGAGGATAAAAAATCAACATATAAAAAATCAACATATTCAAGTTCTATAAGCAAATTTGAGGACGAAATAGAGTACTTTACTCCTTCAGTATTTGATCGATCACATAATTCAATATTCAAGCATGAATTAATAAATTCTGCCCTCAGCACATTTTCAGCAAGTAAACTCTAATAATATTCATCCCGGCCTTTCTGTCCCTTATGCAGTTCATCGAATAATGTCCAAATGGTGGGATCCTTGATGCCTAGCTCGTATTTTAAGCGACGGTGGGCTGCTTCCACGAGATTATTTGTAGAGTCTTCCTCCTTTGAAACCATTTCGTGAAAAACCCAAATATCAGAGGCAAATACATCGATTTGCCCATCGTTTCTTCGTCTGTTCTTACAACCAACATATATGTCCTGAAACCAATTGAGTAAATCCTGGATTTCTAGGAGTGGTTCGATCTCTGGATAATCCATTCACCCATGGATCTTGTTCAAATGCACAACAGTAACGGAAGCAATCAATGGCTTTCAAATCAAAATCTTGATCTGAACAACCGAGGTTAGCGAAACTCAACCTAGCAATAAACTTCCGTACGTTTTCTGGACAAAGCATTCTTCTACCTAAACATAAGGAAATACCTCTTGCGCGCAAATTTCTCAAAATCTCATATACTAAGGCTGGATTCGAGTTAGGTTTTGTTTCCTTCAAATCCTCAAACATTTCCATGTACATGAGTTGCTTATCCTGATAATATTGTATGAGAATGCCATTAGGTGGCAGTAATTCTTGATGATTCGCTAAATACTATAGTTTCCGTATTACCTATACTATTACACATAGTATACGACTCATGTGAAGAAGTTCCGGTCTGGAAGGCTCGAGATGAACGTGTGGTATTATTCATTCAATGACTAAGAGCCTAATTCGTTCGACCCCCGGTTGCTACCGGAACAGTTTAACCGAGTTATTCATCAAATTACGGTCAGTAAATACCGGCTAATATCATTCGGATATCTGATCCGTTTCGCTTGGGTGTAATATTTAAAACGCAGAACGTCGCCGAATAAATATTTTTGTGGTAACGGTAGAAGTGTTCTATTTTTATTATTTATAACGTATCCGTTATTAAATTGTATTTGTTTAACGAAACAGAGGCGAACATTAAGAATAAACTATTATCTGACTTGGTTCGTATTAGTTTTCTGGTTAGTGCACCTGTTGATGGGGTGAATTTTAGTAAGAGGTATGCGAGTAGTTTCTCATATTTCGATATTTTGTAATATTTTTCTTATAAATGCGTAATTTTTCGATGAATTACGATGAAGTTAGACCTTGAAGATCCTTCCTCTAAAGAATTTTTTATCTTATAAGTCAGAGTATTATTAAAACAATGGTAACATTTTTACAGTATACCAAAAGTAAATACAGATAAATAAGAACACAATAAGCAGGACAACTATTATCTAATCAGACGTATGCGACCAGTTGAGACTTCCACGTTTAGGAGTCTACTTTTAACGAATACTGATTATTCTTTTCCGAATAGATAACCATCAATCAGATAGCTTTCTGCCAAGATATATAAACTGCGGGTGTTTTCAGGAATCTTCGTTGGACCTACTTCTGAGACCAAGAATGGCAGGTAAGCTGTCAGCCAATTATTCTGTACTATATACCTCTTCCTAAGGAAAGTATAGAAACTTCACAGAGGAATAACGAACATCTTATTTCATCCGCGAGATTAATTTTAAAATAAATAGAAGGTAGCTAAATGTGTAGACTAAACAGACAACCGTATATAATCGTTGTGCCTAAACCAAAAATTCTTTTGCTTATGTAAGTGCATATCATCAGCTGATTCAACGTTATCATAGACAAAAGTGATTTTAATGGTCATTATAATGCATTGAAAGTTTTGTGAAACTTCATGGCTCTAGGCAACCCTTAGCCTTAAGCAACCAAGGTGATTATTGAATCCGAGCTCATTTATGGTCCCTAAGAATCGTTTCCAAATCAACAGCATTTTCGAAAGGAACCTTTTATGTTGCTAACCGGCCTTTTGCTAGTAATTGACATAAAATTACCGGCCGCGGTGGCGAAGTGGCTAGCATTCCAACCCCGGAAACCCCTGCTCGAGTCCCGGCAAATTGGTTGCGTTTGTTCGTCAATAATAATAATTATTACAATGGATTAACTTGGGATTTATTTCCTGTTTACATTAAAGAGGTTGTTATTATTATTTTTTGTTATTATTATTGCTGTTATTATTATTATTACCATCATTATTAATATGATTCTTGTTGTTATAGTCGACAAGAAATAATTCCCAATGTAAAACATTTTGCAATTTTAGACTTCAAATAGATCATTCCGAAGTAAGTTTCTACATTGCCGATTATTTGTCACCTATGACTTCGGACTATGAACTATTCAAATGCCTCTTTCCAGGTTTGAAATTCCTTGCGCTACTTGCTGCCCTTGTGGCGGTCGTGTCCGCTGAGAGTTGCATGTATCCGTACACCAGGGACTGCACCATCTGCCCCGATTGCTTACTTGGCCAGGATTATGACGCTCCCTTGGACGACGCTAGCTACTGGTGTCACTGTGATGCCAGTGGTTATGCGACAAGGATGCCATGCCCACCAGGGATGAAGTTCGACCCAGATCTAGGGAGATGTGTTTGATCCACCAGATGCTACTCATCAGAATTAAAGATTTGGCTTGTAATAAATAAAATAATGTGTTGGAAGGTAAATGAAAGTATTTAGGGGAATAATGAACAACTTTTCTAGAAAAGCACTTTTGCAAACACATTTTGTTACTTATCCGAAAAAACGAATTCAATTTAAAGAAACTCTCTCCTTTTTTATTGACCTACGAGTGTATTCTTGCACTTTAAGGATATTTATGACATTGGCTTCATAAAATAAAGATTTTCAAAATGAGAAAATTTCAGACCACAACTATCATTTCATATGCGGAAATATGCGAATTTTTATCCATAAGAACCAAGTTTTAAAGTAAAGTTTGCCGATGTGCAAATGCCAGCGAGATAGTCACTCGTCTAGTCTGCTGATAAGATCTAGAGGCTTCTTTGACACATTCCAGTACTATGGCTATCCATGAGAACTTTCATGTTGAAAATCGTGGTAGATTCCACGATATACTGCTGAGTGATTTTCTGGCTCTAAACCTCTTGACGCCTTTTGTTCTGCATATAAGATATACTTTGCAATATACTTTAAAACACGAGAATATTATTTCTTTCGTTCCAGCAGAATCTTCTTGCGTTCTTAAAGTATAATCGTGTAATTTTTCAAAGTTTTAGTGATACAGGGATATTTCTGAGAACTCAGAAGCCTATATGCAAACTAGTCAATTTCACTGGTAGCTTGACTCCATAATTCTTCGATGGAGAGTAAATTCTATCATGGAAGGCCGTACTTCGTGGAAGGACATTCTAAAGATTATGAAAAATAAAAACTTCGTAAACTTCCACACTATTTGGTTTTATTTTCGACCGGTTTCGGCGCAAAGGCCATCTTCAGGTAAAGGGTAAGGGAGGTAGCAGCATATATAGTTAAGAGAACTTTGAGGGGAGGGTAAGGAGAGGGGAAGGGTTTTGAAACTTGTATTCATTCCTAAGGTTTTCCTCAGAAGTGATTTCTATTATTTCAAGGGCGTCCAGGTTTCTCCCCTTCGACTCCCGGTGGAGGATCTTAGGTACAAAGGTACTACAATGTCCGCTCTCCAGCAGGTGGGCTGCAAACGCTGAGGCATCCGGATTTCTTAACCGATAGCTTCTTTGATGTTCTTCGGCTCTTTTNACGTTGGGAATGGGAAGGGCATGTTTAAGAACATTGGTTGTTATATATTATATTGTTTTTAATTGGATTTTAATGCTTGTAATTGGTTTAAGTGTGTTATCATGGATTTTATATTCGTTTTATGTTATTTTATTTGTGCTTTATACGTTGCCACCGGACGTCAAGTCCAATTGCAACTTTTTAAATATAATAATAATAATAATACTCGGGATAAGACAATGTTTACTTCTTTTATGTTCGTAAACAAAAGGAAAGGGTTTAATTGCTTCTTTATAGATTAAATAAGAGCTTTACAACTTAAATCAATAAGAAGATTTGAAGAATGGGTAATTAGAGAATCCTCGAACTATTTTTGTGCTATACTGGTTAACTTCTAGTCATATTTTTTTAAAGAATGATCAGCCTTTCGGACAAAAAGCGTGGTTTCCTTTATTTCTTGATTTTGGTAATTTTCAACTCAAAAACAAATCGATTCTTTTTACCTTACAGACAATTAAGGATGAATAAAGAATATCTTCACTGTAGAGGTAAGAAACCTCCTCAGAGAACGACCTCTTCAAGACCACGCTCAAGCTCTCTCTTCACTCACGCTTCACACAACCAAGCATTGCATTGCCATTCTGGTTTATTTTATTTCATATACAGCATGAGGTTGCGACGAAAGGAAACCCCACCTGGCGACTTTTTAAACTAATTTTCTGCCCTGAGACTACATTGGTCGAGGCTCCCAGATAGCCAAGTGGGCAACGCGTTCTACTTCGGTGAAAACAGTCCCGGGTTCAAATCCCGGTGGGGGCCCACGTGCTAAATTACCAAAGCTGTAGAAGCACTTTTAAGAATACTACTACTACGATATAGGTGGGGAAGATCTTTCTCTATTTCATAGCTCTTGCACCGCAGGTAGAAATCATTTTGTAAGTCTTAGAAAAATCATTGTTTTATCACTTTGTTCCCTAGCTTACATTGGTCACAAAGCATCGATAACAATTAATTATGAATGTTTCATATGCTGACATTGTGAATGTTCATGATGAGTTGATACGTAGTTCACATTTATTTGATCGTCTTTATCTTTGCTGCAATAGTCTCCAGAAGTGTCAGTAAAATACGCAAAGCCATTTGCAAATTAGGAAAGACTCCGGACAAGTCTCCAGAAAATATATATTCCAAAACACGAAGAGGATTTATTGCTGGTACCAGAAAATCTTTAATTGATTCCGTCACTTCGATGAAACCACTGCACATAATATAATTCCTTTCTCATCTTGAGTTATCCGTAATTCTTTTCTCTAAATCTTTTTGCAAATATTAAATTTTATATCGTGATCTCTCCTGGGAAAGTCGTGTACATCACACAGATAACAACAATTGTTGTTGTAATATTAATTATGGTTGGGTACGCTTCTGTTGCCGCCCTTTAGATACCGCCGCCCGGGTGCGATGCACCCCTTGCACCCATGCGCGGCTCAGCTTCGGGATATCTTCATTTTCTTCCCACAAATTCAGTCATCACAAACAAGAGAGTCAAAAAATCAAATAGATTAAGTATAAACTTCCAAGACATCCTTGCAGAGGATACAGATTAACCTCCTGATCATCGTGGTTGTCATCTAAACAGCTTTTTGTCAAAAGAAATATAATCTCGTGGTATTTAGGATTTTATTACTTTTATATTCACAGTACATCAAGGAATAATATCAAAGTAATGACGCAAATATTATTTCATAACACCTAAGGGATAAACATATTTGTTACATAATAAAATCGCAGTAAATATTTCACGTATTTCTCAAAACGTTGCAATAGAATTCTCTTGGAAAAAGGACGCATTCAACCACAGTAGATTGATGATTGTAAGACAACGTGTCATACATTAATTGTAATATCATTAATGCATAATGAAACTGTAATGTAACCATAATTATTATATTATTATTATGAAAGTAAACATCCCTTCAACAATAACGGAACTTAATTTAACGTACATAAATATGAATATTTATCATGGTATATATCTGATCCTTTAAGTCACCAATGCATGGATTGTTCTACATCTACTTCTACATACGTAAGTGGCCTACAAGCCGTCTTTCGGCGAGTTGCAGGGGGTGCTTGCACCATGACTTTACTTTCCAAATCGATTATTTTCACGTAACGTTTGCGGAGAAAGCCAATTTTTCAGTCGATTTCTTCCAGCGTCTATTTTAGTTAGTCTTGTTAGTCTATTAAAATTAAATTATTACTTTATTTATACATCAATTTGAATTATAAAATTTTAATAATTTAGTACATAACTTATGCATACTACAATACATGGTAATGATTATCAATCACAATAAATTTTAAATGGGGAAAGTGTGAGAAAAATCCTCAATCCTTAACTTTATAATATTTTAATTGACGACGACAATTCGTATCCTTTGAACGCCTTTAATTTAATCCTTTAATTTTCGCTAAAACCTTCCAGCCTCCCGCGAATATTTCATTTCCTTCATGCACTGATAAATAACCTGATGTATACTCGCCTCATAATTGTAACATATAAGTCTCCTTTCCGAAAAATCGCTGGTTAATAAACACTTCTTCTTGGTCGTTACTTCGAGATGCGATTGTCCTGATAGTAAATGCTGGAATTACTACAAATTGCCTCCTCTTCATAACAACTGTCAATTCCTAACTATACATACTGTAATCACGTATATTCTAATAGGAGAACGAATGATCCCAGCTGCCTTGATCGCCATGCAGGCGTATTTTTTAATAATTTCAATACTCTACATAATTTTCGTCTTTTGTCTTACTGTCAGAATCTCGCACATTCGAATCTAAAACGACATTTGACTGTCGAATAAGAATTTCTATTCAAATTTTCCTCTTTTAGTGTCTGTCTCAATTCACTACACTGATTTGGTCAGGAATGGGGAACCTTGGTCCATTGAAAGGTCGCATACTTAAACCGCTCGGTCTCATGAGAAAACAGGAGGCTGCACTTTAATTAGTTATTGTCTACATTCACATAGTCTGATATCGGAATTCTATATGAAAAAATGAATTCATTCGCTAGGTGACCGAAAAAATAATGTCTTTTTTTATTTGCTGAGGGGCGTCACTAGCGAGATTGGGAAATGGAATAATTTAGAACATTTGTCAAGGAAAAGAATATAAGTGATATTAGTGATGCACTTAAGATCCTAAGAGGCCGCCGGTTTCGTAACTCTAGCTTAAGCCTTATGCTCTACAAATTGCTGTATTGGCTACTTTATGTTGATCTTCACTCTGTGTTCATCACTATGATGATCTTGAAATAGTTGGGGAATCTGTGACAGAACTTCCCGGCGATCAGCACAGCCTTTACTTACGTTACCGAAGCAAATTAAACCGTTAGAATAATTTCTGTTGCTTAGTATCATTTAGAAAGTCAGGTGAACGTGAGATGGAGAATATTCTCTTCAGTTTTGCCAAGCATTCAAGATCGTTTTCCTTTGCACAGCATTTGGAGCTAGTATTCGAGTGTGGACTGATGATTTTATATGTGTCCTATTGGTATACAATGGAATCAAACCGTAAAAATTTTCCTTTCGGTTTTAATTCCAGATCAACGAAAAATTCGATATCGGTTCCGTTCAGTTTCGTACGTTCTACCAACGTTGAATACTTCCGACCTATTTTTATCGCTCTTACCATTGCAATATTCTATCCGTATTTCATTATTTCCAGCTTTTTTCATATATACATACATACACCTTGAGTTAACTCCTGTAATCGGTTACTGCCGCGTTCTCAGAAAAATAAATCTTGAAGCGACTATTCCTAGCATCCATTCCGCTGAGATTTCTCGCAGGATTAGACAATGTAACAGAGAAAACGCATTATATCAGCAACGTCTTACAATAACGTACTTCCTTTAAATTTTTGAGCAGGCTAAGCATAAGTTTAAATCATCTTCCTTCTAAAGATTCCAACCATAGCTTCGGAAGCATCTGGGTAACGATTTTTCACAACAGTTCTTAACAATAAGTACCGCCCTCTAGATTGAATTAGGAACCATGGAGTAGATAATTGAAAACCAACCTTTAAGAGTTGACAATGGATTTATTTCTTTAGTGAAACAATCATGTTAGAATAGCATTCAATTCTTAATTATGGTATAGGTGGTTAATCATACACTCAAAAGGTACAACAGTTGGGAATAAGTTGATATAATATAGATTCTGCAGTCAGCATGATCGTTTGTGGAATCATCAAAAGGTCCATCAGCATCCAGGCATAGGAATGCACTGGGAGTACATCTCACTCCATCCCAGGCCTTCCGCACAGCTCATCTGAACTGGGCTCTGCCAAATGCACTGGCAATACCCGCATCGGTTATTAGGGTCGGCGGTGAGGTAATTGCCTGGCATGTAGCTAGAGGGGCAGGTGACACCATAGCACAACGGTGGCATGTGCTTTGGTTGTGGTGCGGCGTAAGCCACAGCCACTAGAAGAAGCAGGAGAGCTACCTTTGAGGAGAGGTCTGAAATAAAAAGGGTTTACTATTAATTATATGAATGCGAGGCTAAATAAAATAAACTTTCAAACAAGTAGCATCAAGGGGTAAAATAAGGTCCGTTACTTCTTTAAATAACCGATTTCAAAATATTCAGTTCCTTATGAAAGAAGAAATAAAAACGACTTGTACACGGTACCACAGGATTTAATAGTTGACGACCTAGGTTTCAGCGCATCGCGCCATCTTTAGGTGATCTCGGTTCCTTAACAATATCGAGTAATTCGAAACCGGTCGTATAACAGAGGATATTTTGCGGAATTTTCACATAGTGGACTTTATTTTACCCATTATGGAGTTCCTTAGAGTAAAGGCTCCTTCTATATATTTTAAATATCAACAACACAATTATGAGTATTAAAGGAAGATGAGTAAAGAAATAGATGTAGCTTTCATAGAATGAATGAGAAGAAGAGACGAATTTTGGAAAGTGCTGGTTTCAAATGGGCCAATCTACGAAGGAAAAATTTGAACTTTATGAGAGAAGAATGTGAGGCACCAAATTTTTTGAAATTTTTCTTGTTTGACGAAATATCGACCCACCTCTTATACTCGATTATAAATGTGGTTTCTTCCCTGTATTTCGAATTTTAAATTACTAAACAAAAGTAGCTTTAGGAGTTACTTAGGCCAATATTCCAGACTGCGAAAAGTGTAGTTCAGGGATGGCGAATCTTTTGTAACAGGAGCTCCACACTTGATAAATATAAAGAATTATATCCAAACCACGGAGAGAAATGCAGGAGAAAATATAATGTATTTTACTACGTCAAAGATGAGATTAAGGTGTAGTAACTGACGTGAATCATATCATTGATTATCATTAATAACCCATATTTATTTACTCCAGGGCTTCGTTTTTTAACTGAAGAATTCCTCAGAGGGATAGTGATACCGCGTCACATAGGTTCACCACCCAAGTCCTAGTAGATCAGTGAGCCAATCAGCAAGAGTAAGAAAGCATAATTTTGACTTGTTCAAATATAGTTGGATTTGATTTCCCTGTTGCGATTATTGAGTATTTTTCAAATTATTCTCGAATCATCTAATTCAAAATCTGGGATGCGTCTAATGCGCTGAGAGTAAGTTTGAAACATTGTCCTTGAATTTTATGCTACAAATGATAGTGTGCCTCATTTATTGGCGCGTAATTGACTCCGTAGAATACAGAATATAATCTTAAACTATTACTCTTCTATATCATGTAAACGTATGTTGGGTAATGAGGTAAAATAAAAGAGGAAAAAAGGAAAATACAGTTTCATGACAGGAATGATGGAGTGGAAACAATATTGAGGCAAGGTTAGGTCTATCTCAGATTCCCCTCCTTCAAACCTCATTTGCCGATAGATATTTTATGTAAAATTTAGATTTGAAAAAGTAAGACAAAAAGTGATATGTGGAGATCTTCTCAAAAACTTTGGTGGAAACAAATAGCTCGAGTACTGCGAGGTAATACTCATAACTATAGGGTGGAAATGCCGAGAATAAATAGAATATGAAATATAGACGAAAGAAATTAAAGATACAAGAGACAATCATCAGTTAATTATGTAATGATTAAGATATGAAGCAAAAGCAATTGAAACATATTTTAGAATAAATCATCCTTGTAAAGTGTTACTCTAAGTGATACATATGTACGAAAAGAAAAGGAGAAAGTTGGGAACTGAAAACGAATAGACCTACTGAAAATTTTGAATTAAAGGAGGATTAAGTTAAAAATATTGTGAGGGCAACACAGTTGTGGTGTCAAAATCATAAGAAATCGGTGAAAATTGTGAAATGTGGGATCATAGTCCCAGAGAAAGGTAAAGGAAGAGATGTGACGATGAAGCGATACAGCTTTAAGTAAATTAGAAGATAATATATCAGAATACTTACGGGCCATTTTCTTGGATGTTAGCGATAACTTGGCTCTTCTTGACTTCTTAAGAGAACCCGCAGAAAGTGAAGATGTGTGATTCCTCGGCCTCTTTTATACCAAATTAAGGATCGAGTTATCTCCAACCACGGCTGACATCCTAGATAAAGCGGACTGTTTTATCTTTAAGGAGCCAATAGAAACGTTGATTGAGTCTTTCTCCGCGTGACCCTCATAACGCAATTTCACTCGAGAATTACGCCGTCATCGTTAAGGATTGCAAACTTATCTTGATAAATTGTATATTTTTCTTTCCATTTTGGTAGACGATGGAGCAAAATGCATCTTTCTTTCACCTTTGTCTCCTTGTATTTAAGGTATGTGATAACGTAAAAGTAAAAGAAGTTTGAGTGACACTGAATATTGACATTCATTTTTGTCACTCCTTGTTGAGAACTGTTGAAAATTGACCATTGTGCCTACCTACACATCTTCCACACTTGAAAAATTACAGGGCCCCCGGATAGTCTAGAGGGCAACGCATTCGCTTTTCACGAAAGCGGTCCGAGTTCGATTCTAATTCCAGAATTGGGTTGAGGACCCACGTGTGAAATGACCTCAGCTGTCGAAGCACTTTTAGCAGTATATTTACCAATATATTGAGGTATTATGGCCGGGTGAGGAAAACAAAGACCACCTCACTCCTGACCTAACTTAATAAGCCTCATTTCCTCCTCAGGGCTTTTCGTGTTTATAAATAATGGTTGTGGGTTAGAGATTCAACCCGGTCTTAGGGCCAGAACCCAAAATATCAATCATATATCAACGCCACCATTAAATAATTAGTTAAATATATTATTGAATAAACAGGTTCGTAGTTTCATCTTTTGTTCCAAGGGTATTGCTGTGTAAGATATAACGCGTATCTTAAAAGCAATTATTGTAAGTAAATTATAAAGCTTCTACGATTTAAGTTATGAATATGTTGTCCCATTCTTGTCATGCTAGGGAGTATAGTAAGAAGATAGGAAAGTGATTTTGATTTATGGAAAAGCAATACAATTACACAAATATAAATCACAGAATATGTTTTGTTTGTTACACCGGCCCTCGGAAGGTCGGGCTCACGGTCGTAAATGTCTCCAAAAGAAAATTCATCATCATCACCAATCACGGCCACGACTAGCATCAGACAATCATCATAAAAGATGCGAAGATAAAGAAAAAAAAATACTGCATCAACGTTGAGGTCATACTGAGAATTTTAATGTGATACTGGAAGTATTTTGGTACGAAGGGCTCCAGCCGACAATGCGAGTGATGTAAGAAATGATCGAAAAGATATTGGGGGTAAAACAGCTTCATCCACAAGATAAATTATTATCCTGTATTATAATCATGTAGGAAATACGAAATGAAATCCATTATTTCTCATTAATGACTTTCCACGAAGTAAGGTCCAATTATACTGATTAAATTATTATCCTTTGGCAGAGGACGAAAATCAGAATTGATTTCATATTGGTCTGTCTAGGAATCGCTGACTCCCATAACATCTTTGGGGACATCGGTCATTGTGAAAAATGAATTCTTGAACCAGTTTCCGAAATCCCTCTTTCTTGCAAATATTAAGTGTTATCAGATTTTGGAGTACTGCTGCGCAACGGAACAAATCTTTCTTTCCTTCCTTTAATTCTGTTTTATTTAGCAGGAAATGCACTATACATATATAGAAGTTTTAAAAACTCTTTTTTTTTTT
>KZ308413.1:620206-646222 GCA_000376725.2 Ladona fulva
TACAAATTATTTTTAGTTATTATTTTAAAGTTAATTTTTTTAAATTGTTATTCTTTGCGAGTTAGGTGACCGTAAGACAGTATACCATAAAATTAACAGAGTTTACAAACTGAACTCATATATATAAAAAGCAAAAGTTTGTCCGTCTTAAAAGCAAAAGATTGTTGTCTGTCCGTCCGTCCGTCTGTCCGTCCCCCTATTTATCTCAGAAACGAGTTGACATAAAGATCTGAAAACAATTGCATTGTGTTTCTACGATGCTGAAGCCCCCAGAAAAACTATTCTCATCTCTGTAAAGGCCCCGGTTCGAACCCAGGAGCACAAAATACGTTTCCTTAAGAGATGTACGTAAATTACGTTTTCATGACTAGTAGAAGTCGTTTCTTTTACAAAATTATATTAGAAACAATGGTCTTACGAAATTGAGACCAGTGTCACAAGAAAGGAAAATAATCATAAAATCTTATTTTAGTCGCGAATCATTCATATAAATTCGAAATTGCGAGAACTTTGACAAAATATACGAAACATTCGTAAAATGTTTCGGAAATAAACAAACCATCCCTTTGACGACCCAGGCAATTGTTGTACATTTATAAATGCACGGGGATAACGCAGAATTTTGCTATGCTTAGGAGGACTAGATATATACGATAATAGATATATTTATAAACTAAATTAAGTCCCGTCATGCTTGACGGGGGCGTTTACTTGTAATACCATAAATAATAATGCATACCACATGCGATATACAATTATACATACATCATACATACTAGTATATCATACAATTCACACATTCGGTTTGTAAACTCAACGTGTTAACTGTATGCTAAGCTGTCTTAAGGTTTCCCTTGCGACTTGGTAGGATACCAGGTGGTTTTTATTTCATGCTTGATTATAAATGCCACTTTTTCTAGTAGCTTATGGTCCTTAAATATACAGAAAAGAAAAAGGAATAAGTTCAATAATTCCGTGATTATTGGGACTAGAATAGTCGGATACGTACTCAGAGCCTACAGTCCATTTTTTAAATTTGTTCAAAAAGGTGCTCAGATACGATTTCTGATATTACAACATCCTTTAACATTCACCTTGAAGGAGACACAACAAGCATAACAGCAATTAATTAATTGCAGCGATGTTCTGTCATGTAGAGTAACCAGAGAAAATGTTATCAAAAAGATAACCAAGAGCTCTGATCTTTCTATTAAAGCACTCCTTAGATATCAGCGGAAAATGTAATTATAAAATAATTCCTACGAGGAATCTGAGCAACTCTCGATATCAGGACTTCGAGTGGATACTCCAAGCTCGTCGAAATAAAATCGAATCTATGATTGAACTACCAACTTAATCATAGGAACGCTGATTTTTAGATGTCTTCCCTAGTCTTTTATCTTTCCTATCCAATTTTTTTCTTAGAGAAACAAGTGATAGTTTTGATCTAGAAACAAAAACAGGTTCAAAGGTAGCGTAAGAAACAGTCAGTGTTTAACTCATAGATAGATAACATCTTAAGTTCTTCTTATGTTAAAATGAAGAACAATTACGGAAATGTGGAATGATTACTAGATCTTATTAGTGGATTTTAATTTACGTGTATGAGATAAAACAGAGCGAATCTATATAAAACGCAGGGACTGACATCTTTGCTCTATTGGTATACTGAATTAAGGACCGTATCTACGCAGGAAAGACAGGTGAGTTATTGAATAAGAGCTTAAATATTTGAGATCTAACAGACCTAAGTACTTATGAACGTGTAATTTTGTCTTATTTCCGTGTAAAGAACATGTTAATTCTTCAAAGATAAGTTTTCGTCTGACAATGAGATGCTTGAAACATTTCGTAATATAATCTAGAATTACACCGTAGGATATCATACGTAAAACAAAATTCTCATATGTTGACATAAACGTATAAAATGTTCCCTGATAGCGGATAACTCTTATGAATTTGATGAAAGCGGCTCCGGGTCCGATTCCCAATGGGACCCACTTATCCGTGTTCACTCATGATGAGCAAATATTACGATCTGAAATAAAAGGAAGTTGATCAAAATCAAACATCAACCATTAATAGATGTTGTTGGAATAGATGAGCTAACCACTTGTTCCAACACTTACATCCGTAATATATGTGGATAAGAAACTCGGAATCGTAAAGAGAATAGTCGACAGGAGCGAAGAAAAAGACCGTGAGCAATTTGCGTTAGTTGGGCCTCAACCTGAATATGCTTGTAGTTTATGGGATACTATGGGATAACGACGATACATTTCGTAAAAAATTGTGATGAGGAATCAGTGAGCGTTGCTGAAAAGCTTCAGGAAGCAGGATGGGAATCCCTAGAAAATTACATTATATAAGTGTTCTACCTTTCGGTAGGTCCATGTGCCCTAATATTCCCTATTCATAGCCTTTTCCTTCGTTACCTGGTAACTTACCTTTGCCTTCCCCTCTGTCTTTTCCCTTGCATTCTACCCTCTATTACATTCTTCAGCAATACCTCTCCTCTCAATATCTGACCACAAGATTTAATCAACGGCTTAATTTACTTATTAATTTCAGAGAAGGAATGGTTTTAGAAGATGTAGCCGATATTATTCGTTCTCCCTATTACATAGGCCGTTCTAATACAGAGAGAAAAATCAGAGAAATAGATTCTAGAACAAGTCGCTTCAAGAAGTCATCTTTTCCGCGAACGACACGCAAAAGTAATGGATTGGGGTATTGGTCATGACGCACGCCGAAAGGCGGCTTACAGGGTAGATTCAGAACATTCATAACCGTCTTTTAACGATTCTAGCGGCCGAGGACGAAGAATTATTTTTACATATCTAATATCACGCTCTTTTTGTGTTCGGGGAACATAGCCCTAAAGACTGATGTTTAATGTGCTCTTTACTAAACGGTTTCCTGTTTCTACTCACTTCTCTTGCAATAAAGAAAATCGCCATAACTTCATATTTACAGATTTTTATTTTCTTTCCTAGGTATAGATAAGTATTAAATTACATTAACTATAACAAGTAAGCTTCTTTAGAAAATTTCCTAATTAGCAAGAAGGCGGTGTTGATAGCCAGAATCACGGTTGTCACTCATCCAATTCTGCCTTTGGGAGATTTTTTTAACTATGCTAATAAATTCCGGGAGATCCCCGGAACTTATTTCTTATTTTCCAACTAACAGCGAAAGCAATTTACATCGACTCCTCATTAACAGAATTGTTCATATTTTCATTGGAACATCCAAGTCCTTGTATCTTTCTTTCATAATTGCGGCTCAGTATTTTTGTCTAAGTGATTTATATTTGAACTGTCAAATATATGTAAATAATATTAGATAAAATTGGAATAATTATCCGAAGATTTGATGCGGAATAAAATATTTCGGGATGATGGGAACCTTTGCTTTTTATGACGTAAAAATCAAGTAAAGGTTATGTAATTGAGTCCAAAAATTAAAGAAAAAAATTCGCGTACCTTCCTAAAGATTACTTCGTATAAATTGCAATTATTTACATGGAGATTGGTCGTTGGATGATTGTTTTATAGGCGATAGAATTTTGACGAAAGCACTAATTGGCCTCGAATTTTTTGCTATCCTTTACAGCAAACATTAATGTAGATCTTTACAAAACAGGTGAAAATGATGATACTTTCGGGAACATTTAACCTATCGCTAGGAGACGGAAGAGATTTTTCTAAGCAATCCAAACTCAGGGAGATTTTCGATATTCCTGGAGAGGTGGCAACCCTACCAAATTTCAGTCATAAGTTTTCCATCTTTTGGTAGGTTCGGGTGCCTTAAATTGTATACTTTTAAGGCCCTTCCTTTTATATCTTAATGGTTCAACCCGTCCTTCATATCTTTCTAACTTTGCCTACAGTAAATACACATATAGTACCTGTATATGCAAAGTATAATATTTTTAAAATCATTAAAAGCATATAATCGTTCTAAATGAAATCTTTCTGAGATTGACTTCGTTGGCTATAAAAATTTGAAATGTTTCTTCGCGAAATTTCAAAGAAAAGTTTTTATGCTGCAGTAATTGCTTTAGATGAAAAACGGTCCTACGTTTTGTGAAAAAGATTCTATTTAGATTTCATCTAATAGACCATTCATCATTTAAGATGGCCATTTACTAAGCAAAAATTTGTAAATGAGATTACCCAAGAAAATAATCGCCACAGAGACGAGATGCTTTCCATGCTCCGTCCTTCTGAGAGCTGGGGAAGAGTATTTATTCGTCTGCGTTCAACGCCAGAGATTACTAATAACTGGCAATACGTTAACTTAGTTTTCAAAATCATGCCTGAAAGTTTAAGTTGATTATTCTTTTACCACTGAGGTATCGTTTAAGTATCAACTTTTAAAATAATATTTTTCGGTTATTTGATCACAAAAATAGTACAAGTTTATATGTATTCGCAAAGATATCAATTGATAGTAGGACATTTTGTTGCTTCCAGAAATACAATAGATTCTACAAAAATTATTCATAAGCTTTAAATTTGCGCTAAGCAAATAAAATTTTCCGGCCTTAACTGTCTCTTATATCGTGAATCTCTTATATCGTGAAGATTATATCAATAAGGGTATCTTCATACGCTAGCAGACTTATAATAGATATAATACAAGAAATAGTAAAAGCAGCGACCTTTCCCTTCAGAGATCTGCATTTTCGGATGATTTTGCCATTAAAAAATGCATTGCAGGAGTTGGCTATCTTGGTAAGCCACAATATTATTTTTGGATGACTATAATGTTTAAAGCGAGTCTGATCAACAAAATTTCCATGGATGATGCTTTTTATATTAACTTAATTTTGCTGTATAATTCAATAAGCTAACGACACCGATTTAAAAAAATTTGTTTAATTTAAAAAATTGAAAAGAAAATCAGTGTTGGAACCAAAATGATGTCCTTTACATGGTGATTGCCTTCGTTGACATGACAGGATGATTGGAGGTATTTAATTCGTAACTTCCAAAGCAAAAGTTCACTAATAAATTAAATTGTGTGAAGCTGTCCTTCGCTTTGTCGTATATTTCTTTGTAAATTTCCTAAGCAACTGTACCAGAATAAACAATAAAACCACGATGCGTTACTATATTACTGCGTTTTTCTCTGAGCGTTACACGGGTTCACTCGGCAGTTCCTGCCGCGACCCCTTCCAGCTTTCTCCGCCCTCCTGGGCGCGTGAACGCCCATAAATACGTATAAATAAATCGCTACTTTACAGTTAACGTAAATACTGACTTGTGAAAATCGTTACTAATAGCTTTATAACGAAGTGAATTTCGTATTTTTCTTTCCATCCGTTACTGATAAAAATTTATTTCACAAAATCGTGACTTATCGATTTATTGCGCCATGGAAATAACCTGAAATTATTCATTTGAGTCCAAGATAAGTATTCTAATATTGTAATAAATATAGTTTTGGTTGGATTGAAATGTTTTGAGGAATAAAATTCCAAAGTCAATACTCCCTTGAACAGTGCAAAAAACGGGCACATTTTTCAACTCACATTTTTTTCACATTTCTTTTCACATTTTGATAAAATATATTAAATAAATCAAAAATAAATGGTGGAGTGTAAATAAAAACATGCAAAAATGTGGTGCATTTTTTTCCGTGGGAGCCTTAATTCAGTTTCTATTGGACTTTAAACTCAAGTATTCATTATAAAAAATAATCCAACAGTAGATTCATTTTGGTTTTGGTTTAGATGGAGCAAAGAAATTTTTTCTTCATCAGAGACGCTTTAATGAAGATATTCTTAAAATCTGAAAACGCCACGTTTCCTAGAAAAATCAAAAATGGAAATAGTTTCACCATATATCGTTTTAAAATTGTTTAAACAAAAGATCTCATCAGTGCGTGTCAATATTTTTGTTGAAAAGTGTACTTTTATTTTATTCCAACTAAACTACTATGATACGATGCAACTTGAATATGTGTACATTAAACAAAAACGTCATTTCACTAATAATTAAATGACGTTTACGGTTACATAGTTTGTATTCTTTCTTATGATGTATATACTTACGAAAAATCTATAAGAAGCTGTTGAATTCTGAAAAGCACTTCCTGGCAAACTCGAGTTCCCATGCATTACAAAAATTATTCCTCGACTATCCGCATAGTTGACCCGGGTATTTCGGATTCCCTAGTATACAGTTTGTTCCTATTTAAATACATTTTCTTTTTTGGGGTTACATGATAGAGAAAATATTTCTTTCATTTACTTTTGTCTCAGGATTGTTCATGGCTGTTAAAATACGAAAGCTACTGAGTTGTGAGTGATGCTGAATAACGGCATTGATTAATGTCTCTCCTTGCGGAATGCCACAAAAAGTGTTACTCGTAGAGTCACTGCATCACTAACGTGGACTTGTTCCGCTTATAGCATTCTGGCTGAGTAAAGAAATCAAGGACAAACTCCTCATCCTGCACAATAAACCTAATACCCTTTTTCTAGCTCTTGAAAGAAAGTTTATAGGGGATGAAGAACCAACCGACCATCGGCCTGAACGCTTTATAATCTGTACTTCCTTTTGCAGAAATGCAAACGGCTCACTTATTCACCTTCCTGGTTGCCTTGGCGATCTCCGGCGCCTCTGCCGGTTGGGTTGAGGACGGATGCCTTGAGGTGATATGCCATAAGACGGGAGAGGACGAAAGCCATGCAAATCCCAGGGACAAGTGCTCCTACTGCTGCTGTTATGATGATTCCTTATTGGGCAAACACGCCGAATACCGCCCCTGTATGTACGACCGCCATTACGATCCTGTAGCCCGCAATTGCAGTGGTGTAGGGTGCCATTCCCCTCAGACCTGCGAGGAAATGGATACTTGCACATCGAACCATGGCATCATCGCCCCGAATGACCCATCCGGCTGCAGCTTCTGCTGCTGCGAGAACGGCACTCCTAAAACCTCAAAATGTCCCAACTTCGGTGGATACTATGGAAAGTTCGACGAATCACTGCAGCATTGTGTGCCATCCAAAAGCTGCGGAATTTTCAAGCTATGAAACCGAATTCACGCTACACGGAGTACAGAACGGCCCAGCCTCGCCAACTTTTAAGGGACCGGAAACTATAATCTCTGTAGCTCAGAAAAGTTGGTCAGAAGTTTCGTAGCTTCCGTAAAGAAATTTTGGAGACACTGCTGAGGTCCGTGGGTAACTGTAAAGCTATTCAGAGGCAGTGGTAGAAGTTCTGACATGAAAATTTGTACTTCCAGGAAACTGTACCAAATATATACTGAAGTTCCATTGAATCAATAAAGCTGTCCAATTTTACCGCAAATTCAATGTTTTCTTCTATGAAGGAATTCATTCCTGTTAATTTAATCCTCTCTTTTCATCGGCGAAATTCTCCTTCATTGGAGTTCTCGCTTCTTCTAACAATAAGTAATATAATCAGAAATGCTTTATTCATGCTATCTTCCTTGCCAGTGGGAATTTCTTAAAAAATGACTACTAATCGTGATGTTCCTTATTATTTTAAAGTCAAATTCAATCGTGGTATATCGTAGGTTTGTTTATATTAAAAGACGGTCTCAATAGAACAAATGATAAATAAAAGTAAATAAAAAGGCAATTCAGCCAGTTATAAATTAAATTGCAAGTAAAGAATAAAATTATAATTAATAAACGGAAAAATTACTTTTCATACCATCGTTTTCATCGCCATCTTCCATCCCATTCTTAAACTATATTCTTAGAGGGGAGTAATTCGAAATTTATACCAGAATATTAAATTGAAAGAGCCGAGTAATCACGGTTCTTTAGTAGTAGATATTACACGTAGAGGCCACCTTGCGGAAATAGCAATCACTAACTGAATGGAAAAATGCCGATAAGATAAAGTTGAATCTGAAGGAGCGCGAATTTAAAATCATAATCATTCCATTTCTAATTTCTGGTAAATCGGACATGAATGAATAGGTACATCAGAAGAAATAAATTAATGATAAGAATCTGATTTAAAAAGCAAATTTTAAATAAAATCATAGACGATCATTGCACGTATTCTCATAAAAGTAAAGGTAATATATACAAAGGTTAAATATATGAATCAGGTTCACTTACCGAACGAGCTTCACGAAGACGGAAACACCAAAGGAAACTTAATTCCAAATTGACAACTCGGTGTAGTATCAAACCAACAAGAATACTGGGCACTATGGAAACGAAAGAATGAGTCAAAGTCTTACATCGAAAAAAATATTTCAGTGAAATGTATTGAAATCCACCCGCTTTAACCACTTCATCACATATACATGTAACTTAAGCAATATGTCTTTAAGCCCGCACGCATACTTATGGTATTAACTATTCGCAATCAGCATCTCTCGAATTGAAAATGAACTACGCATCATTGCTATAATGCTTTCAAGTACAGCTTTTCCATAATACACCATATATTGCACTATATACTTTAGTGTACCTACTATGAAATAGTATCGCACTAAACGCTTATTTTTAAACATAAAAGAGACTCTTGCTGTTATTTCGAGTATACCAACATTTAAAAAATTGGTAACAGCGGAGATTTACGTCTTCTGAACTTTACGTCATAGTTTCTTTACTGAAAATAAATCATTTTATAGCGTTGAGACCCTCATACCCTAATTTATTGACAGTTATAATACATCTTCAGTGCGAGTCTCCCTTCACTTTGGTATATAACAAATACAAAATATATAATAAACATTAATGCATTAATTAGTGTTTGATAGATGGACCAAAATTTCGCCTAACCTTATTTCTTTATAGGTGCTAAGTTTAAACATAGAATAACCTAAGAATTGCTTTGCACAGTAATGGATATAAACCAGAATTTCAGTAAAATGAATTTTCAGAGCAAGCACAGTTCACACAAACCAAAGACTTTGCTCACTCACAGTTCATCACTAGTTATATTTAGTAATTAAATTTGATTAGGATAACCCAACCACCTGTATAATATTACTTTATAGATACCTCTATTAAAAATCGATATACTCAGACGTTACTTTGTGGAAAGACATTGTTCAAACAAGAAAAAACTTTGAATTCATCCAACTAATGATGTACCATGGAAGGAAAACGGTCATTGAAAAAAAAATACTGTAAAAGAAAACGAATTTTTTCTCGTCTGAGTTGCTTATTATAGTTGTATCTTGTTGTTAATGCATCTTTTTATATATACCTATTTACCAAAGCAAGCAGAAAATCAACACTTTTCAATACCGTATTCATATTGCCTCTGGATTTGTGACACTTTTCAATGCTCAGTCAAAAATTTTCGTTTGGAAGACATTCATTTCATTCATGGATGCGAATATTGACCTATAAGTTTCGTTTACTTAGCGACCAGCGAAGAATATGTGCTTCTAGTATAGGGATGAGTAACCTTCCTGAAAGTGAAAGCTCAAAACTTTCAAACCTCTGGCACAAAATGTTTGCTAGCGTCAAGCAATTTTTTTGAGAACGTATTATTTTGATGTGTGACTTTTTCGTTTGAACGTATGACTCTTTATCAGTAATTAATTATCTCTTCAGTGATTGACATTCACTATAGACTAAATAAAACAAGTATATGTCATGGACGTTAATAACTTAGTTAAGCAACTTTGAAACGTACGAACGAATCATATTACTCCTTCAAAACCACGATTGACTAAATGAAACATTATTTTTTCAATTAATTAAATATACTTCTAAATAGTATACTCCATAATCGCACATGCATTAAATTACCTACATGGGTATTTCCTTTTCCATTTATTCTACGTAATATTGACTTTTCATCGCGCAGAATTAGCTTGAAGATAAGCGAAGATTTTAATACTAATCTCTTTATGCCTGCGGTACTACCTAAAACCATTTCTTATCTAATCAGACTTGGCGCTAGGTGTATAGGTTCAACATCCAACGTTCAGATTGAGAGAAACTGAGAAAAAAGGTATTTCTTATGTAGTTCCTAACTACTCCGACAAGCGACGCTAGTGCACAAACTTGGAATTAAAACTGTCAATCGAAGAGTTCGCCTAAAGAATATTCCACTCTTTATTTTCAAATTAAATAATAGCTGCTAAAATTAAAAGGATTAATAAGAAATGTTGCTGAGATACCTACAAATCATGGTAGTTTTCTAGTATATATACTCTCCAAATTTTTATTAAATTCACATATAGTCCATACACAAATAATCAATTTTCGACGAATTCAAGATCCATAAAACGTTGTTTTTTTATTTTTACTTTAAATTCCATGTTGAAATAGCTGTAGAACAAACACGCTTCAGCGATATTGGTGCTTAATGTACTGTAGGACCAATAATTCGTTACCATAACTCCGGTCTTTCGAGTCGTACTTTTTCTGGTCGTTTAGCCAAAGGGACTCTCCTATCAAAATTGTTTAGGGTAAATATATTATATATTTAACATTCTAATATACTTCAGCCTTCTGTTATAATGTATAATTACCATGGAGCTAAACTAATCTTCACTTTGGGGTCCTATATTATAAGGGTTTGATATAATTAAAGTGAATATTAAAGTTAATCTCTATGCTAAATCATCATGTACAAAGGATTAACTATAATCTTCACTCTCACTATAACAAACCATTAAATTATCAGGCCATTGAGCGACATACAAATTATACACTATAATACTGGGCCTAATAATCACAGTAAGCTTTAGTAGCAAACGCGCAAATAGGTTACATGCAGCATAGGTATGCGATGTTAACTTCAATGGTTTATCGTTTTTCATTTGTTCATTACCATCAAGAATTATCAGCGGAAAGAATTCAATTTAAAACGATTTTTTTTGTGTCTATCGCTCTTATTAATAATTGATTGCAGAATTAACCAAAAAAAGTAGGGAAGTCGCATAATACCTATTACGTCTTCCGTTAAGGTACTTTCCCCGAATTTATTTAATAACACTTCCAAACTCCTTACTATCAATTATTCCAGACAAGGTCATGCAAACCAAATAGCCAGTTTTCACGTAATTCTCTCCTATAAGAAGAATGGTAATTGCTTCTGTAAATAAGTTTTTCATTTAAACACTTTTTTATAAAATTTTAAAATTTTACCCGAAAAAGAGAATCCTAACAACTTTTTCCGTCGATATTACATGTCTCGTGACAAATTATTAGCTCGGAATTCGAATCTGACGTCTCTAAAGAACGTTTAGCCAAATTTAACCATCCCTTATACGCAGTAAGACACCTTTTTATTCACAAAACATATAGAGCGATACTTGGTGAAACATATCTATTAGAGCAATACTTATGTTAGTGAAATATCTCCATAAATTTGTTTTATAGTATATGGAGATTTTTCATAATTTCTCCATAAATGATTGGATATAAGAGAGGCCTATTGGCCTAACCTCGCCCAAAGGGTTAAATAAATAAATTAATAGTTCTGTTACCTGATATTTAATAAACGTTTAGTTCATCATTCTTAAGGACATAAGCGATAATGTATTGTCAAGGATGTAAAATACTCTGTTCCGCATTTCTAAAATATTATAAAAATATAACTGTTTGCACCGGAATTTTGCTTTACAAAATCGTTAGCACCTATAAACCATGTTAATGAAAGTTTGTCTAGTCAGACATTCTATCAAATTAAAACTAATACGGATGAGATTACATCATTTTCGGACTTAAGATGATCCTCCATCTTTGATTTCCGTTTCTAAATTTTATCTTCACATGTAATTTTGATTCTGAGTACATACATACCTGCTTTTCTCTTGACATTTTCAGGGTTATATCAGCCATTCGGTTTAGGTTTAAGAGGAGACATTTTAGTCTCAATCTCGTCATAAGAAAAGACGTTTTCTATCCTATAATTTCCTATTCTATTTTCACGCTGATGATACAGGTAGTTACGATCAGGTTACGTTCTCACTCGTAAGTCGATTTGCGCGTAAAAATAAGCCGTCCAGATATTAACTACTAAGCTGTAAGGTTTGTACATTCTTGGTAAATTTGTCTATTTTTAAGTTTACTCAAAACTATTAAAATTAAATAAACAAGATTTACTAAACAATTAAAGTACTAAAGATGTGAGGTACTTGGTTCGTGCGTTAGACAAAGGTACGCACGAAAGATGGAATTGATTTGGAATTCAGTGGGAGAAGTCGTAAGTCGAGAATCACCAGTATTTGTTTTGGAAGCTTTTATTATATATAACTTAGAGTATATTAAACACTGAATGTGGAAAGAATATTTCAACCGTTAACCGATTAATTGGATGTGAAGCTTCAGGACCTGGGCCGTTCAACTCATAAGTAAATGATTTACTTATGAGTCGAACGGATTTAAGCCACAGATTCAGAAAGAAGAAGAAAATTAAAAAATGATAATATAAAAAAATGTATGTAAATCATTTATAAGTCATGTGATCATTTATAAATCGTGTGATCATTTATAAATCATGTGAGCATTTATTAATCATGTGTGTGATCACTTTTTGGGTTTTTAGTTATTGACAAAAGCACTGATAATGGAACGAATAAGAAAAATCGAACTTTTGTAAAGGTCTGTATGATTTAAGAAGGCAGAGGTATGACACTGGATATGCGAAGTAAAATCAAGGGAGAACCAAACCTCGCTTTATAATTAAACCCACGAGTTTTTTTATTTCGTTCCTCAAATTCACTTTACCTTGCGGTTAAAGATATTAAGAAGAGACCGCCGCTTTTTTGACATTATACTTCGACTTTACGTATTTTTCTCGTTGTCCACACAATGTTAGCGCATAATTTAGCTACATGTTTAAAATTTAATATTGAAATAACTTAAAGAATCTATATAGTCCACTTGTACAGATGGGTTGAAATCAACGAGGAATCGATTTACAGAAAGTTTAAAGACATTAAACAGTTTATGTGATAAAGAAATGAAAGCAGAAAGAATTAGACTGCTAGAAACCGATTGGAAGCGAGCCTTTTGATAGAAAATATAGGAAATACCAAATTTATCTGCTGCTATATTTTTTGGTATGACATTTTGAGGAAATTAATATTACAAATAAAGTCCTCCGATAAAGTATTTCAAATAATTTATAAGCTGATTCTCTTCTTTAAAGATGAAATGACTACCCCAAAAAATTGCGAATCAAAGTGTAAACGTGATACGTTCTAGTGGATCTAGATAGTCATCCATAGAATTGGAAGTTAACCTGGGTTTAACATTAATTTAAGAAATATCTGACGATAAACAATGTTTCACTATGAACCCGGATAGTTAAGTTAAAATTTCATAGGAAAATGATTTCAGGATTTTTTTTTCAATTTCTGAGCAAATTTTATCGCTTCACAGAATTAAGTGACTAGGAATTGCTCAACAATAGTATACAATTAAGAATTTTCCGCGCAGATCGTGATAAGATTGATATTCCCGGTATTGATTCAAATCTTTTATCCCATTCTGAAGGTAGTCACTCCCCAAAACAACATTTTGCAATCCATACATTTTAACAACTTGATGGAATAATTGGATAAGCATGTCGAGGCGTTTACAATTCCAAAACAGTTACAGATATTACTACTCAGCCCAGAGCGAAGTTTTTCAAAGATTAAGCTAATCAAAACTTATCTCGTTCCACCATGACGTAAGATTGTCTGGCAAGTTATCACAAAAAACGTAAAATCGCCTAGTATAATTAATTTGCAGCAAATAAGGCCGAAAATGTTTATCCGCGAAGTGGAGCTTCTAAGAATTAAATTAAATATATGTTTTGCTAAAAATTGAACTAATTGGTAGCTTCGGTCTTTATATTCAAATAAAATTAGGAAAATAAATAGATTTTTATTTTCTAAGTAACGCCCTCTCTAAACATATGAACACGTGGAGGGTGCCAAACAGGATTTGATCAAGCAAGATCTGCATAACACAATAATAACTGAAAACTCGGTTTTCCAAATTTCTGGTATCTTGGATGCCCCATTCCACATCTCATCACATCTCACAAAACAAAATATACAAAAATTCATAAATAAACATTCATTATTAACGGATGAAACCTTCCAACCGGGTTGTTTCTTTGATTAAAATCGACGTTTCGAATCCTGTCTCCGGGGTAACCTTCAAGATGACTTCTCCCAGCAAGTAATCCGAGAAGCTTTTATATAGGAAATTCACCGGTAAACCGATAGATCATTCATTCACTAGCATCAAGTTCATTTAAAATTTAAGTGTGATTTTTGCACCAATTTTAAGATCCATATAATCCTTATTCCACATGGACCTTACTACGTGGAACCCTACTTAATAAATGAGAAACAAGGGACTTCGTATTTCCACACGATTTTATTAACCGACAGGTTTCGGCCTTATCAGATACATATTGCCTGATGATAGCTGAAAGGCCGGAATCGGTCGGTTAATAAAATTGTGCGGAAAATGCGAAGTCCATTGTTTCTCAAATATATTATTTTAAGATCATTTCGCGGTGTCTTTATTTCCTTTTGTTAGACCATAGCTGGTTGACCAAATCCTAAAAATGCAAAATCGTATACAGTATTTTGTGAGAATTGACATAAAAGGTTTCAAAACAAGAAGGCGAGAAGAATTTTTCTATTAATAGTAAAAGTGAATTAGCTGATACGAAGAAAAGAGGAAGAATGAGAATAGAGAAATCACGAACAAAAACCCCGTTGAACATATTCGATTCAGTATTTCTCTCATTTTCTTCTTCTTCATAATATGAGTGCAGAAACGATGGGTTTATTCCCAAATGTCTCCTATATTTCACCAAGATAGTGAAATTTTCAACAGTTTTTCGCTGAGTAAAACCTAATAACACAATATATAGCGATACTTATGCCGAAACCGTTAAACATTTGCTACAACGTTTGTGGATTTGTACCAGTTTTGTCATCAAATACTGACTATTAACTAAAAGCAAGAGAAAAACACAAACAATACAAATGAACATGCAACGAAATATGGTAAGAATATTAAGAAGATCTAGATAGCCAACGATTTTGTTACGTTTTTAGAGACGCCGAAATCTTGAAAGCAGAATAAGTAGCTTGACCCACATAATCCTCTGAAGAACAGCGTTATTATCTGCGCAGAAGTTGCGTTTTTACCATCGTTCTTCCTCTTACGAATCTGAACGACCTTCGCAAACCTTCGTAAATTTCTAGCCTATCAAAATCTAATGGAAACCGCACAGATTCCTTAGTTTATCTAATCAACGGGCGGCTTCGTATTCACTATCGGCTTTCATAACATGAAAAAGCTATTAGAGCCGCTTTGATTGCTCATTTTACCATTCAGTCATTAAGCAAAGGTCGATCAAAATCCATTCCAGTGATTCCTGATTCCTGCCAATCATAATTTTTAACGCGAATATTTGGGAAATCTTGCTAATGAGTCAATTTGCTTTAGAATGCAAGTACAGTAAGACCCCGCTTAACGTTGACGTTAACCCCGCTTTATGCTGTTTCAGTACAGCGTGGTTTTATTGAGATTCCCCGAAATCGATCGCGGTATTGGGATTACGAGAAATTGCGGACGATTTTGTTCCAAATTAGTAATCCAAATTAATTAGCATTACTGAAGATGTCTCTTCACAACTCTTGGTATCCAGTGTGATGTGAAGAGACCAAGAAGAAGACCAAAGGACCGATGGAACAGAGACATCATTCAGTATTTAGGGGTAACATGGCAACGAGAGGCTCAGAATAGAGAGAATTGGAAAGCGCTTGGGGAGGCCTACATCCGACGTCGGATTGAAAATGGCTGATGATGATGATGATGACTGAAGATGTGGAACAAAAGGAACTTTTCTGAAAACAGGTTCAGTAGCTATAACGGAAATTATGGATCAGTTTATACGAAACTATTTAAATTTTGATAGAAGTTCAAAGGCAAGACGAAGCATAATTGATGCGATGTCTTGCTATAAACAGCTGCTTACTGAACGTAACAGGAAAATGCACACGACATTAGATGACTTCTTTACTAAAAAATAAAATATGCCAAATAAGGAAGTGCCTTGCTCACACAAATCTTTATTAGAAGTAAATAAGTACATAATTAGTGTAATAAAGAAATATTGAACAACAAATGTCACGAAATAGAGCAAAAACTTATATATTTGCTTATTATCTGTTCAGTTTCACCTATCCCCATTATTTACATACTAAGACGACCTCGTTTAACGCTGTTTCGTTTAGCTCTCGAAAATTACGCGGGTGATACGTTCCAATAAATAACGTATCACCCGCGTTAAGTGGGGTATTAATGTATGCTCATTAATTTGAAATTCAATGCAAAATTATCTTGTGTTGGTATTTTAGGATTCAGGCACAAAAATAAATATTACGTCATTCCAACTCCATGCGTTTAACATTTTCCAGGAATTCCTGCTTTACCTCCGTTCTTTTACTAGTACAGTTATACCTCGGCTTACAATTGGCCCTCCCAACGAATTTTTCGGCTAACGAAGAATTTTCGTTAAATTTCCAGCTTGATTAACATATACGTATTCGGCTGACGAATGTTTTAGTGGATGCTCGCGCTGGCATTAAGAGGCAGCTAACATGAACTGTGGGACAGTATCGTATCTTTTCCGCCTGTGTGTGTGGCAAAATAATGAGCTGACCACCTCTTATAGGTGTCACTCACCTACCCACCGGGGTTCTTTAAGTTTAAAACAGCAACAAATGAGACACCTTCTGACCTCATGCTTCGACCAGCGAATATTTCGGCTAAGGAATGTGATTCAGGAACGAATCTTCGATGCTAAGGCATGAATACAGTAATACCTCGGCAGTTAATACCATTTGTTCTCCTAGCGTAACGTAGACCAAGAGTTCCCCACCAATTAGGTACCAGTTTCCCTCTTAGTTTTAAGTACCAGATTCTTTTATTCATCTTTTATCACTATGATTATAACTAAATTCTTTTAAGGGAGACTATAGATTCGATAGCTGCGTAAAATAGATGATCAAAACTCTCGGCTGGATAGAAGAACCAAGTATAGGCACAAGCTGTTCCACAAATTTTAACTGTTAATTTATGTTAAAAAATGCAGCATATTTATCCCCGTATTCAGCGAGCGCGATTTCCGATGCCAGAGATTTCAACTTCAAAGAGATTTCGCGATTCTATAGGGGGAACGTATATTTATTGTTGGTCTATTTTCCAAATAGTATTAGGTACACAAATCAGGTAGCCAATTAGGGAGTTTGGTGTTTTCACACCCCTTGTCATACGCCGCAAGACGGCTCGAGGGTTGCTAATGTAAATGTAAACGTGTGTTAAGGATTGCCAGACGTCCGATTTTCCCGAACAGGTCCTCTTTATCTGAACGTCTGGTTCGACCGGCAGGAATTCCGATTCTTGAAAGGATATATTTTACCACTGCAGAACGAAATTTCCGAACCACAATACTGCACTAGCTTCCCCGAAAATGGAAGAATCACAAGCAAACGCTCCTGCAAAAGGAATTAGATTTTATCTACATCTACATCTAAATAAATACCCCGCAAGCCGCTTTTCGGCGTATAGTAGGGAATATAATAGCTCTAGACTCTATTTCCTGTAAAAGGTAAAGCATAGTGAAATACTTCGTCCTTACAAAATGTGCCGTGAAAAATATGAAACATTTCGCATTTTATGATTCTAAGTCCATTTCAACAAAATCTCCTACTTTTTCTCCCACATCAAACTCAAAATATCTTTTAATTTTTTCTGTGTTCATTTTGGGTGGCATTCTAATTTCAATTGAATCCTTTGTGATTCATGGAATATGTCGATTGTACCTGGCAATTATCTTCGGATCTCCAACTGAAAAATCCTCTCAGCGGTAATAGTGAATATAATAATGCATATAATAACTTAAACGACTGAATGTATAGATAATTTTCGATACAAACCGATGTACCCTGAGAAAATAATCCCGGATACATTTAGGAATTCATCGTTGAATAGGGAAGAGGGACATTTTGCTGGCTATCCAGAAATTAATGAAATAAGTAATCGAGCTTTCTGTTCAGCTTCACTCCAAAAATCCTTGGTAAAAATATAGAGATGGAACGATGGTCAAAGGCAGCCCAAAGCGCACTCTTCTACCTTTGGCTTTAAGATGCCCCCGCAGGAATGCTGGGGGAATGCCTCGCGACGAGAACGGATGGGTTGCTAACAAAAGCTTATACAGTTATCAATAGCTTTTCGAAAGTTTTTATGATATTAATTTGCGTGATTAAGTTCGGAACAACCTTGAATGAAACGAAATTGAGAGCATGGAGGAGGCTCCTTCTCATGGTGCGAATCTGATAAGGAAAATTATGACATAGTATTTCAATGAATGACTCTCGTGTTTCGGATTTTTGTTTCTTTTTTTAGCATCATCTAAATAGCGATGACTAAATTAGAACATCAAGTAATTATTCTTTTACTTAAAATATAACGATCTCCAATATTGGTTCTCTCGAATTCTCTTTCTGTCTTCTTTCATTATTTTATTCTCATGGAGCATGAGATTAAAATCAGGTCAGCTTGGATTACATCCTTTTTCTATTTTTCTAACATTAGAATATGCTTTTCACGTTTTCTATTTCATCTACCCAACCCCAACCAACTCAAGCCCAATTCTTAACCACCATTCTAAGACACTTTCAGAATGTCTCATACGACATTATTTAAAAATCATTCTCTAAGCAAATAGTATATATTCATTATGCCTCGCAAACTTAACTCAAGGACATTTTAAACAGAAATTCTTAAGTATTCGTTTTCATCGAATTCTTAAGTTTAATTTACGATAGGTATACCACCCGCCAAAATGTTACTATAAACTCGTAAATTTATTATTAAAAATAAATTACCCTAATCCCAATATGCGGAAGAATAAAGACTTGAAGGAGCCCCCGTCATCCCCAGAGAGCCATATGATGTAAAATAGTGCATGGATAACCAGATATGGTAAATAACGGTTATAGTCATAGAAATGCTTTATTTATCAATTTGAATGTGCTGTCTTCAGCGGTTTAATTGTACTCCTGGATCAAAATAGGAAATTCTACATAAATTTCAGGAAAGGATACAAACACCGACGCAGGCGTACTATATTGAGCTTCGCATTAATTATTAATGATCGTCTAAATCATTGTATTAATTATGTATTAAAATACTGTTGGATGGTTGATAATTCAGAGCACTCCAAAGACACTCATATGTACTCGTAGTATCATTGAACTCAAGCTGGCTGACCATATCAATCTGATACTGCACTCGTTCAAAAGCAATCAAATCTGGAAAAAACATCGCTAAAAATCTGCATGACTCACGGGAAGAAAACTACTTTCGAAACGAATCAATTAAGGGTGGACAATTGGCAATGGCAAGGTTATCTTAAAGGAACTCGGTTTAGTTAAAAGCTTCAAGGAATTTTAACTCCATTCGGCGCGTCATATACTTTTTAAGTGACGAAATTTGATAAGCGAAGAAATCTTGCGTATAAAAGCCAGATATTTATTGTTCTCGGCCACTCGAGTATCAGCGGGCAAGTGAGAATCCCTAAGCATCAGTGCGATATATTTCGAGAAATTCGCTGGCCAACTCTTCCAGAGATGGGAGGTAAGTCTCGCTTCCACTGTGTTATTCTAGGATTATTTTTTAAATTAATTAGTGTAAACTTGTGAGACTATGTGTAAGGTCCGTATGGATATATTTGTATTCCCGAGTGAGGATCTGGTTCTTTTTCGGCGACTCTGATGCAGGAAGTTATTTCATTAGTAATAGATCTGAGTTACCCCGTTGCTTCGGTTACACTCTCTGCGGATATCTCTTGAGTGAAGGGACTTCATTGTCAACGATACGCCGGTTAATGGATACGCCGGTTAATGGGATGAAGTACTCGTCCTTGAAGATTGGTGCAGAGAGAGAGGCCGAAAAGTCGAAACTCTTCTGCTTCCAACCAACCAGTTGGAAATTTTTATTTTTCTTTCATTTCCTTGCAACATTTTCGTCAAACTCCATTGGTAATGAGGAGCCAGAGCGTGAAATATATGAGATTAGTCTTTATTCGAACCAACGGTCAATATGAATAGACTACACTGGAGCAGGTTTACACTAGTGATATTGTTTCACAAGAAACACTTTTGTTTAAATGTATGTTAAAGTTAAAATTCCTCTAATCTCAGAGCTTCGTTGGCTAATGAGATGTTGACGCCGATGAAAAACAACGTTTCCCCGTCGTAGTTGTCTTCATTCTCTATTATCATTCAATTTTTATTTCGCCTCTTCAAGGAAAATCGTGTGATGATGTATCTGGCGTGTACATACTGATGACCCTCATGGATATTGAATCGAAAGAAAAAATCTGTATATCTGTATATGAATCTGAAAAATGAGTATAACTAATGAATTCCATTCAGAAAAACAGTATCTGATCTTGAGTAAGAGCGAAATCAAAAAATAATCGCGAGCGATACATTCCTTCAGCATCATAAGAAATGAATTGCATAGCTTTTTAATGCTATTGAACGAAATTATTACAAGGTATAAAAGATTGTAAGGGATTCTAAGGGAAATGACAGTTAGAAATTCTGTCATAGGAATCTCAAATTTTTGTTTATAGAAAAGATAAGAGAAGATGTTTCATTCCGGAATCATATTTGGCCTTGTGAACACGATCTTTCCTTCGGGTATCTTATTCGATATTAAAGATATTCGAAATAACAGTCAGAAAGTAGTAAATTATTTTCTGTCGTTCCAATAACTTGGATTGGTATTGATTACATTCGGGTGAAACTATCTAATCTAAGCTTTCCTGAAGAACGACACTAAACTCCCCCTGAGGACGGCGAATTTTCCCAAATTATCCTGGAATACAAAATTATTCGGTTTTCAAATGAAATTTTGCTTTACCCGCCGACTTAACAGAAAATTTTCTTCGGCCAAAAATTCGTTGCATGACAAAGTAAGACAGCCAGAACATTTTCTTCCTCATTATAACTTTCCCTCTAAATAAGAGAGACTCTGAATATATAGATCTCTAATAGCAATTCTACCGTATGTGTGATGCATTAATTAAAATATATTCTATATTCTATAATTTGATAGGAAAATCACTACTACTCGTCTGCCTGACGTTTACGCTGACTTTCGCCAATCGAATAGCGCTTCCCAAGGCGAGTGAAGAAGATTGCTGGTACTGGAATGACTTCTGCTCCACAGCGACGGATGGAACATTGAAACCCAACCCAAAAGAATGCGGGTCCTTCTGCGAGTGCGCTCCAGGAGGCCCAGTAATGCTTAAATGCCCACTTGGACTGCATTTCAGTGTCGCGACGAACAAATGCGAGCAACCCTGGAATGCAGGTTGCAAGCAAGATCTCAAGGTTCTCATCTCAACCCAACATCATCATCATGCGAGAAACTGCGACAAACAGATTGGTGAATGCAAGAAATCGCCGGTAGGAACCTTCCTCAGAAACCCAGGAGATTGCGGGTCCTACTGCAGGTGTGACGGTACTACGGCAGTTTGGATGCCATGCCCAGTAGGTCTACATTTCAGCCTCAGTACCAATAAATGCGAATACCCGGGCGTTGCTGGATGCATTCCTGCCCCAACATCGGGACCAAGCCCTACCCACCCGCCCCCACCTCCACCAGTAGATGATTGCAGCGCGGTGGCTGCAGATTGTAAAGCGTCTCCCGTAGGAACACTCCTTAGGAACCCCAGCGACTGCGGATCTTTCTGTCAGTGCGCAGCATGGGGTCCAGTCAAGATGGACTGCCCAGCTGGTCTTCACTTCAGCGTCTCAGCCAACAGGTGCGAATGGCCAAGCATTGCTGGATGCATACCAGGCCCACCGATGCCCAATCATCATGGATGCGAACTAGTCGAATACATGTGTCCCAAGAATAATATCGGGAATGTGATGCTGCTGCGAAATCCTCTCGACTGCGAATCATACTGTGCATGTGACTGGGGGAAAAGCAACTTGGATGCCTTGTCCCGATGGACTGCATTTCAACAGATGGCTGCAAGTATGCGACTGGCCGGCTCATGCAGGCTGTTGATATGTTCCCCCCAAATGCCTTCTGAACAACTACCTCCCAACTACCGAAAGACGAAATGAAAGGAACAACCAAGGATTATAAGACTATCACCTATCTCTACTTTCTAAAATATCTGTATCAGCATTCATTTAGACTTTACGCCGTCTAATTGAAAAAATCCTTGTTTAAAACCTGTATAAAATTGTTTGCATTAAAGTGATTTGATCATGAGCTTTATAATTTTTGTCCACTTATTCTTTCCTCTGAATTACGGAGTCCTTCTAAATAAGAAAATTCTTAGCACGTCTTATTGCACACCAGGGTTTTACACCGATATGTTTTCTGTTTCAGTTTTTTACTCGGGTTTAACGATAACGCTAAATTTCTGTTAGATATTGTTCTCGCTCGTGAACCTCTGCTTTAATTCGCTACTATATAATAGTCCTACTGAAAATCTTTATTTTGTGAAGGGGTTTTTATACAATTAACTTTTAAACTGAGACTTGTGACATTAAAAAATAATACAATTATGGGCTCTTTTTGAGGGAACATAAACGAAATCTAGTGAATTACAAGTCGCAGTTACATTCGAATGGTTAAAATGGTGCTATTACACTGAAATAGATTGTAAACGATAATCGTAATAGCGTCAATATTTATTTTCGTTTTTCATTTAGATGAATGAAATTTAACTTTCCCGTTCAAATTAGCTTTTCACTGGAGGGAATATAACGTTTCTCCTGTTTCCTGTTCGGTTCTGGTTGGTTTGTATCAACCTCGTGTTCTCTTTTAAGAATCTGAATTCAATTTCACGTAATAGGTCCGATCATGGATTCTTAAATTAATATGTCCGTCCGTCCTTTCACTTTTTCAGGACTCGTTACTTTATCTCCATTCCTAAACTGATTTTAAAAATGTCGTTTTTCATTTCATATATTACTGCATTGCATTCATTCATATTTTATCCCCCTAGTTTAGCCCACTGTCCAGGCTTGCTATATACACGTTCGGTGATGGCAGGATTATGGACTGATGGCAAAAAGTAATTTAAATGGAACTTTGACACATTCTGTCTAAAGACACCTGCTGAAATGCTTGTAAAACCATCGTCTTGCGACAAAAACGAACGCTGTAGAAACCGGAGGCACATGGAGAGATCAACAACATTTCGAAATTATTATGATACTTATTTTGCATGATAAATGCTCTTGATAAAACCAAATATTATATCAAGATTCAGTTGATATTAATGTTCATGGAAGCAAAGGCGCTTTCTTATATGCTTATGCAGGGCTAGAATCAACGAAACGTTTTCATAGTAGGAATTTGATGGTGATATGTGAAATCATGTTAATTCAAATCTCGTAGTTAGGATTCTCTACATCCACCTTCGCAATTGTTAACGATGGCTATTTGAGAACAACATAGATCCTCCATTTGTTTAAATTGCAACGAACGAAACGAAACTGATTCACCTGAATAGGTGTCATTAATCATTAATGTCATGTTCCTCCTAAGTGAACTTGTCTAACATCTTTCTCCCGCTTCTTTAGCTTTATAATATATGTTCCTATCACAACGATTTCAAATCTATTGACTCCAAAACCACTAGAACTCCTTGCCATCATCCTAAGTCTCTTTAAGAGTGTCTCGTGCCACGTTCCTCAAATTATCATGCTCTAATTAAATAGTAAACATTTATTGTACCGCTCAAATTTAATATAAGAGAAATATAAATAGGTCTTCTGGATAATAATATGCTATCGAGTGGCTTTTTGGTTCAATATATGCATTTATTTTACTTACTGTAATCGCTGTTAACCGTATGCGGACAATTCCTCGCGAAAAATTGTTTGTAAGGACAATTGCTCACGGAAAAATTTCTCGAAAGAGACAATTCCAGGAAATTTTCTCAATAGAAAATTCATCATATTTATAACTACCAAAATAGCATCGAATTTTTTAATGCAGGGAGTAACAGGTTTGAAAAATAGCGACATGACTGGGACTCGAACTCAGGTCTCCGACTTTCTGGGCAAATATTCTAACCACTGAACCACCATGCCACGTCTCTTCCACAATGTTTGGGAAATGCGCGAGCGAGGTGATCGGCCTTGAGTCCCAATCACTTTTATTTTTTTTGTTGTTTACTGTTTTTCACAACTTATATTAGTTGGGTTTCGGCCGCTCGGCTTCTCTGTGCTTAGTAATTTACCTTTCCTAAATCCTTCTTATCGCAAATTCATTATCACTTAAAAGATATTAATTTACCACCTCCTCAGCAAAGAATTTTTACCGTATATCTCCAATATTCGATTATTTTAACCGAATTATTATTGTTTACTTAATATATGAAGGCAGTGATTCGTGGAGGGCTATAATTATGGGAATTAAAGCACTTCCACAGTATATTTATTTGAGAGACATCTTCCGCAAACAAATACTAGTAAATGCACTTAACGATAAAGCAAAAGAATATGGAATGAAAATAAACGTAAGAAAAACAAAAGAAATGAGATTTACTAAGGGAGAGAAGACTAAGTTAATGGTCAGGGTGGATGGGGAAAAATTAGAACAGGTGGACAAATTCTCGTACTTGTGTAGTGTTCTATCTTGGGATGGGAGGTGTGGAGATGAGGTTCGAAAAAGTGTAGCACTGGCCAAGGAAGCCTTTGTGAAGCGAAGGGAATTGATGACAAAGGGTCTCGATAAAGGAATCAGAAAAAAATTGGTAAAATCCTTGATATGGAGTGTTTTGCTGTATGGGTGTGAAACGTGGACCTTACGAAAAGAGGAAATCAAAAGAGTGGAGGCATTTCAGATGTGGGTGTGGCGTAGAATGGAAAAGGTATGTTGGGTGGATAGAAAAGCAAACATAGAGGTGCTGAGGATGGTTGGGGAGCAGAGTGTTTTAATTGAAGTAATTAAGCGCTGACAGAAGAAATGGGTGGGTCAAATATTGAGAGCAGAGGGATTGTTGAAGAATGTAATTGGGGGTAGAATGAAAGGGAAAAGACAGAGGGGAAGGCAGAGGCAAAAGATGTTAGATGACGTAAAGGGTGGGATAAGTTACCAAGTAACGAAGGAAAGGGCTTTGAATGGGGAATATTAGGGCACATGGACCTATCAAAAGGTAGAACTCTTAACTAAGTATGTTCCGCTAGTAGTAATGTAAATGCAGATGTATAGCTTTGTCTGACTTCACTATTTTACTTGCGTAGGTAGTGGTAATGGTAGTGGTAGTGGTAATTAGATAATATGTAAAACAATCCAGATTCTTCATATTTCGTTTAGAGCAGCTACTCAGGATATTTTTAATTTTTCTGGTTTTATCTCGTAAACTTTCCATCATTACCTTAATAAAAGTTAACACAACTTTTTTATTTATTTAAGAATTACCCGACGCGATTAGGTCGTGGGACCCGGTGGCAACGGTTGAGGGGGTGCAAAAACAATGTACTAACTGTCCGGCATTCGCCCAAAGACGGGAGGAAAACCCCTCCAAAAACCTCCCGCAGACAGTACACATTCAATAAAACCAATTAATATATACATACAATACATCTGAATAAACATACATACATAAAGTTGAAATTAATTTTCCCACATACCATATTTTGCAGTGTCTATACACATATATACATATAAGTTATACATAGTCGAGTTCAAGAGACTTAAGTTAAAATACATTACATAATGAACATGCAACATAAGAACAAACATAGAAATTAGCAGCTTTTAATTTTTGCTTTGAAGATTTTAATATTTTTAGGCATTGGGATGAGAAGATCTCCAGGTAAAGCATTCCATTCCCTTATACCCCTGTTAACAAATGAGTATTTCACTACATCGGTTTTCTGTTCCCGTTCCTTTATTTTTAATGAATGATCGCCACGTCCTCTATAGTTAGGAGTATCAAACCTTGCTCGTAATTCCTCCCAACCATCTTTACAGTTCCACGC
>KZ308413.1:651372-661670 GCA_000376725.2 Ladona fulva
GAACTTTACGAAGGGTTTGTTTGGGTTTATTGTCCGCAGTTCATTGCCGTCTTAGGACTCATTTTCCTTACCCTCCCATACCTCTGCCCTTCCCTCATCCCCTCTGTTTGGAAGACTCGACAGCGGCATATCTTCGAACTAAATTCGGAATGCGCGAAAGACGGCTAATTTAAACTGTATCCAATCCCCTTAATGCGTAATGTTTTACTACAAATTGGTCATGGGAGGATTTTGCAAAGGAGCTCTATTCCATGGATTTAGAAAGCTTTTGGCATTCGATAATAGTTAGTTATATTAACGACATTTGATAACCTTTGTTATCTCCTATCCGCTTATTCACGCTATGACCTATTTTTTAATAACTCAACTTGTTTATGAATTTTCCCCTTTTCACAGCGATGATTCAATTAAAAGTCTCTCATGGTAAAATACTGACTCTCAAATAGTCTATTTAAATCAAAAATTAAGGATAGACTATCAGACAAACAGAAACAACTTTCTCTATCATACGTTTTACGTACCATTTAGTAATCGGAATAAAAGACGGATTGACGGAATCTTGCTCACTGTAATCACTACCGTGCCCCCGGTGATCAGCGTCTATTACAAGACGCGTATTCGTTTTCTTACGTTGATAAAGATGTTTGTGGGTTTAAATTACACAGAAAATAAAGTCAGGGTCTGCTAAGAAATTTTCCGTCTGACGGAAATTGGTAGGCGACAACCATTTTAAATGCCTTTTCCCAAAAGGTAGAGACGTTCCCATCGATTTTTCTAAAATATTTCTGGCCTGTATTTTTAACGGCGATTTGTGTTACACTGAAGGAAAGGGTATCAGAAGAAGCAATGTAGGATATTAAAAAATGTCCTCTTACTTACATGAAAGAGCGAAAAAATAATGATGCATAGAAAACCGCAATACACTCGCCAGTTCTCTCTCAAATACGCCTTTTCTATTACCTCTGAGACTATGATGGCTTGTAGCCCGAAATGAATCTCACGGAACTATCCGAAATTACTGTTACTGCTATAAATACTTTTCAAATTAGTTTCGGTAACTTTCATACTTTGATGAGATGCAAAAATTGTCCTACGAGGAATTGTCCACAGCGGGAAATTGTCCGTCGAGGAAATGTGCGGCGAGCGATTGTCCACCGCAAGCAACTGTTCGCGAGCAATTGTCCGCAAACCACTGTAAACTTGTGTATTAATTCTAAGTGAATGAATGCGTGAATTCGCAAAACCGCAATCAGGTGGAAGCACATCAAAAAGAGGTTAAATCATAGCTAGAGAGCAATATAATGTTGCAACACTGAATAAGTGATCAGATATTGCTACGATAAATCAGTGAGCGTCACTTAGATGCTCCAGGATGCAAAATGGGAATCTTTGGAAGTTAGAAGATTTCAACAAAAGGTACATTCAGAGAAAGCATGTTCAGAGATGATGTAGCAGATATAAAGCGTTCACCATGCTACAAAGGCCGTTCCGATAATGCGAGAAAGATCAGAGAAATAGATGCCAGAACAAATAGATTCAAGAACTCATTTTTTCCGCGAACGATACGCGAAAATAATCGATTAAGGAAATAGAGTCATGGTGCATGCAGCCCCTGCCACACGCCGAAAGACGGTTTGCAGGGTACAAACATAGACATAGACATAGACAAAGATGACTGACAAAGATTAAAATAAGAGAAATATTTTAGCAAACATTAAAAGTATAATTTTAGGAGATTGATGATAACTCCTACGTTATTTCCGCCTACATCCCTCTATAATCTGTTGAAGCAAAATTCGAAAAATTACCAAAAAAGAAACGTATCGCGTATTTCTTTGAAAATGACGGATTTTTTTGACGAAGCATAAAGATGAGAGGCTGTTTACATCAAAGACTCGCTTCAGTGAATGTTATCTTTCCATGAAATTAGTTGCTGATCATTATACCTCAGAAGCAACTGATTGTGATTGAAGCAGTCAAAGGTAGCCGACCCATACTTTGAGATATAAATGTTCTTTAAAAGATACTCTCTATTTCTCAGCACGGTGAAAGAGGATCCAAATAAAAAAAACGAGTCGACGGAGAAGGAAGTGATGAGCTACTTATCAGCAGATCCATTATCGCACTTCTGTTAATGGACTTGGGAAATAAATCGTGGGAAAACACTTCAAAAACGTGATAGCAATCGCGAAAAACATAACTAAAGTTCTGGAATAGTTATGCTTACACGGGCCGATTACTACAAAATTATTGAGATTTTTTTAGTTATAGAATATCCTCACCTAACATGTCATGGAACTAAGTGCTGATATTTGTTTATTTCAATAAATTCTATCTTATTTGGCCGGAATTTGTGGAAAGAATTTCTGAAGGAAAGAAGAGAAATTTGTTATATCCACAGGGTGTTTATAATACTAATGGTTTCGGCCACACAGCCATCAAAGGTATAAAGTATTCAAAATGTCTTCCTAATACTTTTTCCCTGATGACGATGACACCTCGAGAATATTACAAAGTTCTCTCCTTTCCTTCCTTTGTCTGATTTTGTTTGGCGCGACGATTTTCAATGCGCAGGAAGCTATTTTGTTTAAAGACACGGCTACACATTACTTTATCGTCAGCTGCAGTTATGTACTGCCCTGTTAAATTAGAGTATGACGCATGCATTTCAAGAAAAGTTCCAAACACGCAGAGATCATATAACAATAATTTTAAATATTTATAAAAACACGTTGCTGCAGGATGATGATCATACGATTATTTAACTCTAAACCGCAGGTATAGGCCCTACGTTTCTCCCTTAAACCTAACCTTTTAATTCAATAATAGTGATCGATTGAAAGAAATAGCAATTTAAAGTACTTCGAACGGTAGTCATTTCGCGCGTGAGCTCCCACCGAGAATCGAACCGCTTTCACTGAAGTCGAACTAGTTGCCCTATCTATCTGGAGACCTTAGCAATTTTAAGATTTAACGTACAAGTACCGTAATTATTAACTAAATACATGGGAACAGAAAGACAAACAGAGGAAGGTTTAGCTGTACGTCGGCCCTCACCCAATGGATTACGGAGAATATCCAACGAAGAACACGCACTCGGAAGATATTTATAAGAAGCACCATCTCACTCTCACTATTCTAATATATCAATCTCAAAAAAATACACTGCATTGGCCCATTTTTATGCTAATCAACGAGTATAGAAAAGATGTAGACACTTTACACAGACTTTTATTGAATTTGTGATGTGACGATGACGATGATCCTTTACACACTCTAGATCAATCAAATCTGAGGGAAACTATCGTTTAACTATCTCAATGACTCATGGAATGAAAGCCACTTATGAGGAAAATCAATTAAGGGTGGCCAATTGGAATTGCCAAAGTTATCTTAAGGTAAACTGATTTTTGGGAAAAAGCATTCAGGAACTTCCTCCCCCCATCTGGCGCGTCATGTTCTTCTCAAGTGAAAAAATTTGATAAGGGCGGAAGCCGTATGTATAAAAGGCGGATAATTATTGTGCTCGGCCATTCGAGTTTCACCGAGCGAGTAAGAGCCCAGTGAGATATATATCGAGAAATCTATTGACCAACCCTTCCAGCAATGGGAGGTAAGTTTCGCATACTTTTCCATTTGATATCCTAGGATTATTTTTTTTTAATTCAGTAGTGCAAACTGCTAAAACCATGGCTGAGGTCCGCATCAAATTAATTTTATTCTCGAGAGGGTATATGGTGTTTTCTTGGTGAATTTGATTGGAAAGGAGATTTCCTAGGGTTTTCAACTGGCTGGAAATCCGAGGCAATATGTGACTTCGGCTATATTCTCTGCGGTGGATGTTTAGGATGATGGGTTTTCATCATCAACGATACGATGATGTCCATCCCTGAGCACGGCTGCAGAGTCGTCTATTGTTTTCAACCAACCAGGAGGAAACTCTAGGACATTTACGGCAATTGTTATTCTTACTTGATTACGATCTGTGCCGAAACCGGTCGTGAATTGTTTAAATACATCTGTGGAAAAAGAGTATTTGTTATTTTGTTCCTATAATCCTAGTGTTATGGATTTCCACACAGTAAAGCCTGCTACCGTCGATTTATTCCCAAATGTAAGCTACGGAAATATATTCTTCTTACTCAGTTGAAAATGGGAAACTAGAGCGTGTAAAATCTGTGATTGGTTGTTATCTGAACAGATACTGAAGATTGCTGTACGATTAGAATGCAGTATATCAGGTCTGACCTAGTGATAATGCTTCACGAGTAAGGTATCTGTTTTTAATATATTTAATATCCATAGATAATCGGTTATTTTTTTAATGTTTACTATCCAAGATACGTTTACAACACGTGGTGCATCACATTGAAGTTCTATAGAAATAATGGGTTAAAGTACTCAGGTTACGAAATAAGAAGGAAGAATTGTTTAACAACATTAGAAGATTGGGGCCGATCATAAAATACATAACAATCTAGGAAAACAGATCGCAAGGTTCTTTTACTATTCTTGAGTTCTACTTTCCACAATCAAATTCAGTGATTAACCTCAAATTCTCGATTACTACAGTACTGTCAATAATTCGTTTGTGTTCACCCGACGTTGCTAGCCTTAGCAACCGTGGAATTCTAAATAGTTTTTTTTGTTTAAAAAGAGAGTATAATGGTTTTAAATACCTTCTGGTTTATATAATCGATACAAATTTATGTAAATTATATATAACATATATAATAAATAAAATAATTTTTAAGAACTTAAGGAGCATCGTGTTGTTAAGCAGTTTAAACTTTGCGAGATAACTGAGACGTAGAATAACGTAAACCACAGATGAGTGGTAATATTTCAATTTTTTGTCATCAATATTTTTCATATACGTTAACGTACATACATAATTATTGTGTATGCTAATGAAGGCAAGCGTGTATTATATTTGACAAAGAAGTGTACATAACTTGGAAGTAAGATGGGTTGAGTGAAATTAAACTTTGTCAAACTTCATTCATATATCATAGTATTTCCGATTACCATCGATAACATGAATGTTGACGCTGATATATTTAAGCGTTACCTGTTAAAACTATAACTTATTAACATTCCCTGTTAACATTGTTCTCCCTTCATGTAATGTCTTTAAGAAGCCCTCATGGTAACATTTAAGACTTCTACTGATACTTATGAATCACCTCTGGATTACCGATTTCTTGGAAAATCCATATACGCATTTAGGAAGCAAAGCTTCCATTTCGTAGGGTTCCAAAATTGGAAACATAAATTGAAAGCTTTGCATCCGAAATATGTAAAAGGAGTTTTCCTCGGAATTGGTAATCCGGAGCTTCCCGTTTGTCTTAAAACGCGAGTTCCGCCTGGCGACATACGGCTTACGGGGTGTTATTAAACTTCTAATGCATAGATGTTGTAAAAATTGAGTGAGTAAAAAATACAGTTTCCAAGCAGTTAGAATAAGGAGGAATGTCTATATGACAAGACATATTTGTGATACGTCACTACGTCACCCTAAGGATAGAGATTACTCCCCAATTATTCATCAGTAATAAATTGCTACCTTTTCGAATACATTCTAGCCGTACGAAAAGAGCTCCAAATAAATTTTAAGCAGACACCCCTTGTAAAGCCACGTAAGGGAAGATAGTTCCTTCCACTTAAGTTGTCCCCAAAATATGAGAATAACTAAAAGCATCCTCTTAAGATCAGCTTTTTCTAGGTTTAAATACTGCGATAGATTAACAGATACATATTTAACTCTTTTTACAGGAAAATCACTGGTTATCATCTTTCTGGCAATTACATTGACCTTCGCAAAAGATAAAAGTTTAAACGGATGCAGTAGCGGAGTATGTAGCGGGCACACAAAGGGGGCTACGATTGTGCAGAATCCTAATGACTGCGGTTCCTTCTGTATCTGCGCATGCGGAGATGGCATTATGATGAACTGCTCTAGGGGACTGGAATACAACGCCGTCACTAAGCAATGCGACTACCCTAGCAAAGCAAATTGCAGCATTCCAATTCCCCCACCAACTCCAAACGGATGCGATACCTGGGATTCCTTCTGCGCATCGGCTCCCTCCGGAACACTGAAACCCAACCCCGGTGACTGCGGATCATTTTGCGAATGCGCCCCAGGAGGCCCAGTCAAGATGGACTGCCCAGCTGGTCTTCACTTCAGCGTCGCAGCCAACAGGTGCGAAAGGCCAAGCGATGCTGGATGCATACCAGGCCCACCACCAACTTCAGGACCAGGACCAACTCCTCCACCCACACCACCACCATCTGGGGATTGCGACGCGGTGGCTGCAGATTGTAAAGTGTCTCCCGTAGGAACTCTCCTTAGAAACCCCAGTGACTGCGGATCTTTCTGTCAGTGCGCTCCATGGGGCCCAGTCAAGATGGACTGCCCAGCTGGACTTCACTTCAGCGTCACTACCAACAGGTGCGAAGCCCCGAGCGATGCAGGATGTATACCAGGCCCACCACCAACATCAGGACCAGGCCCAACCCCTCCACCCACAGCAGCACCTTCTGGCGATTGCGACGCGGTGGCTGCAGATTGTAAAGTGTCACCCGTAGGAACACTCCTTAGAAACCCTAACGACTGCGGATCTTTCTGTCAGTGCGCTCCATGGGGTCCAGTCAAGATGGACTGCCCAGCTGGTCTTCACTTTAGCGTCACTACCAACAGGTGCGAAGCCCCGAGCGATGCAGGTTGCATACCAGGCCCACCACCAACATCAGGACCAGGCCCAACTCCTCCACCCACATCAGCACCTTCTGGTGATTGCGACGCGGTGGTAGCCCAATGTAAAGTGTCACCAGTAGGAACTCTCCTTAGAAACCCTAGCGACTGCGGATCTTTCTGTCAGTGCGCTCCATGGGGCCCAGTCAAGATGGACTGCCCAGCTGGACTTCACTTCAGCGTCACTACCAACAGGTGCGAAGCCCCGAGCGATGCAGGTTGCATACCAGGCCCACCACCAACATCAGGACCAGGCCCAACTCCTCCACCCACAGCAGCACCCACTGGTGATTGCGACGCGCTGGCTGCAGATTGTAAAGTGTCTCCCGTAGGAACCCTCCTTAGAAACCCCAGTGACTGCGGATCCTTCTGCCAATGCGCTGCATGGGGTCCAGTCAAGATGGACTGCCCAGCTGGTCTTCACTTCAGCGTCGCAGCCAACAGGTGCGAATGGCCAAACATTGCTGGATGCATACCAGGAACACCCCCAACATCTGGACCAGGCCCAACTCACCCACCCACACCACCACCTTCTGGTGATTGCGACGCGGTGGCCGCAACGTGTAACGTGTCTCCCGTAGGAACCCTCCTTAGAAACCCTAGCGACTGCGGATCTTTCTGTCAGTGCGCTGCATGGGGTCCAGTAAAGATGGACTGCCCAGCTGGTCTTCACTTCAGCGTCACTACCAACAGGTGCGAAGCCCCGTACGATGCAAAATGCATGTGAGCACAAGCATTGACATCAGGACCAGGAACAACCCACCCACCCTCTCTACGATCTACACCGACACCAATACTTATTCATCATGTATGCGAATCAGGCAAATACTTGTGTTCCGAAGATAATATAGGAAATGTGAGGCTCCTGCGATAGCCACTCATCTGCGAATCATACCGCGCATGTGACCGGGGGAAAGCAATTTGGATGCCTTGTCCCGATGGACTGTATTCAACATATGGCTGCAAGTATGCGACTGGCCGACTCATGCATGCCGTTGATATGTTCCTCCTGATGTCTCCAGAATAGTGATCTCCAAACTACTGAAAGACTAGAAGAACTGAACATCTTCGACATCGGATTCTGTGTCATTTACGCATCTTAAATCTCCGTAAATTCATTCATTTACATTTTTAACCTCTAGAAGAAATGTTTCGGGTCTAGCACCTGGTCAACAATGTATTATTTTATTAAATCTACTTGATTATGAATTGAATGAATGTCTTATCCTTATTCTCTATAAATCCCTTTAAATTGCTCAATTCTCCAAGTTAATTTAGTCTTAAATGTATATTACGCAAGGGAAAATAGATAAAGTAGGGCATCGGAGCGTTATTATTTCGTTTCTTGTGTTCACTCTTGTTCGAACGATAACTAAAATTCTCTTTGATTTTGGTTTCGTCCTGTAGTCTACATTTATATCGTTACATCATTATACTCATAATCCTTCTCACAAGTTTTAATGCGTTGGATTGCTGTATATCATTAATCTAATATTGTGATGAGACTGTTCATAAAATAAAATATTTAAAACAGGGGTCGGGAATATTAAGGGATATTCCTTATTAAGAAAAATAGAAAATTTAGAGAGATTGGGATCTAATATATTCCTCAGGTACCTAGGTTATCTAGATACTTTTACAAACCCACCACTGCTCTGTACATGAATTACAAAGGGCTATTTTACTATCTATTAAATGAACAACTTGACTAACGATTTCTGTCGGTCAATTTGTAGTCATTTTTCTGTTAGTAAATCCAGAGAAAGAATGATTAAAGGATAGATTAAATTTATTCACTATTCACACAGTATTTATATGCCAGGGTTGTGAAAGAGCAAAGCTATATACAAATTCATAAGGACATACACGCCATGGCAACGATTCTCAAAGATAGATTTTTACAGGAGGTGTGTATTTGATGAATAAAAGCATAAGTAAAACACTATTTATCTTCGTATTTTTCGTCTGTAGTTATTAATTCATAAATTAGGTTTTTGCCAATTAAAATCAAAGCCTTTGGTAGTTCACTTGGTAGTTATAGGTGGAAAGAATGAGCATAGAGCCCTGTGAACTATACAGACATCATGGTTACGAATGTTCGTACACAAGGATAATTCATAATTAAAAAATACTTCATCCCGACTCATTAAAGGGATGCACAACATTCTTTGACATTTACGAGTCTCATCTCTTCTCTTGCATTTGTCCACAAAGTACTCTTAACTAACAAGGGAGCATCAGAGGTACGTAACAAGGATTCGCTCGAGACTTTCAGGGTATGCTCCTTGCTCTAAATAGTCGACAGATCCCGGTAGAACATTTCTCAGACTTTTTTCAAGTCCATTCTTCCTTGAGATTTTTCCTGGGTGCGTACCATATTGCGCAAAATCACCTTTACCCGTTTTCCTGTGTTTGCAACGTGAATGGGGTATCCTTTCCTTCACTTTGCGTGGGCGGTGCTTCTATGAAGCCGAGACCGCGAACGATGCCACCATGTGGACGAACTCGCAACGTCCTTGCCCACAAAGTCTCCCGAATGGCTTGGAGAAATGTTCTGCTGGGATAGCTCAATGGACAGAGCACCCGACCGGCAGCTAGTAGACAGATGACTGACTTTTAACACCAAAACCCCTTCGTTGATGAAAAATTGCATCTGAAATCTGGAGCTAGGCATTCATGCATTAAACACGTATAACCCTGTAATTCGTGAAATTTTCCATGTAGGAAAATATTTTCTCCCATTAAATTACAAATAGCCAATTTTTTCGCAACTCATTTCAAACTTTTTACCTCCCCGTCATTCGTCAACATTTATTCAAATATACCTTAGATAGGCACTCCAGAGTCTATTGTATAAAGACGGTTCTCAGTATCTCGTAAGATTTTGGTTTTAGTTTTGGTCAAGTAACCGAGATTCAGGGCATCGAACTTGTTATGATCAAATCCTAATTATCCAAGCTATTGGAAAGACTAAGGCTGCACTAGTATTTATTGATATATACAACAATAAGAAAGAAGCTTATGGAAATAATTGATAGAAAGAAAAGGGACTTTAATCGGGCACGATAGTGTTGGAAAGATTGGTTAAGGAAGAAACAACAGATGAAGATGTTGAATATTATTAGTAAATTCTTTTTACAAAGTGACACAAGAGAGAGACGCATAAATTTTGTCTGCATGCTTCTGAAAAAACTGGAGGATACACGAATGTAATAATGTATGAAGTCAAAAAAGTGAAACCCTGATTCTTCCTCAGCCGATTGGCTATTTAAGTATTATGTTAAAAGATGTTTTAACTTTAACGAATGCGGAAAGAATGTGTTCGAACTCTGGTAGCATCGGGGTTTTTCTCGTTCTTTTGTTTATGTTTAAACTGTTCTGTTTTGTAACATAATCCGAGTAAAATCTTTAACGTTGTAAATAAAATTATAGATAATATCATTAATAATTTTGAAAAAGTAAATTTTTAAATGTTCTTATAAATAAAATTGTAACAAATATATCGGCAAAATTATAAATAAAAGTATAAATAAATTATAAA
>KZ308413.1:661920-753502 GCA_000376725.2 Ladona fulva
TATAAATAAAATTGTGAAAAAACCATATAAATATAAATAAAATTATCAATAAAATCATAGGTAATATTCTAAATAAAATTCAAAATAAATTTATACATATAACTGCGTATCATGGGGAAATTAGAAGCAATATTAATTCTAAAATATAGAAATGCCACCAAAACTTTCTAGTTTCAAATCATACTTCAACAATAATGAAGAAATTCTAACGCTGACCAGCTGTGAAGTTGGTAAATCTGAGACGCAATTAAGGATATACATTTAATCATCTACGTAGAAGCTTTAGAAGATCAGAGACCAACCTGTTAATCATAGATTCTCCGATAAACATGAATAATTTTTCAAATTTAACTTACGATGAATAAAATAACATTCCATACAGATCAAGAAAAATAGGATATAGCGTGTGAGACATTGAGTGAAATGACCTAATAAATCGTCAAGCGTCCAATTTTTCGGCAATCTAAAACATAAAATTGATTTATTTCTGAATAAATCATCACTATCAAATGGAAAAATTAATCGGAACCTAAGTGAATAAAAGAATACCGAGATAAGAAAAAAAGTAATGCTCTAAATAAGCAATTTGCTAGATAAGACTTTATCAAAGAAATGTCATGGGTTATTTGGAAAATTCTTATGAAATCGTAGCCTAAATAAATAAGGAAACGGATTCAATTAAGTGTAGAGTTAAATACTCCTTTTGCAATAACTCATTGTGAGAAGTAGGAACACGTTGAGCTTAAAGGTACTAATTTTAGTAGTTAATCAATCCACCCCTATCTTTCTGGTATTTATGGAGAATCCCCGTATTAAAAAATTTTGAATAAAATTCTACTTCGTTATTCTACCTTTCTTTTTGTAAATCATTTGCAAATGCAATGAAGGTGAAATGTTTAGGGGATTGCGATTACAAACTAATATTACTTTCAATTATTACTTACGAATTAATTTTTAGATTAACTCGGCTTTGCACTAGGTTCCAACAAGAAATATAGCTTCATAGAATCCCCCATAATGCATTTGATAATAGGCTTAATAACATTATAATAATAACATATAATTAACAACAACTTATAATGTATCTCGAATACTTTGCTAAGGAGTACAGCAATGCAGGTCTACATCGTTTAACTGAGATTGGATTCAGCAACAGATAAATTCACTTTGCCAGTGATCAAAGTATTTATTCTCAAATCCAAAGTCACAACTTATAAAATTCGCCTTCGATGTGGATCGATTAAAAAACTTCCATTTACAATTTATATATTGACAAATGCAATAAAATTGAAAAAGATAACCAGAATACACACTTATGCATAATCCAGAATATGACTAAAGTGGAAGTATGTGAGAACCTACTGGAACTGACATCAGAGATTACGAATAAATCCTGTTTATTCTTGGGATGCTCCGTAAAGGGTAGCTCGTTTCTAAAAGTTGCCATGACGAAACGTCAAGTGTTCATTAAATGCTATTTGACCCAGCTTAAGAAGCCTTGGAAGGGAGGAGGTTCCTGGAAGTTCCGTTTCCTTCCTCGAAAATATCTGCAGAGAATACGTTTGCGGAGGGCTTAACCTGATTACATGCGGCCTTCCTTCTTCGTCGGGCGACAACGAGCATCAGCTGTCGTGAGAGAGACTTGAGGACTAGCACAAAATAAACTCATTTTTCGGCGAACGACCTGTCATAACAATAAAGGAAAATAATGTGTTGTTTACTTGGTGTTTAGCCCTTACATACCCTTAGGCGGCTTTCAGTCAGTGAATTTTGATGTAGATTACCTCGTGCTAACTCATATTACCAGAAGATACGTTGATTTTAAGAATATATTATTTCACACAAAGAAATGGATTAAGAAAGTATTGAACGAAAAAGTCGCGCGGCTAGGTGGAAGAAATTATTAGCATCAAAATACCAAGTTAATTACTAATGGAGTGGGAAATTCTATCATAAAGATAAAAAGTAACAAAGTAAAATTATAGAATTAAATTTACATAATTATAAATAAAACCATAAAACATTAAATATAGGGTATAAAATATACTTCAAGTCCTTCAAAATAAAATCTTGCTAAAATTTAAATTTCTTAAAAAATGATCCCTGTGTATCACACATTCCCTTTACATCCGTAACTTGTTAAAACTCAGGGATTGAAAGCTTTCCGAACTAATGCGATCTACTTCCCCAAGTAATTTTATTCGAGCAACTAGTTTCGACTCACAGAGCAATCAACAGGATCTAAATACAAAAAGGCAAACAACGTAAAAGTAAGCGAATCAACAAAAGGTAGGTGAGGAGAAAGTTTAGGGCTGATTGGAGATAGGAGAAGAAAGACGAGACGATAGAAAAACCGCTGAAACCATAGGGACTGATCGGTAAATATGATTATTCGTTGCATTATAATTGGAATCTTAATAATGGATGATTTCTAACCACTTCAGGTATTTAGGTTTATGTTCTTGGTGTTTATTGTGAAACAAATCGGGTGATGTTCTTCTTCGAGTAGATGTGAAAAATTTGAAGTTTTGGATTACTTATGAAAACATTTTTTATGCTCGTGAGCTCTGGTTTGAGGATTTCTTTTCGTCTGGCCAATTTATATAGAACAACAAGTTTTAGACTCATATTTGTAAACTGCTTATTTCATATTAGGGCTAGATTGGTTATTGAACAATTTTCCTACATTTATTAAGAGTAATGGTATTGGTTAAGAACATTTTCCTACATTTTGCGTAGCATGAAAGGTAGGTTTAATGTTGTTTGATGTTTCAGTAAAATAAGAGAAAGGGATCCAGTAAATGGAATTTTTCCCAATGCGGTTTGTCAATAGTAGAGCTTTGGGAATTGTAGAACCGGAGTACGATCAATTTGCTTTGTATACGGGAAGGAATTATGTCAATAGGTTTATCATAATCACGTTATTTGCTTAATAATCAAAATTCAAGATAAATTCTCTCTGCGGTGAATGGAAAATAAAGAAGTCTGCGTATGAAACAATTATATGTAGCATGTTTCCCTCTATATTGAAATTGTTTACGACAATCAATATGCACCTCAAACTGCATCCTGAAAGTTGAAAGCCTTTCTAGGTGAATATTTTTAGTTTACATCGAATTCGCTAGTGTCATGTTGAATATTGCGGGCCTGTATGGAAAAATCTCCTTGTCAAAAATTTTTTGCCAATTATGGACCATAAGGCAATAATTTATGTGAACAGATGTGGTCAGAACCCTGAAATATATTTAATTAATGGATTAAATATTTAAACTCATAATAAGAGGAGAGATTGCGACTAAATTAAAGTACTCTTCGAACGAACCGGTGTTGTTTTTCGAGGGAGGAATGTGCTTTCTGATTCGTAAATACGTATGAATTTAAAAGCAATTTGTCTTATCATTTTCCCTTATCTCGGGCTTCGCAGCTAAGTAAGCCGGAATTCCCGCTTTTATTGCATACGCTAACTACGTTTCCGTTTAATCGTTGGTGGAAACCGAAGCTGGTAGTAGGAATGTCATTTACTCTAAATTCAAGGAAAATAATGGAACTACAACACAATCATATGAATCGTTATTTTCGAGAGTTACAACCTTTTTACTTAATACTTCGATGATAATAATGAAACTATTTTTCCGTGATTTCAATTTCGTGGAGTGTATGAAAATTGCAAAATATCTTAACGGTATTCCTATTTTAGAATCAATGAATATCAATTGCCTGAATTATTAAACATATTGATTTCATAAAAAATTGTTCTGACAAATTGATAATGCGATAAAATATATTATAAATAATAACGGTATAGTGATAATACAGTGCGATCTCCGTAACCCGACACATAGGTAACCGCGACAGAGCCTGATTATCGAAAACGGCGGATTATTTGATATGCACGAATACAATGCACAAAAAAACATTTTAAAATGTTAATTTAGCAATTAAATGCAAAATTACTTTCGCCGCGCGCCCACCCGATCTTACTTTCTTAGATAACTTGTTTTCTTTTTCCAATCCAGTAGGTCACGTAACCAAAACATCATTCAAGTTATGCACGAATGGAAAAGACGCACACCTAGACACGTAATAACGAAAAAAATACTTACAACGTATTGAAAAATCTTTTATTTAAAACTGACGAAATTATGTTAGCCGAAGGGAGGTTGCCAGCCCTGCACGCCGGATTACTGTACGTGTCGGATTGCCGCAAGGCCGGATTACAGAGATTGTACTGTAGTTTATTTAATAATAATTATGATAGAATAAGCATTGTCATAATAACGGTATCATAATAATAATTTATTAAATAATAATTATGATATAATAAATATTGTTATAATGAGTAATAATATAGCAAATAATTAATTGTAAAATTTATATACTCAATTATTGGCAACGATAAAAAATTTTACCTCATATTACGATCCAAAGGTACCTATAAGACATAGTATATGAACGTTGTTGAGAGTATTTATTCGCATTTCTTGTATCTCGGATCGATAGTATCGAATAACATTAAAATAGACTTCAAATGGCGTCCGTATATCAGACAATTAAGCTAATTGTGTACCAATACCTAAATTGTACCTAATAAACTGATTGCACGGCAATTACTTTCCCGTCATTAGAGAATGTAAACTGGTACGAGTCCCTGCTGTAAATTTGTATCCAACAAACATATTTCCCTTAAAATTGGACGTGTAAGCATCGTGGCATAGGAGGTCCGAGAGAAAATTTTAAAACTTAATGTTTCTTCGAATTTAATTTAAAACTTGTGATTAATTGAATTGAATAGCGCACTTAAACTTGAATTTAAATCGCGTAACCATGTCAACCAGATCTTATTTTCCTCTTTTTCGTAACTATACTCAAAAGATACTTTCGCAACTCAGTTTTCGAGTCACCGGAAATTACGTATCTTCTCGCCATCCTTTACTAGGCATACCTACATTTAAAATTAGTAGATCTTCGTCAAGAATCCGCGCCCATTAGAAAAATCTATTTCTCCGGTAAAAAAATATCATGGAATGTCTGCTTAAGATAATGATTCATTGCTGAAATACCTGAAAGTTTCGAAACGGTCGTTGAAATAGATAAGGAGCGAAATCAATGGCTTAAAAGTTGCGCTGGGATTCGCAGAAATGAGTTTTAATTCATATGGAGGAAAAAATTTAACTAAGAAAGGCAATTAGCGACATCATCCCCAACCCATTTGGAAAGCACTTTAGTGGTGGAAGGTGAGATAAGTTCCTATGACAAAATGTATAAAAGCCGCTTTCCGAACTAATGCGATCTACTTCCCCAAGTCGAGCGCAAGTAAAAGGTGCATCCCGATAATTAAGTGGGGATCATAGACGCAGAGTGATTCGCCAGCAATGGCAGGTGAGTGGATTGCTACACCTAAACGAAACGCTGAAACTCATAGGTCAAAGGGACTTAAGTGAAACACTCGACAAGTAGTACGCATTTAGGGTAGTTGAGAAAGGAGTTATCTACGTGCAGAAGAATGAAAGAGAACAAACATATACCCTTATTAAATAGGTTTAAAATTGTTCTCTTTCATTCTTTTAGGGAATAAAGTTCAATCAAACTTCGTGCTTGAAGTGATACGTAGTGTGTTTTCTTCTACTTTACACATTCAGGCGAGCGCATGGAAACCCAAGGATAAACGGAAGTGAAATATATCTTCATGAGTGAGATTCGAACCAAGGTCTTCCACTTTCCGGGCAAACTTTCCAGCCACTTTGCAAAGCATTCCGTGAGTGGAACGTGACCCCCTTCACAGGGTAGTTCAGTGTTAGAACCTCTTTCCAGAAGGTGGAAGACCTGGATTCGAGTCCCAATGATAGTATTTTAACTTCTATTTATCTCTGGGCTACGGTAGGCGTTCCGAAAGTGTCACTGGGCCTTAATGCGGTTTAACTAGTTATCTTTCAAAATCGATAGTACGCAATGTACACCGAAGGGAAATTAAGTACAGTACAGATGTTGAACTTAGGAAAATGAAGTAGTACTACTTTAAAATTCCGCAAAATAGTTCTTTTAAATAAATTCGACGGAGCGGCGATTTACTTTATAGTATTCCATGACAGGTTGTTGAAAAAATCACCACTTTTCAAGGGAAACTGGTAAATTTAATCTCAAATAACTTTACACAATACTATAGTACTATAGTATTGTGCAAAGTTATTTGAGATTAAATTTACCAGTTTCCCTTGAAAAGTGGTGATTTTTTCAACAACCTGTCATGGAATACTACAAAGTAAATCGCCGCTCCGTCGAATTTAGTNATTACCGTTGCATAAAAGAGGGATTGATCGTTGGACGGTACGGTAAAGGATCAGGAATTGGTGAGCTTTAGTAAGAATGAATGTGATCTTCTAGCTAAGTATGCATGTGACCACTGACACTACACCGTTTAACCCACTTTTTAAGAGCCCATTATTTTCTGGAGATTCAATATTTTCTGGTAATCTCCTGAAAAGTCTACAGCTCGTGCTCCATATATTTATCTACGTTATTACTCATTTTCGATGCAATGATGGGACCAACAGTTCATTTCTCTTTTATTAAAAATCATACATTCATTATTATATATCTCCTTAGGTTCTTTGGCTCCGTAATCTAAACGTATACAAGTGTTCATTCTGCCCACGATTGAAAAAAATAGCTGTAACTTTAGTAAGAGTATAACTTGTTTGAGGTGAACAATCTCGAGCTCTCCTTAAGCGTTTCATACAATAATTTCTCTTTCTTCCATAAAGGAGTTCCACATAGGAAATTATATCCGTTCTAAATTTTATTATTTATTACATTCATAAGTTTCAAAAATGAATAACGTCTATATATACATATGTACACTGCAGATATATCTCGAATTACACCGTTTAAAACAGCACTGATTATATTTTAACATGATTTTCTGTTCCAAATACAACTGCAAAAGAGTCTAACTAATATAAAATTTGGTTATGTTAGATGAGATACCTAACGATAGCAGCGGTAATGTATCTGATAAAAATAGAGGATGTTACAAAAAGAGTGCAAGATTTGAATTTCGCGCCATTTTGGCTGTTATGATTCAATAGGCGATGATTGTGACAGGTCGATAGGAGACAGATAAGAGTAGATAAATATGGATAGCCACATGATACAACAACGCGTCCTTATTGTTAAGCATTACTACCAAAATAGTAAAAGTTTAAAATGTAATTTAACATTCAAATCTCGCGGTCTTACTGTCATATCCTATATTACGTTTAAGGAAACTATATAATTTATAACATTGCATCAGAACAAGCAAAACTTAGGTTAGCAGAGCGTTGAAGAAAATGCTTCTAAGAGAAAAATAAGTATTGGGCGCCAACACGTTTCGTTCGGAATTTTAAAACGCTACAACGTGCATTTAAGAGAGATCGAAATTATTTTATGACTAATTATGCTTTACACTATTATCAGCACATTCATAGATTTGAGTTTTTACAGCAGATTTTACGTGTAGGCAAGCAATTAATTCCAAATTTCGGCACCAAAAAAAAAAACATTCTCCATTTTACCACACCTTTCAAATCACCATTGTAAAACGAAATCCATCATAAAAAGTTCTTATTTCGCATAATTTAACGCATCAAGGTACTCTACTAATACTATATTGAAGCTATGCAATAATATTATGCCAAATTTACATTTATGGTGAAACTAAATAGATGTTTCAATGTGATTTATGTAAATTATGAACTTTCTCGAACGGTAATATTAGAATGGAAGCCAGATGGTATATCTGCGGTTCATTATATAGTCAATTAATTGCCAAATTGAAATACCAGGTTATTGAATCGTACATTTCATTAGAAATTGATAATAAAAATACGAAGCGTTACCGAATCCTTGAAAATGATTGAGAGCGTCCGCATAAGCAATATTGCGAGATTTATTTTTCAACATAAGTCAAAAATTTAGATAACTACATGAAGAAAGTAAGACCTATTAATTTTTTGATGTTCTGTTAAAGTACACTCCTATATCCATATAAATACTCTATTGAAAGGAATTTGAACCATGTGCATCCTGAAATATAACACAAAAGGATTGAAATTTAAATATAAAAGGGTTACAAGGGGTTAATAAGCATTCTGACGGAAAAACGAGCATAAAAAGTCATATCAAAATGGTTAAATATAGACGTAACATAAAGTAAAAAGAAGCTTTTAATCACATTAAATTCCTTCAAGATGTTAGAAGGTCAAGGTTTGCAAATACTAAAAAATTCCATGAGAATATGCTGGCGGAATTGTGAGAGAATTTTCTTTGTATTAATTCGCATATATTTTTAATTTACCAGGTAAAAAATGCGCATATTTCGTCGCAGTAACGATTGCAACATATCTTCTGACCACCACAACCGCCCTCAGTCTACCGCAGGTGAGGCCATCATACAACCAAGATTTAGTTTCTCACACGAAGGTGTCGGCGCCGAATCCTGACCCATGCCTTAAGGTGAAGTCAAGTTGTCCAGTGCCAGAAAAAGAAAACGCAACTTTGCTACCAAATCCTGACGATTGCACATCATACTGTGCATGTGTATGGGGAAACCCAGAGTGGATGCCTTGCCCCGATGGTCTGCACTTCAACCCTACTTTACATGTGTGCGACTACCCAAGTAGAGCTGGATGTGAAGGAGTAGCCCCTACAGCAAAACCGACAACTGTTACTCCAACACCTACAGAGAACATTACTGCACCTGCAGTATCAACTACTAATGCTGGTCATGAAAACCACGACTGCCTCAAGGTCAAGTCACAGTGTCCAGTTCCGGAAAGGGAGAACGCTACATTACTGCCCAACCCAGACGACTGCGGATCCTACTGCGTATGCGTGTGGGGTACACCAGTGTGGATGCCATGTCCACCAGGTCTCCATTTCAATCCTACATTGAATGTATGTGACCACCCAAGTCATGCAGGATGTGGTACTGTACCGAACACACCAACAGAAGAACCTGTCCCTTCCACTTCAGCTCCAGAAACAACAACGAATGGAAGTAGCGGCCATGTTGATGACAGTTGCAAAAAAGTTCAGTCTAATTGTCCCGTACCAGAGAGAGCAAACGCTACCCTTCTTCCCAACCCAGACGACTGCGGATCGTACTGTGCATGCGTATGGGGTACGCCTGTGTTGATGCATTGCCCTATAGGTCTCCATTTCAACCCTTCTTTGAATGTGTGCGACATTCCAGGTCACGCAGGATGCGGAAGTGTGCCTAATCCTCCAACAAATGATCCACTCACCACCACTTCAGCGCCAGAAATGACAACGAAAGGAAGTGGCGGCCATGCAGACCATGATTGCCTCAAGGTTAAGTCACAGTGCCCGGTCCCTGAGAAAGAGAACGCCACATTACTGCCCAACCCAGACGACTGTGGGTCTTACTGCGTATGCGTGTGGGGTACACCAGTGAGGATGCCTTGTCCACCAGGTCTCCATTTCAATCCTACATTGAATGTATGTGACCACCCAAGTCACGCTGGTTGTGGAAGTTTGCCGCATCCTATTACTAATTTGCCAGCTACTACCAAAGCACCACCGGCCGAAGAAGTATCTTCTACAGAGGCATCTATGACTACAGCCGGCCCTATAAGAAATGGTTGCCCCAAGGTGAAAACTCAATGCCCAGTTCCAGAGAAAGAGAATGCTACTCTGCTACCGAATCCAGACGACTGCGGATCATATTGCGTTTGCGTGCTTGGAAACCCCATATATATGTCTTGCCCACCAGGTCTAAATTTCAACCCAACCCTAAATGTATGTGACTACCCAAGTCATGCAGGATGTGGTACTGTACCGAACACACCAACAGAAGAACCTGTCCCTTCCACTTCAGCTCCAGAAACAACAACGAATAGCAGTAATAGCCATGTTGACGACAGTTGCCAAAAGGTTAAGTCTAAGTGTCCCGTACCAGAGAGCGCAAACGCTACCCTTCTTCCCAACCCAGACGACTGCGGGTCTTATTGTGAATGCGTATGGGGTACGCCTGTGTTGATGCATTGCCCAATAGGTCTCCATTTCAACCCTTCCTTGAATGTGTGCGACATCCCAGGTCACGCAGGATGCGGAAGTGTGCCCAACCCTCCTACTGGCAATCCAACGACAGTTACCCCTCATCCTACCGAAAATGTCACTGCTACGGAGGTTACAACTACTGCCAATCATGGTGACAACGGCTGCTATAAGGTAACATCCCAGTGCCCCGTTCCGGAGAAAGAGAATGCTACATTGCTTCCCAACCCAGATGACTGCGGGTCTTACTGCGCCTGCGTGTGGGGTGTGCCTGTTTGGATGCCCTGTCCTGCAGGACTTCACTTTAATCCAACATTGCATGTATGCGACTATCCCAAGGATGCAGGATGTGGAGCTGCACCAGCTCCACCTTCAGGAAAGCCTACTCCCGGCCCAACTCATACTCCTACTTGGAGTGACAATACGTCTCCGACTTCCGGCCACGGTAATAACGGTTGCTTCAAAGTTAAACCCTCCTGCCCAGTTCCAGAAAAGGTGAATGCAACCTTGTTGCCAAATCCCGATGACTGCGGGTCTTACTGCGCATGCGTATGGGGTAATCCAATTTGGATGCCGTGCCCTGTAGGACTACATTTCAACCCAACACTGCATGTATGCGATTATCCATACGAGGCTGGTTGTTTATCAGAGGCAACTACTATTTCTATACCTGCTTAGTCTGGCCGTAACTATTTCAGGAAGTTAGATTCTACTCCTATATTTTCCGAATGTTTTACAACTCAGATGGCACCACCTTTTCAGAGTTCACCTTCCTGAGACATTTCTATGAACAATATTTTCAAACACTAGAAGATTACTAGTTCCTACTTTTAATGTAACTGTGATTCGTGTACTACCTACATAGCCTTTCTATCTGTAAGTTCTTTTAATACCTTAATAAATTTTTTAATTGACTGTGACTTAACTTATCTCTGTTTCTACCAATCCTTATGAATTCATTTAAATAAAGTATTCATTAGCAAATTTTAGTGAATACATTAGTAAAATGTGTTTCGTGATTTTTCACGTCGAATTTTCAAAACTATGAAGGCAAACATTGTATTAAATGTTTTTAACTTGCAAAAATGGTCATTATATGTCAGTGCATTATCTTGATTTTCCATGAGTACTCTATTAATAATTGCAAAGCTTTTCAATTTTTTCAATGTGATGGAAGAATCTTCATTGCTTTCATTGAAGTTCCCATTTTAAACAACCATTATCAATGATTAGTTGGCAGTGTTAATATTTCATAAACTATTGTAAAAAATGTACTGCCTGATGCTCATACACGATGCAGGATTGTCTTTTAGATATGTTTGCCAATAATTATAAGATTGGATTTTATCATAAAGAAGAACTTTTCACCAATGTTTCCATTGGGGTTCAATGATTACCTTCAATACAGAATGACATGAGTAAATGATTAAATTGCTCGTATTGCTTCAATATTCGCTATTACGCCAAAAAAACATTACGCAAATTAGACGCCCGATATAGGTTTAACATACCGACTTCATAAATTAAGGTCACTGAGCAAAATTGCAATTTCTTGAGAGTTCTAGGGAATTGAAGGAATCCTCTGATAATATAGATCCCATCAACAGCATATTTCAAGTTGAGATCTGAGACTAACATATGTTGCAAATATTAATATTATTCGTTTTGCCTGTATATATTTTAATTATTATGTCCGAAGGCAAGCTTGAATTTCAATTTCTCTACCATCTGCTACCATCCTGGAGAAGGAACAAGGAAATAAACTTGCTAAGCAATGTAAGAGGTGAGTTCTTCACTAACTCAGAATGTTGAGTCGAAAACGTACCCTTAAATTCAGCCCAATGACATCTAAATTTGTGTTAAATAAGTAACGGGCAAGATGAATGCCTTTATTTTGTGTCACTGGCATCTAAGAAGTTTAACATTATCCCAGCCATGAACAAAGGAAAAATTTATATTCTCCTATCCTGAGTAAGATTGAATTCCATTTAAATAATTAATATTCCAATCAATAAGATATGGTAACAGGAGCCACGAGAGCGATAAATATACATAGTTCTTCGACTTGACAAGTTTCAGTTACCACAGAAATTGACGATATATATACACAATTTTTCGACTACATATACCGTATAGAGCCATTTTAATAAAATGTATACATTGACGTTTTCCAAAAGCATGTTAAAAGGAAACGAATGCTGTTGGTATCAATTTTGCCCCTTGGAACAAGGAGTTTATCCACTGTTGACTACAAAAGTATTACCGAAGAAGAGTAAATGAAGCAAGGTTTGCATATATCAACATACCAATGAAAGCGCTAATAAATTAACAAAAGCGTTTATTTTCCATTGAGTAATTTCAATATCTCAATTCGTCTAATACATTTTTTTCTTCGGAAAGAAGTTTAATTTTAGTAAAACAGAAGGTGAAAACCATATGACACAATTGGCCCCTCACAAAGTTTTTGCGTGTCATGAATAGAAAAATGATACATTAAGCGATATCATTTTCCGTATAGAAATTATATCACGAGTTGATATTAAAATTACAGTAATCACTCTCTTACGAGCTATTTCTACGGGATTCCTCATATGTAGTTTGATCTGAGTTTATCTTTGGTTGTAATGTAAGATTTGATAAACATAATATCAAAATCATTTTATAAGGAGCACAACTATTTGGTAGAAGATAATATCTTTCTTACCCCGGTAAACCCAGGGTGGGTTTACACAACTTTATAAAGTACTATTTTTCTAATTTTAATTTCTTTTATTTATTTAGAGGATTGAAGATAGTATGTGATAAGGGGACGCAATAAGGCATCATATTAGTTCTATAGTCGCTGAAAATTGCAGCAAACTTCGATGAAATTAACGAATTTTGCAGTCATATGTTTTTGAATTGCAAATTACGAAATTATTACAGAAATTACGGAATCGTTAAGAAAGAAAATATAAAGAGATACAACTAATCCTTCAGTTAAAAAAATTCCAATTTTGAATTGATTCGAACTAACTAAAGCCGAATAATACATTCTGACATCGCAACAGCTGAAAATGTCCTTGTCCATTTAAATCTCCCCCAACCAAGGAGAAAGAGAGGTTAAATCTCCTTCGTCTTTGAGGGAATATTAATCAACTCACTAAATTGTTGACCAACATTATTAAATTTACTAATAACTTATTTCCTTAGTATATCATTGACGTTTGTTGTACTAAAATTGTTTTGCTTTTTTTTCAAAATTCCACTTTTGCAATAGTTTTACTTATCAATATTTACTTTTATGCCATTCTCGCAGGAGTAATTGGGTCTACGAGCCTCTTTTTGAATTCAAATTAAAGGTAAATAAATTTACCACTAACGTATTCCTTATAATTTCCTCGTGGGATGATCATTTCTCTCGATATTTGGCTGAACAGACGACCAAAACGAAACTTTTTTATTTTGTATAAAAAGTTGCCAATATTTGAAGACCCATATCTCAAACGTTTATGGACTCATGGAATTGATTCTAAGTCTAAAATTTGGTAAATTGTATGTACTTTAATATTTAATTGCTTGTTTTCTTTAGGACGCATACTTGAACAAAAACAGAAAAAAGTGAAAAAAATGTTTTTTTTTTTGAATAGCGAAGATGAAAAATTGGTTTCCTACTATCGACATAGGTCCTAACGACATATTAGAACTACATGCCCTTTTGCAAGGTCGGATGTATAAATTGACTGGACTATACTCCGAAAGGTTCAGAGCTCTGTCCTTGTTCCACCTCTATTGTCTACGCAGGTTCTGGAATCTCTGGCATCAAAATCATTAAAGTTCTTAATGTCAGAGTAACTGACGCCTTCGCCTCGTTTGAAATATTAGTATGATTATTCGGTCCCTTCGGAAAGTAAATTCAGTACGATCAATGCAGTCATGAAATTAAAACCAAAGGCTGCAGCAACCAATCTTAAAGATTGCCCTTTCTTAAACTCATCTACTGCCATCTTCATCACGTTTGGATCAATATTTTTACTTCTATTCGTTTTTCTTGTGCAGTTTAGAACCGTCTTTTTATTTAAAAACACATAAATATACACAGCCAATAAATAAAGTTAATGAATAGATAGGAAAACAGATTTACAGAGCGTGTAAACCTGCCCCATGTACCTTGTGTTAACTCACCCCTTCACCATATTTTAGTTACTACTTATCCTCTAATCTTTATTCATGAGGTAAGCGACCAACTTAAAATACTCACAAAATAATAATCTAATGGGATAAAGCATAATGACTTACAAGGATATAATGGAACAGGTTCTATTAACTCCATTACAATGGTGTGTTCGTATAGATGTATGTGAACTATGAACCTTGTGTAAACCTGTCCATGTATGTACCATACTGTCTCGGTTTACCCTACACTACCCTTAGGAGAATGGTCGGTCGGAGCGAAGAAAAAGTTCGCGAGCGATGCTATTTCGCGTTAGTTAGGCCTCATCTTGAGTGTGCGTGTAGTGTATGGGACCCTGCCAATAGGTGTTGTATTCGGGAATTAGAAAGGATGCAGCGAAAGGCGATACGTTTTTTGAAAATAAATCAGTGAGCGTTACTCAGATGCTTCAGGACGCAGAATGGGAATCTTTAGAAGTCAGAAGATTTAAACAAAGGGTTTACTTACGGGATAAATTAAGAGAAAGCACATTCGCGAATTTTGTACCCGATATAATGCGTCCACCTTGTTACATAGACCGTTCTGATACTTCGAGAAATACCATGGAGATAGATACTAGAACGAATCGATTCAAGAACTCACTTTCTCCGCGAACGATAAGGGAAAATTAATCGATTAGGGAAATAAATTTATGGTGTCTTCACCCCCTGCCAAACGCCGAAATATGGCTTGCAGGGTAGTTACATAGTCATAGGCATTGCACTTTTGCTACTTTTGTGAAGAATATATTGAATTAAAATACCTCATTAATAGGAACATCTTAAAATAGTGCTTTTATAAGAATTCTGTGATAATTTCATACAAAGAATATCATTGAAATAAACTTCATTCGTCTAATCATGTGAAAGAGTTGACGAGCCATTGACGGTTATAATAGTAAAAAGTAAAAAAAAAAACACTCCAAAAACCATCAATTATAATGAAAGAGAGGTAATAAATGTGTGTTAAGTAAGCATCACTCCAAAAACCATCAAATAAAACATCATTGCATTTGATATCTTCGTTTATTTATCCCTTAAATAAATATCAATTGTTTTATTTTCACTGTTTTAAGCATCAACTTTATTTTTTGAAATCCCTCTTTTCATTAGAAAAGTATCATCTTAATATCTTTGATAGTTCTTCATGGGCATGTACTACATGGATTGCCAAAACAGCATTTACATCATAACTTAAATGTTGCAGACTAAAGTATTGTTCCCTCCACAATCACCCATCCACCACGAATAATAGAAAGACATCTAAACCTATTACATAGAGTGAAAGCCGAAAGTTAAAAAGCTATGACAATGCCTCTTTGGCTTCCTTTTGAAAAACTGACTAACAAAACATTTTCAATGCATTTCTACGTATACAACATCATGTAATAGTACAAGCACTACCCAATAGGTAAATCGTTTCTCGGTCAATTGCAAAATTTAGATGAAAATACCACATCATCGTCTATATCTAAAAACTCCATAACAGATTTCTGCTGCGTCAGTCAACTGATTTTTTTCTCATACAGAGATAAATTTTAGAGTATTCGACTTAGCATGGTAATGTTTCCGTTTCTCGAGCTGTCTTCCCTAAATTCTTCATTAATTTTGTCTTCAACATGGTAAATTCATCAATGCCTCTGGATTATTTTCCTTAAACATGATACCCATATTCTTACTCCAACTAATTCATTTATCCTCTGAATTGGAAGAACGTTCATTAAATCGTAAATAATATAATCTTAAGTCGTAGCTCTTGGTATTTAACCAATATGTCCATGAGTAATTTCTTGCTACACTCGACAGTTTCCTTCAAAAGTCTCCTTATCCCCAATGAAACAATCAATCTATTAAATTAGATAAACCAAATAAATAAACCTGTTGAAGACATCGAACGCAAAAACCAAAATGACGGATTATGGAGAATACTCACTTAGTGAGTGATCCTACAACCATGTTTTTCAACCGCGAGATCTGTAGGTACTGATAATGGAACATGAAATGATACTGAGAATTCCGTTCTTCGATAAAACCTTATGGTATATAACGATAAAATAGAAGATAAGACACGTAACGCCATCGCATCCCTGCGGTGGATGATTGAACTCTATCAAAACTTAGTCGTGATAAGTCTAGCATTAACGTCAGATAACGCAGGTCAAGAAAACTATACTAAAATGCCATCTTTCAGAACTTATATGAAGCACCTTGATTTAAATCTGATAAAAATGTTGTCACATTCTAAAATTTTCCTTCCCGCCTATCGTTTATCTTCCTGTGAATTTGGCGCGATTAGAGAGCGTGAGAGTGATAGAAACTGCATTTCTTCGCTCGTCGAACCAATATCTTCTTCTGTATACTAAAGCAATAAATCAAAAGCATGATAGTCTTAAATACGGTGAATTTATCCTCGATCTTATGCAACCGCGGGTTCACTGAAGTCGATCCAATACAGTAGGGCTGCCGAAGGTTTAACCTCCAGTTCTGCTGTCACAAATTCCCAATTCCGCACTCGAGGGCTTTCGGATAGTGGGCACAGCGTTCGACTTCGGTGAAAGCGGCTCCGGGTTCAATTCCCGGTGGGGGTCTACGTGCGAAATGATCTAAGCGGTCGAAGCACTTTTAAGAATACTACACCGCACTCGAGCCGTATCAGAAAAAGATTATGAAATATCAGACCCGAAACGCAACTTTTAGTGCGGATATTCGCGGGCTGGGTCGAAAAAATTGCAGATTTGCACATCTCTATCTATCATATCAGTGGGCCGCATAAGCATCCATAATCACTCCACAGGCCGCAATGATGAACAGTAAGCCCTCTGTTAACGAGCACGATTCGCTACGAAATCTTAAAAAATTCGTTGGCCGTAACGAAGTGAACTATTTATTCCAAAATTCTAAAATTAATACAATAAGCATGTCTACATTACTCATCTGCAGAATGAATGAAGAATTGGAGCAGAAATTGAGCCGATCCAAACTGTTATTCGTGATATTTTAAGGTAAGAGTTCACGCGTAAATACCAACAAAAATATTCGTTTGCGATATCCGTTATACAAGTCCAGAAAATAGCGAAAAAATTTCTTAGACCAAACAATGTTGGCAGTTTTACTCGTTGCCTAAGGCATATGTATTCTACTCTATTATCCTTCATCTACTCTTTGCTCTATTTTGTGACATCAAAAATGTATTGAAAACCAAGTTTCGTTTAAAAAATAGAGAAATTCGAAGATAAAATTGCGTTTTACAGGTCAAATCCCAACCAGAATTCACCCACCACTTTATCCTCTCACATATATCTATCATCTGTCAGGAAATACTTGTATGGAGCTGCAAATAAATAATTAGATAGTGCGCTGCAAGGAATTGGTTATCGGGGCGTAGGACAGACATTCCTAAAATTAGAGCTTTATCGGTAAAAATTCTAATGGAGCTGAAGGGGTTCTTTTATAACGGATAATTTAATCAAATTTCCGAATGGTTTTAGTTCGCATTTTTGATACTTTAGAGAAAGGGCTGGTTATAAGAGGAGACTACTAAGTCTGAATATCACCCTTAATAATGCATCTTTACATCCACGATGGTGAATAACCCTACTTAAGTGCATATATAACTCGTCATTCCTGTAGATCGGCAGTTTGAGGTTTACCAAAAGCTTTCTTTCTACAGTGAGTGAAACAACAAATATATTGAAGCTCTATTGAGTACAATTAATGACATCCTGGCTATAAAAAGTGTTCCATAGTTTTTTCGTAAAATCAGCATCTTTGATACTAATCTAATAAATTAACGCTATGTCACTTAATCATGAAACCTAAAATTACTGCATATATTTCAACATTTTGAGCCAAATATTATAATTTTTATTACTTCATTGTTGTCTCTTCCTTTGTTTTTAATTCAAAGTCACTGATCTTTTAACTCTTGCAGGTAAAAGAAATTCTAAAAAAACCCATTTAGAATGTTTTTTTATACTTCGTGTTACTGCCTAGTATTCAGCTATCAAGATTAAGCAAACTGAAATACTTCAGGTTTTGCGTCCAGAAAAATTTATCAGCTCATAAAATTCCCTAACTGAATGCGTATGTTAATAAACATTGGCCAAAATTAGGCAAATCTTCATGAAAAGATGCAAATAACCTCCACTTCAACAGTTTTCTAATATAAGCAGAGAATTTTTAAGATAACGGAAAAGAGCGAACACCGTGAAACTAGAATTCTTCATTCTCTATAGAAGACTATCCTCCAATGATACCTCTTGAGAAATAAGGGGAGTTTAGGTCCCTTTCCTTCTTTCGAACAAGGATATCAATTCTTAGAAAGACTAATTCTTATTTGTAACGGCAACGATGAACACTCGACGTGAGAAAATGCCTCTTCAAAGAAATAAACCGTTTCAAGCGTAATCTGGTGGCATTCAGCATTTAGCAGTAATTACAACTGTTTACATTTCTCTGCATTGATAGCATCCATTCACATCCGACGAAAATGTTCACACAATTGGCTTGTTATGACAACATCCTTGTCGCTATGGCTGCGTAAACATTGAATAAATTGAAAGGAAAACTTCCTCCTCGATTAAAGGTATATATCTGGTAAACTTCATCTTCAATAAGAGAACGGTCCAAATTCCTCACAATAGATGTCGCGAGGCGACAGATAAATCTTTAATGCACGTTGGTATACTTATGACAGCATACTGCGAAGTATCTCAATCAAGATTATCGACAATTCTCACTTAAATGATGCGGCATATATCCACAAGGTGGAGTCCGAATTCGCAGAACTAGAAGACAACTTGTTCAGAATTCATCGAGTATTTGCAGGCGTAAGAAATCTGCGTATGAAAAGGTTAATATTACGAGCCCTAGCTACGATGAAGTACAGTGTTTGATTATCACAGCTCTAACATTATGTGTGGCTTTTATAACTTCCAGAGGAGTTACATATGAAAAACTGAAGAAAAGAATGCTTATATTGATTCGAAGATCAAAAGCTAAAATAACTTAGATTAAGGATTCGGTTATACACGGAGACTCGTTATTATATAATCGTAGGTTACTATATAGATGAAAAATTAGCAAGAGTTCTCGAAACTATATTTAAGCAGTTAAAGAATTCTTACCTTTAATTTAACTTTGCTGTTATATTAATAAACAAAGAGCACATTATTATATAAATAACTCATACGTCGCAATTGAATATTATAAGATCCATTAACTCCGTCCGCTAAATCTTCTGACTACGAATCGGCAAAAGGTTAACAGCTAAGTTTCCCTTTAATGCATGACAAGAGGTCTTAATCGTTGACAACAGCTACCCTTCTCAAAACGCAAACTCCTCCTTTGTATATTTTTCAGCATTTATAGCTCTATTAGAATGGAAATAGCACCGTACTAAGCGGCATGTCTATGGGTCTGTGATGTCCTACCACCAACCACGTAAACGATAACTTTACTTCTAGGAGTTATTTGCTTTTTCAAACCAATCCCACGAATACAGTATACTGAGCCATGTTGCTGAAATAACAAAATTCAAAAATAATAATTAAGAACTTATTTCGTCTCCATGTCCCACACAACACTTGAATTACAACATCCTAAAACCTGAGCTTACACTAGATTGACTATAAGTCGGACTAAAAGAAAAAATGAGGAAGTTCCGGGAAAATAAAGTAATGGATCTTAGTGCCGAAGAAATAAAAAATAACTCAATTAATTGAGAAAGTCAAGATCTGAAAAATGAGGGATTTCAGACGAAAAGCTTTGGAGAAAAACAAGTAAAACAATAAGGTTAAAGACAGAAGAAAACATCCGAGAAAAAAGGATGGAAAGAAAAAAATTGTTCTGCGAATGTAAAGATATAACACCGAATACGTATTTTCTGAGAAACTAAAAAGTGTCGTACACTACTTCTCCATGCGTTTTGTCTTAATTTCTTACGCGCTCATTCGCTTCCACTCCAAGTATGTAATTCGCCACATATTTCGAATCTTCTTATAGTTAATTCAGCCATTATTCCCTAATATACTGCCACCAAAATCCTAAATACAAAAATGGGAATCTAAAGAATGCTTTAGTATTTAAGTGAATCGATGATTGAAAATTTCCTTAAGCTCAACAATACAAAGCTGGCGAGGGATTTGTTACCAACATCAGTACAGCAGGATCAAATTAGAAAACGTATGGATATTTAGGGGATATTCTGATTGATATTAACAGAAACTAGCAACTATTGATTCTTATTTACCCACATTGTCGGAAACAATAATATCTGCCATCGTTACTTATCTAAGATACTTATTTAATGGCACACCCTCACTCTCTCTAATAATTTAATATTGGTTTACAGATCCGGTTCATATGAGGAAGGACACCTAAGAAACTCGGTTACGTCACGATAATCGTCTATAAGAGCAAAGGAAGAAGCTCTGAACAATATTTTTCTGCCTAAGTTTAATTACATCTAGATCTGGTATACATAAAAAACATGGAGCCCTCCAGACAGACGTTTTATTCGGGATTACGAGAAGGTACGACAAAATGTGGCTTGCTTAGTTACGAATGGCATTGAATGAAAGAAAAACGGGACAGGGCTATTAGTGAATTGGAGGTTTGAAAGACATCCGGAACTTCCCGTTTGCCTCCAAACGCGAGTTTCATCTACCGACATACAACTTACGGAGCATTTCAACACCTCTAACGAATGCTATAGCTGAGAGAAATCTGTAAAAATTAACGAGATTCTTCACGCCATTTTCGATAGCAGCTTTCAAAGAAAAAGACCCAAAACCTAGGTTAATATTGCTTTTTGCGATTGTCAACTCTTCCGGGCTCGCCGAAATACTCCCGGAATTGGAAAATTATTTTTAAAATCTCCCGTCTCCCGTACTGAGGCGCTTTTCTATCGCTTTACCTCAGCTAGATTCATCTTACGGTTGCTACACTAATACACCGACTTCCTTAATTTTTCGCGGCCTATATTTATTTATAGGTTTACCTCAGCATCCCCCTACGCAAAATAAATTATACTCCAACATTGTTCCGAGACCTTTGAAAAAAATTGGAATTTTCTTGAGTCAATGATGCTATCAACTAATTTCTATTTTTCTACTGCGGAAATCGTCCAAAATTACCTCTAATCCAAATACATCTAGTTCAATTGTAAGCAAATTGCACATTCCACGGTAGCTTAGCTTTTTTTTTAAATAGTCTCCCGCAATTTACTACTGTTAACGGCTTCAGGTGTCAAATCTTACATACTACGAGAAACTATCAGGAAAATAGCTTCTGAGACAAGTCGTTTCAAAAATTCTTTTTCGCGAACGATACCCACCGATAACCTAGAACGGAAATATGCTGTGTAGTCCATGACATGCAACAAAAAGTTGCAAACAGGATACCTATTTACATGAAGAATATAAAAGCGTATTCTCTCAACGGAACGATACTTCTGGCATTCTCCCGAGATCTAACTCACTCTGTATGACTTCAACCGCAATCATTTCGATTGTTTGAGCACTGCTCAGAAAACCAACCGTTTGTTTCTGCAATTCAACTCACAGCCATCCTCTCTTTCATTGGCTCTACTTCGGATAATTGGTTCTCGAAATGCATTATGTACCTTCATTTCCCAAGCTCTAGGTAACTATTACAGAGAAGAGAGAATTTTGATTGGAATCAACACCCCGAACACTAAAGAACGAGCACTCTACTAAAATCATTCTTGATGCAACGATTTGACGAGAATATCTTAGATGAAGACATAGTTTTTGTCACCTTTATGAGGCTTCCCGTAAGAAAAAGCTTCGGGGTCACTAAAATTTAAAATGTTAATTATTCGATAATCAATGAACCGATTAAAAATTCTTCAACGACTGTAACTCAAGTGTTGGATAGTGAAGCATTAAAATCTAAGGTTGTAGGATAATAAAAAGGGAATAATTTACTTTTCTATGTCTGAAGCTAAGAAGTGACTAGCCAATTAATGAAATTTCGCGATTATTTTTCACTTTACGCAAGGTAACGCACAACTAGATTGTTCTGACTTCTGACATACAACCCAAATACCAATTCTTCTCTATGGGATGGGAAAAATGCATCCTTATACCGATTTATTACATGAAGAGCTGTAAACGCTACACATTTCGCTATTAAAATTTCCAAGGCAATACGATCGCGACTGTCTGTCTGCCACTCTACGTCTTATGATTTATAAGGAATTCTACGATCCTTGATACGATAGTATCAATGAAAATATTACGAAAGAAGAAATTATAAACAAAAACCAAATCAGATATTAACTTAAAACTGAAGAAGTAATGCACTCCCTTATAAGGCATCTCCGAATGTAGAGAAGAAAACAATGCGATTAATCTAAAGTAAATATTTACTATCAATACAACGATTCTATAAATTCCTTATCGAATGAAACGCCACAAGAAATCAGACATTCTTCCCAATGTGAATGTGCCTACGATAACGATAAGTCAACTAAGAAGAACCGAAGAGATTTCGCTAGAGTAAAATTCCCCTTTTTCGACGCACAATGGTCTAATACCACCTATTTCCTTAAATATTTGAAGAATTACTACCAAATCCAAATCTTCTAGAATACGAGCGATTGAAACTGTTTACAAACGATTTCTTCCCATTTCCTAGGAAGATTCACTATCTCCTGTGATGAAGTTCCCCGAACACCATAATCCAACGTGAAACTTCGCACACGATCACTCAGTTGGCAACAAGCACTCTCAGATTCGATAACTAAGGATGTTATAGTCCACCCTCGTTCCAGCATAGTGCTGCCGAATATGAGGAAGAGGGAGCTACTCGGAAATGCTCATTGCGTTATCTCAGACACACCAACCAATTGGGATCCGAACATTTATCTAATAACAAGTCTTAAGCATTTCCCAGGTGGCTACTGTAATGGGTAACTTTTTTTACAACCCTCCTGAGGAAACTGCGTCATTATCTTTTGACGCGGTGAAGCACCTTTCGCGAGATAAGATTTGTCCAGTGTATAAAAGACACGTTCGTACCCTAATCGGTCAATTCTCTTCAGAGCATCGCCGGAATAAGATAGGAAGTGGAAGAGAGAGCTTCTGAAGAACATCGCCTTCCTGCTAGCTATGGGAGGTAAGTTAGTTTGTGTTAGTAACCGCCGAATGGTACATTACGGCCGTGTCCCATTCAGGAATCTCGGCATCGATTTATAATTTCGAGTAGTTGAAGTAGTTAGCTAGTAAATTAGCCCGGTATTATTTCTATAAATTTAAGTACCCGGTATTATTTTTTATACATCTTACAATTGGAGGCGAATGGAAATTTCAATCCAGCGAGTTATTAGAAGTGTGCACAAATTTCGTTGCGGATACCTTAGATGATAAATATTGATGGGTTAAGAAATGAGCTGGGATAAAAGGGAAAGCCGGGATGGCAGGAAAAAGTACGAATAAAAAACAGAGGTGAAAAGTTATGATGATAAGGGAACTCAAATTCGAAACTTGTGATTTTTGTACGACTACTTTTCAACACTCAAATTGCTCACATCCGTTTACCCTCCAATATGCTTTAGATGTTACATTGGTTGAGGAAATTTATAATGAGTTTATCTCATACCAAATTTGGTGGATTCATCCTTATAGAGTAACCCACGGGCCCACCAATGGGTCTGCGAACAATGGGTTGAGAATCAATTGTAAACATTCGACCGTCAATCGGTGGCATTGAATAACAAGGGAAATTACACATATGCTACACATCGAAAGCTGAATTAGGATATTTTTGTTATTCTTGTATTATTGTGCACCTAAACATCTTTATTGTACACATAAACTGTTTTAGTATCTCTGGTGATTTCTGGTCTTTCTAGTGATTCCTCTTGGATGAGATTCACTATTTCATTGTAATGCCTCAAAAGCTCCGAAGTGGTCGTGATCCTTGGATAAAAAAATAGTATATCTGTCAAATTTTAGTCCTAGCAGAATCAAAGGGGATTTTTAATTGAGAATTCATAACAGTTTAAATTAGCTCTGCTCGATTTCCTGTCAGTTTTTCCTAGCTATTATCTAGAATAGCACTTGTATTTATAAGTACTATTAACTTATTCGTTAGAATGAAATACGAGGTGCGTTGAAGTTCTAAAGACTCCAATTTTATTCTAAAAATCACTTGCTCCAGAAAATTGAACCGTGTGTAAATTCTCGATGTAATTTCTGTGAAGAGTTACATATTTTTCAAAAAGGAGTCGCCATGATTCCATTACTTCAAAGAATACATATTTAGAGGTGGTATTTAAGTTTATTTTTTATAAGGATTTAGAGAAAGTAGAAAGATGCGTTGATTTTAAAAAATGAGGCAAGAGGAGTTTAGCCTGAAATTTATTTCTGGATTGGTAACAAGGACGTCACTATTAGACACCATCCCTACACAAAATAGCAGGTGATCTATCCGTCAGAAAATTTTTTTCCAGTGCTTCTTTTATCGCAAAATCCATGAATCCAGAATTCAGCGAATTATCAAGTGATTAAGGCTTTGACCAGACATCATCCTAACCTTTCTCATTATGCTGCTCTTCAACATATAGAGACATTATGATGATCGTATTAGGAATATATCGGTTATTGATGAATTAATTTTCTGCCATCGTTACATCGAAGAAACGATTTAAATTAGTTTCGTTCACATTTAGAATATTTTAGCAATATCTCCAGTTTTTACTTACACAAATTCCTCCAAGGTTACAGTAAAAGACTAAATCTACAAATGACAACCTTAAATATCACCAACCTTCAAATACATTATTAAGATAATGCTCAATAGATAGAAATAAGAGCCCGTATTACTACTTTTCATTGCATTGCGTTGCAAAAGATTATAATTTCAAGAAACTAGGCTGGAATTGAAAGGGACTGTTCTATTGCAGTGATATTATTAATTTGTGTCGAATTCTCAATGGGCACTTTTCAAAACATTCCAATATATATTTTCAGGCATCATAAAGAAGAATGTGATCCTAGGACTGACAATCGTACTGGCTTACGCCACATCATACGCATCTGCTAGTGGTTGCCAAAATGCAAACTGCCCTGCATACAATGGCACGTCTACCATAGTTCCAAACCCAGACGAGTGTGAGTCCTTCTGCGTCTGCACCTGCGATGGCGCCATTTACATGCCATGCCCAGCTGGACTTCATTACAACAAAGAGTGCCACATGTGCGACTGGCCTAGTCACGCTGGATGTGACCCATCAGGAACAACTAAGCCACCACCAGTAACACCACCAAAGAACAACGGGTGCGATAAGGTTCAACCGCTCTGCCCTTCAACAAACACCGGGAACGCTACGCTCTTACCAAATCCAGACGACTGCGGCTCATACTGCGCATGCGACTGGGGAAACGCAATCTGGATGCCATGCCCTCCTGGACTTCACTTCAACCCTACACTGAAGGTATGCGACTACCCTGACCATGCGGGATGCGAGCCTGGCCCACCGCCCCCACCAACGACAACCACAAAAGATCCAACCACTGTCATTGACAATGGCTGCGGGAAAGTTAAACCATTCTGTCCTCCAACAAATATAGGAAACGCAACACTTTTGCCCAATCCTGACGATTGTGGCTCATACTGCGTATGTGACTGGGGAAATGCAGTCTGGATGCCGTGCCCAGCTGGACTCCACTTCAACCCAGTCCTTAAGGTCTGCGATTGGCCCGCTAACGCAGGATGTGAGGCCCCTGCCACTACACCAAGACCTCACCCGACATCAACAAGGCCACCACCACCACCACCGGGAAATTGCAACAAGGTGAAACCACTTTGCCCACCCACTAATGAAGGAAATGCTACTCTCCTGCCAAACCCTGATGACTGCGGATCGTATTGTGTGTGCGACTGGGGCAATGCCATCTGGATGCCGTGTCCTGCTGGACTCCACTTCAACCCTGTCCTAAAGGTTTGCGACTGGCCTGCTGACGCCGGATGTGATGGTAGCGCTTCAACACCAAGACCACCTATAACTACAACGAGACCCAATACAAATCCAGGGAAGTGCGACAATGTAAAACCGCTATGCCCACCAACCAACGAAGGAAATGCTACTCTCCTGCCAAACCCTGATGACTGCGGATCTTACTGCGTTTGCGACTGGGGTAACGCAATCTGGATGCCGTGTCCTGCTGGACTTCACTTCAACCCTGTCCTAAAGGTTTGCGACTGGCCTGCTAACGCTGGATGTGATGGTTCCGCATCAACAGCAGTACCTCCTAGAACTACAACGAGACCCAGTACTGATCCAGGATTGTGCGACAAGGTGAAACCACTTTGCCCACCCACTAATGAAGGAAATGCTACTCTCCTGCCAAACCCTGATGACTGCGGATCGTATTGTGTGTGCGACTGGGGCAATGCCATCTGGATGCCGTGTCCTGCTGGACTCCATTTCAACCCTGTCCTAAAGGTTTGTGACTGGCCTGCTAACGCTGGATGTGATGGTTCCGCATCAACAGCAGTACCTCCCAGAACTACAACGAGACCCAGTACTGATCCAGGAAGTTGCGACAAGGTGAAACCACTTTGCCCACCCACTAATGAAGGAAATGCTACTCTTCTCCCTAATCCCGATGACTGCGGATCCTACTGCGTTTGCGACTGGGGTAACGCAATCTGGAGGCCGTGTCCTGCTGGACTCCACTTCAACCCCGTTCTACATGTCTGCGATTGGCCAGATCATGCAGGATGCGACGGAAATAAACCCACAACCTCAGGTACTCCAAAACCAACAACGAAGTCACCGCCAACTCCAGGAAAGTGCGACGAGGTTAAGCCCCTATGCCCACCTACCAATGAAGGCAACGCAACCTTACTGCCAAATCCCAATGACTGCGGATCTTACTGCGTATGCGACTGGGGCAATGCCATCTGGATGCCATGTCCCGCCGGTCTTCACTTCAACCCCGTTCTCCATGTTTGTGATTGGCCAGATCATGCCGGTTGTGACGATAATAACCCCACCTCTAGGCCGCCACCACCACCAGGGAAATGTGACAAGGTGAAACCTCTGTGCCCGCCAATCAATGAGGGAAACGCAACGCTTCTACCGAACCCCGATGACTGCGGGTCTTACTGCGTCTGCGACTGGGGCAATGCAATCTGGATGCCTTGCCCTGATGGCCTACATTTCAATCCCATTCTTAAGGTTTGTGACTGGCCGAATGACGCAGGATGCGAAGGTCCCACTCCACAACCAACAACTGCCAGACCAACAACACGCGCACCTACAACTGAACCGACAACCCCCAGGCCTACAACGAGACCACCAACAACTCCTGAACCAACAACCCCCAGGCCGACAACTAGACCACCAACAACTCCTGAACCAACAACCCCCAGACCAACAACTAGACCACCAACAACAAGACCACCAACAACTAGACCACCAACAACTAGACCACCAACAACTCCTGAACCAACAACCCCCAGGCCGACAACTAGACCACCAACAACTAGACCACCAACAACTAGACCACCAACAACTCCTGAACCAACAACCCCCAGGCCGACAACTAGACCACCGACAACTCCTGCGCCTACCACTCCTAGACCCACAACTGAGACGACGAATACACCACCACACGGTAGAGATGGCTGCTACTTGGTGGCTGATAAGTGTCCAGTTCCAGAAAATCCTGATCATGCGACGCTCCTAGCCAATCCATGGGATCCTCGATCTTACTGCAAGTGCGACTGGGGCAAAGTACACTGGATGCCGTGTGATCCAGGCACTGTGTTCAACGAGAAGCTTCAAGTCTGCATTTAAATCAACTGGCGTGTGCCTCGACAATGTCAACCTGCGATCACTGATTAAATGAACATATTTCAGTCTCTCATGTTAACCACAACTAATGCGCTCTGAATGTATATATGCTTAAGCAGAAGATAATAACGATTAATCGTTTTCTGATCCTATTGTGTTATATATTTTTACAAGCTATTATCAACGCATGATTCCATCTCCTCATTTTTATAAGGCATTTACTACATCATTTTATTTATCAAATTGATTCATCATATTGTGTATTAATTATCTGAATAAAATTATTTTGCAAGTAAAGTATACATTTTGTAATCTCTTTATTGTATCAAAAATTCTTTCCCGCTATTCAGTGATTACATTCATAAAAATGCGTTGATATATGCTTTGTGAAATCAATTTCTGTCTTATGAGGAATAAACGATTATCACCCTTAGAATTAGACTAATCATTAAATTTACTCCTGGTAATAATTAAACGTTAATTTTCTCAATAAAGCCTAGCTATTCAGCTTAAGAGAAAATAATTCAGCAGATTTTCAGTTTCCGGCTTACAGCCAATGCAGAAATACCAGTTGTCTAACAGAATATGATATCTTATCCTTGTTATAACCATAGATGAAATCACTAGAAAGCATACTCATACAGATTAACACTAGATTGAGAAAAATTAAGTTGAAAATTTTATTTAGCATTAACACCAGTTATCCTCTGGCCCTAAGTCTGATGGAATTCTGAAATAAATCTCAAGAGACAACATATCTGAAAAATAAATTATCTATTTACATATCTGTAAATGAATAAATTGAATGTGCAATATACTGATTCAAGAAACTGACGTAACCTAAGAAATTTCACAACGTATAATAGGACATTTTTTCTGGAGCGACTTATCTGGATATCTACCTCTACATAAATACTCTGTAAGTCGCCTTTCGACGTGTGGCTGAGAAATATAAAACGTTTTAATGACAAATTTCTATAGATAATTTTTAATAAAAAATAATTAGTTTTAGATACAGTGAAACCCAAAAGTTAAGCAATAGCTTGGACCAACGAAAAATCGCGGATGTGGAATTTGCATCAGTCGGGGTAGAACGGCATTGAAGTCGGGGCATTTGATGGCGTTGAATTTTATTCGATTGGGGCCAAGAACAGGCAAAAAAATAATAAAAATTGTGATGTAAAAATATAAGTATTCCAAAATGAAGATATTCTTATGTCGATAGCTAAATCGAATTTTAAACTCCTTCCGGTAAATAAACGAGACAGCGAATTTCGTATTTTTCAAAAAAAGTTTTATTTGCGACCGGTTTCGGTATACAGCCATTGTCAGGTCAAATGAGCGCGTCCTCACGTTGGCTGTATGCCGAAACCAGTCGTAAATAAAAATTTGTGTGGAAAATACGAAGTTCGCTGTCTCATTTATTAAAATGGCGTTCCACCAAGTACGGTCGGATCATATTGATTATTTTCCTACCGGTAATTTAATAGGCACGCAAACACTAACACTAGACTAGGATTATAATATATATTTAAAACGGACTTAAACTAATGTTCATCTCAATTCCCGGTGTTATATTGTTTTGTTAGAGCTAAAATGATTATTAGAGTTCATCACCTTGATAATCCAACATGTACGTATATAGAAGATTAACTATCATCTTAATTTTAACAAAACATTATAATACGGGACCCTCAAATTAACTTCAATTAAAGTCCATTTTAAGTACTCATTATAATGCCGGGGTTATGTTTTTTTTAAACAGAAATTCGGCGAAGCAAGGTAGTAATTTTGAAATTCCTCCACTGGAATCTATGTTGTCAAATATTTATCTAAGATTTGTCTTATATTTATCTTATGTTTATCTAATGCTTATCTAATATTTGTAAGCCTTTTTCAATTACCCGGTAGTTTCTTGCAATCACCATGTGTTAGGGACGAATCGGGAAAGGAAAATCAAGATCAGCTTAACTCCGAATTCTCGTAAGTCAGTGTAAGATAAGTCGGGGTGTTACCGTACTTCCTTTTATTAATATTTTCCAACCAAATAATTCATTTATGCCGCCATTGGACACCAACACGAGCTTGGAATCTCATCACGCCAATTCCTCGTTAAATTCCATTCACTATTTGACAGGTCAAAAAGTTTAGAAAGAATGAAAACAAATAAAATCTATAGAAATTCTCCTGCATTTACATCATTCTCTTGATTTTTCTCTCACTTACTTTTGTTGCTCTTTATCATCGACAAAAAACCCTTGATTTGAAATATATTTTTATTTGTATATTTATACCTACCTACCCCAATGTTTTTGGGACATTTATTTATTTTTTGGTACGCTCATAAACATACATTCATTGGAAAATTGCAGGGGAACGTTAACGGTAAAAATATAAGAGCACGCACGACCAATCCGTAACCAGAGTAATCAGATTAGCCGTGACTCGAATCAAGAAACTTTGGGTTGAAGCTGCACTAACCTCCTGAGCATAGCTAACCACCCGTAGCCGACACAGATCCAATGACATGCTTTAATTTTTCTCTTCCCTTGCCCCTTCCCTTTCCTTCTGTAATCCAAACCTGGTTCATATTCCTCGTTTCTACTTTCCTATCTCGTAACGAAATTCGTAATATTTACAGTCAAATATTAAACCAACGGAAAGTTAAACTTTTTATTCGTACACTTCGTATTATGTAGTTATAAGGCACAAAGTATCGCGTTAATCTTATGTTTATTTGCAGAGATATAAAATGCAAAATTTTAATTTTTTTTCGCACCACAATTTTTGGGAGGAGGTAACTTCACTTTAATCCCGATTTCTCGGGCCTTATATTCCCGCGATGAAAAACCAAAATCAGGTTTTTAGAGGGATGAAACCATGCTCTTTCTTATAAGTCATTCGAAAAAGTTTCGAGCTGAATATACCCTATTTTCGGCGTCGTAACGAAATTCGTAATATTTACAGTCAATTATTAAACTAATGGAAAGCATACGGAAAGTGAAACTTTTTATTCTTTCACATTTTAGTAGGTAGTTGTAAGATACAAAGTATCCCGTTATTTTAATGTTTTTTTGCAGAGATATAAAATGCCAAACTTAAAATTTTTTTTCGCGCCACATTTTTCGAGCGGAGGTAACTTCATCTTCATCCCTATTTCTCGGGCCTTATACGCCCGCGATGAAAAACCAGAATCAGGTTTTTAGAGGGATAAAAGTATGCTCTTTCTTTTAAAAATAATTTGGAAAAGTTTCGAGAGGGTCTTTTTTTGTAAATGTGAGCTGAATATACCCTATTTTCGGCGTTTTGGGCCGATTTTGCTTCAAATGTTCTTCGCAGATTTCGCTCAAAAAAGATTTGTTATTATTTTGTGTAATAGAGGAACATAGGTTGTATAAAAATACGAAGTTTTGTTTTGCTCAACGGAATACTGCGTGAGATAACATGTCTCAAACTTGCTAAAAATCGATGTCTAACTGTAGAAGGCTGAAACCCACCTGCGGTAGGTGGTCAAACTCATGACTATATCTCAGCAAATATTTCATCGATGGATGTAAAAATTGGGAAATGTTCATAGGGGATATGAAGGTATGTTCACACAAAATTTCATTGAAATCGGTGATGGTCGAGCGGGACATTTCTCTAAAATTGGTCCACTTGACATGGAATACCCCCTTAGTAATTTATATTTAATTATTAATATACATGTTTTTTACAATTACATGTAATTTCTTATGTTTTGTAATCCGGCACCTCCTGACGAACCAACCCATTCTGGCACAGGAGGACCTTAACTGCATATTTTCTTTTATGTTTTGATTCTTCTGATTGACAGTTATAAATGATATTTTACATTTCATATTCTATATTAATGATTTTGTTAGTATTCTGACATAATGGATAATTATTTTTAAAAGTTACTATTTGTAATCGTATTAAATTCAAGAAAGTATTGTTAATTAATAGTCCACCAATTCCCACAACTTTGGAAGTGCTAATGAATAAGTTCATAATTTTTTTCATCCGCCGAAAACTATATATCATCCTTAAGAAAGCTAAGGTGAAGAACTACAGACTAAGTAAGTAGCATGTCGCAGGAGATGTGAATGAGCGCCGAGAGCCTTCCCCTTGTAGCTAGGAGAGAAAGGGCAAAATACCTCACCCCTTATCTTGCCCAGCAAGGCTTGCTTCCTCTCAGATGTGTTTAGTAACTATTAGCCAGGGGACTGAGGAACAATCGCCTCCACTGATAAAGAAAATAGACAAATAAAAATGTAAATGCTATCTTTTAATTATTTTTCCTTTCTTCGGCGAAATATTTGGCTTTTCTTCGATGCATATTTTAACCCTTGTTTTCGATCGACTTCCGTCGATATGATCAGTGATCCTTCAGTTGTTTTAAATGCCTATCTTAAGCAACTGTAAAATCTGAGTAAAATATACTGTGTGCCTTGTTAGATTCTATATTTGTTGGGGTTTATTAAATAAGGAATAGTTTACAATAGCCCCACAAAGTGAAGGCTAAGCTCATACTAAAAGCTTTACAGTTCATTATGTATATCTAATTTTATAACGTCTCATTTAATTAATTGATTAATGTTTTCATATACATTATCAACGTTTGTTAAATAATTAGTTTTTCATCTTTGTACCTACTGCCTCCCAAGTCATATATAAACCTACTTGCAGTGTGGAAATTGTGATAATAATAGTAATTTTTTTTACTTTTACGATCTGATTTTCAAACCTTTTGGAAGATTTAATTAACAACTCAAAATGCTATTCTAGCGCTTTGGCCGGTCTTAAGTAATGGCAGAAAGTTCCTCCTCTTCCATACTGTTGCCCAAATAATGGACCTTTTTTTAAAATCTGAAGTATGGGATGTATAGTTCAATACACGAAAACGATGGAGTTGTTATTGATGTAATACAATGCTGGCTTATACACGCACTGGGATAATATTAACACGACGATACTAAGGCTAACATACGTGGATAGCGTAAGGCCTTTGATTCTAACGCTATAAACATTATAATTACATTTACTTATAATTAAAATTTTAAATTTTTATAGAATAATCGGGTATATATTCTATGAAGTTAAAATAAAATCTGACCCAGGAAATTTTGTTGCAGTAGTGACTGACCTCCCTCGGCTGCATTATTTTTCAATGAAACTGAGAGAAAATCCGACAAAAAAGCCATTTCATGAGATTCAAAACTTTCTAAGAAGAAAACAGATTAATCCCGCTAATCTCTCTGAATCCAACCTTTATCTTCACGCGTAATACGCCTGCGTTTCAAACGAATAAGATTTACTACTGTGGGTGTGAACTTTATTGATTCTTTCCCAGATAAGGAAGATTTTCCTCCAATGAAAATATACTTTCTAGCGAAAAGATGACACTTAAGTAATTTATGTAGCTTGAGCTAGTGATTTCGTAAACATCGAGATATATCTCGATCTTAGGATGGATCTAGCTATCTAGGAAAAATAAGATAATCTCTCAGATAAGAAGTGTAAATTTCTCATAAGATCACGATAAAGATTGTTTTGTAACCATTAGGAAAAGTATCGTTCCACATTCAGTTACACAGGATAGTATTTCATTCACTCCGTCTCCGCCAGTATGGGAGGTGAGTAATTTTTCACTCATATTTTTATGATTATTTTTTAATTACCATTTACGTCACTTACCTATAAAGGTATCTTGGGAAACACCCCTGTTCCAATGATAACTCAATATCTATCTCAGGAGTTCTGTTTGTTTTCGATTCAAAACTATTATTATTTCTTACTAAACATTTTGATCGAAAATGTAGAATAATACGCGCTTTTTAGGATTAAGTGACTCAAACGTTAAAAAGTGTTGGATAAAATTATAATTATTATAGAATAGTATTAGTTGAACCACTTTTAAGGGAATTTATAAAACATTCTTTCGTTAATAGTACACGAAATACGAGTAATGGTAATAATAGAATGAGGAACTCAGTTCGTAGATATCCACTTCATTTAAATTTTAAAATTTTAGCTGCACTTTTCTCTTCCATATTTTCATCTTACAGAGGTTCAATAAATAAAAAAGAATAGTGGAATGCCACCCTAGTAAAAGCCGAGACTATCAAAACACTACAGAGTTACAATAGCGAGAATAGTTTCCGTATACTAGCAGAAACAAAACAGAGACGTGCAACAGGATATTCGTCAGTTTGTGATGCAATTGTTAATAAATAAATAATAGGAATCTCTCAACTTAGTGTATAACTGTACCGATTGACATAACCAACTGTTAGATTTGAATTCTCATAAGAATTTAATTTCTTCGAAAAAATAACCAATGGCCATCCTTTCCATTTTATTAGCTCTATTTCCGCCGAATTGGAAAACGCTGTACCACCTGTGTACAAAGCCATTTCCCTACACCGTTAGATCTGAGAAAACGAAGACGTCATAATGGGAATAAAACATTTTCGCATACCTCCATAGAAAAGTTTTCGTATATTCACAGAAAACTTCGCGTACTTTCAAAGAAAACGTTCGCACTATACAGAGAACTTCGTCGTACGCCTCTATTTTTTTATAGAAGTTTACGAAGAAGCTTTATTCTCATTATTATGGCCTTACATGTAATAAAGCCTTCGTATTTTGAGATTAACGACCTCATAAGGTAAACTATATAATTGTAAGTATTAAACTTTTGAGTATTCTTCAGGCGCATAATTAGTTTATGATTCTTGTTGTAAACTATAAATTATACATAGATGACAATCGGCAATGGGGTCTCCCTTTTGTTGCTAAACTCATTCGAACCAGTACTTCAAAATTATGTCACAGCATATCGATGGGAACAAACAGAGATCTCCTTGAACGCAATCATCAAACTTAAAGAGTATATTAACTCGAATTATGGTAACAGGTTAAGTTATCCTTTGACAAAATCAATCATATCTTTTGAACCTAGTGACAATTCAAAATTACAGAAAAGGATGAAAAACAGCGAGCACTACGTGGGTTATGTTATCACGATGCGTTAAACGTACGGGATTCTTTATCTAACTTCAGTGTAACTTCATGCGCGTATTTCATCAAAAACGCATACGAATTACACATTGAGCGATAACTTCACAACAAAATATCAGAGTAAATCATTTGAACATGTAGGTCAATGATAGGCGTTGAATGTACAACTTTGATTTGGAAAATTTTCGGCATATTTCCGTATCTTATAACGATTTTTCGTGACGCGTGATTTAGAGGAATGCGCAACCTGAAGGCAGACCGTCCAAATGCACGTTATTCCTTAGGCCTTAGGTTGGATTAGGACATAAACTTTTCTACTGAAACACGAAAGAAAAATATGGTATTGGTATCGCATTGGAGGATTTTTACAATAAATTGATACCTCCGTTAAAGCAATCCTTCAAACGAGCTTGATGGCAAACGATTCCTTTGTTTTTTTAATCAAAATAGAAGTTTGGTTTAAGACGTTTCGGAGGATGCAAGCCTATCTCCGTGTGCAAAATGGATACCACCCATTCTCACTGCTTTGCAATCTAGTGTAGTATATTTTACCTATCGCTTTGGCTAGAAAAATGGCTCCGAAATACTACAAGAAAACTACACTATATTTTGTTTTTTGCTGTTTGTTTATCCAACGCTCTTTGCTCTTTATTTGCTTCCAATGCATCGACATATGACGGTAGTCCACTAAATATAGAAAGAGCAGATATTTCGACATCTGGTCTATTTCAGTAAAATTAGACTCTAGAGAGAGCTTTCGTAGAGCTTTCGCGACTAAAATTACGAGAATCCGAATGTGGCAGAGTGAAAGACACGTTGCTGAGAGACATTTTCTGTATTTTATCTCTCGTGAACTGTTCCTGTTCTTTTGCAAAGAAGCGAGTTACTCAATAAGGTAAATAATTAATCGTCTACCTTATCCTTTTATGGCATTCTTCCCGTAGAATTAAGGTGCATGGTTTAAAATACATGGATTACAGTTATGTTGATAAAAGTTATGTATACTTAAATTTTAAACTGAAAACCAACGCATTTTATTCCCCTAAGAATTGTTTGGCAAAGTTATTAGCGAATTATAGGAATAGGTTAAAGTTCTCAAGTTGACAATTGAACTTTTTTCTTAATAAGGATTACTTTCAGGAATTCAAAAACAGGTGGAAGTGATTATAATCAAGTAATTATCATGTAACACATGACCATCCATTTAAATTAATTATAAAATGTCAACTCAGCTAGGTTACAAGCAGTGACCAAACCTTGCGTTTTCAAATTAGTCGAAAATATACTCTGCTTGACGGGGAGTTTACCAAACCCGATTATCGATGCCGAGCCACATGTGTTATTCTACAAGAATACGCTTGGAATTCAAAAGAAAAATTAATATTAGTAGTATTGCTGAAAGTGCTTCTACAGCTTAGGTCATTTCGCAGGTAGGCCCCTCCGGGAATCGAGCCCGGGACCGCTCTCAATGATGTCGAACGCCTTGCCCACTTGTCTATCGGGAGCCCCAGAAAAATGAATGTCTGAAAGTTGAAATATACAAAAAAGTTATGAATGTTGACTTCATAATGATAATTGACAAAATAGTCCCCTGTGCATTTAATAATGGTCCTTCCATTATTCAATGATAGTCCTTCATATATTTAATAATTAATCTGCCGAATTTATCACTCATCAATCAAGCCCTCTACTCGTCATATTTATATTATCAAATACCAACAATTGACCATTTTAAGTGAAAGAGGATCAGATGTATACAATAACAGATACATTTTCTAAAATAAGGTTAACTTCTGTCGTGCTTGACGGGGGAGTTTACTAGTTTTTTCATAAGATATGATCAAAAAAGTTTAAATCTTCGCGAAATTTTGAAAAAAGTAACGAACGGCGGAAACTGCGTCAAGTTCACATATGTATTTTATACCTACATTTAATATGCAGGAGCCAAGTGTGTTATAAAGTACGTTTATAAAAGTCACTAGCTGCCACTGGTTTGCGCAACCATGAGGAGAGAAGGTATCGCGGGGTTTAACATTGATCTAGTGAAACCCTTTAGTTAGCTCTTAAATACACGTTCTACCGATTTCAAATTCCATACATATACCACGGAGTATTCCAAAGGAATCACCTCATTACTACTCGATTTCTATTTCTTAAATACGTAAAAAGACTATCTAGCACGGCTATGTAGTAGCAAGATAGTTCAATATATGTCTAATGATGACAAATACTAACAAGGGGAGTTCCACCTCTGTGGGAAACGGATTCGAGCGAGACTTTCAGGGTATGTTCCTTGCTCAAAAATGATAGAAACATGTCCGACCGTTGACACAATTAGGCATTTTTAATGCAAAATTAGCAACTGAAAATCGGAGTTAGGCAACCGAAAGAATTTTATATTGGCCTGGCGTCGATCCCAAGACCATTTTGGGTAATATCTTTGCTATTTACATTACAGAAGCATGTGTTTTAATGACAACTCGACTTTCAACCCTCTTTCCAATCCATCCCGGTAAGCATTAAAATAAATTTCCAAAAATACGCACAAAGCATTCTTACTGGAAATGTCAGGAATATTGGACATTCTTGGATCGAAATTATAATAGCTAGGATGGATATCTTATTGTTCCTGGGGGTTTCCCGTTGGGACTCATACGGCATAAGGGGACAAATCAGTGACACCAATGGTTTAGGCAGAGAATACGTATGCTATATGTAGCAATATAATAGATACTGGAGTTTTGAAAAAACATATATATATATATATATACATGCTCGAGCTCCGACCTAACATATTATTGAATAAATGTTGAGGAAAAGGGCGAAGAATGTTTAGAGAGTAGGGAGATAGAACTAATTGGCGAAAAATAACTTATTTAAAAAAATGGGAGAAAATATTTCCCGACTTGGAAAGTTTCGCGATATTCATAGTGATGCGCGTGTATGGCGTGGTCCGATGACTAATAATACTCAAAAATAATAGACACGCCTCTATTATTTTTGAGCAAAGAACATACCCTGAAAGGTATGAAAAAAACCGTTTCCCAAAGAGTTGGTACTCCCTTTGTAAAATATTTTAAAAATTCATAAAACATAAATCTTATGATTTTCTTCACCATTCATAGGCGCCACGATGACAATCCTTTTGGCTCTTTTGGTCATCGGGACGGTTTCTTCGAGAACTTTGGATAACTGGAACATCGAAACGAGCTGTCCATTGACCGCCCGCCCGACCTATCAACCGCATCCTCTTAACTGCAATTTCTACCTATTCTGCACGGGAAACTCATTGACCCCATTCCTACAGCGCTGTCCAAGAGGACAGGTCTTCGACAGAAACCTTGGATACTGCTCAGATTCTTCGGAAGCTAAATGCATCGAATATCCCATCTCTTTCAGGGCTAACCCAATTCAGATTATGGATGTCAAACCCAACGATTTACCTTGCACCCAAAGCGACTACATCAGGTATGTAGCGCATCCCGCCAACTGCTCTCGATTTTTCGAGTGTTCAATGGCTCAGGTGACAGAAATGGAATGTCCTTCTGGCTTACATTTCCTTCCACATCTGGAGTCCTGCGGTACATCTCCGCTTACCTGTGGCGTAAGCCTTAACAGTCATAACAACAGGATCAAGAGGGAATGCCAGAAGATAGCCCCACCAAAGTGCCCGACCATCAACATGGGCTACGGTTTACGTTTGCCTCACCAAAATTGCGATTCTTTTTACCAGTGCATGCACGGCGTTCCAGTGATGATGCGATGTCCTCCAGGACTGCATTTTAACTCCTTCAGTCAGGAGTGTGATTTTCCTGGGAGACTGGAATGTAACAGATGCCCAAGTATCGATGGGGTAGGTGAAGCTGAAAACGAGGAACAACTCATCCTCTGTCCAAAACACTACGGATTCCAGGGAAATATAAGACATCCGAAACACTGCGACCGGTTCTACTCATGTTCTTCCGGATATCCCGTGCAAAGAAAATGCCCATTAGGACTACTGTTCAACCCAGTAATGCAGAAATGTGACTGGCCCACGTCGGTTAAATGTCCGAACAACAACTTGGATGGGGTACAGGGGCCAGGAGTTATCGACGGTGGGATAAACCAATGCCACACTTATGAAAACTGCAAACATGGTAGCTTGCTTCCGGATTCTTCGGACTGTTCCTCCTTTTATCAATGTGTATGGGGACAGCCGGTACATATGAAATGTCCTGATGACCTATACTTCAATCCTAAACTGCAAGTTTGTGATTGGCCGTGGAACGTCGAATGCGAGGATGATAGCAGTAGCTCCAGTAGTGACAGCAGTAGCAGCAGCAGTAGTGAAGGTGACGACAGTGATGAAAATGAGGGTGATACCAAGAACCCAGATCCAGATTTCGGTTTGGAGGAGTTGAGTTCGGAAACGGGCGAAGAAGATCAGGAAGAGGGTCATCCTGCAGGAGTGCCTGCTAAACCCAAAAAGATCATGAAGCCAGCCAAGTGCCCTCTGGTGGAAAGATCGCACGAATGTGAGATGCCAAAGTGCCCTCCTTACAACTATGGATACGTGGTCCAATTTTTCAATCCGTTCAACTGCAGCGAATTTTTCAAATGCAACTGGGGTGAAGCAGTTAAATTTTCTTGTTCAAGTGGTCTTTATTACAACAGGCGTCTGCAAGTGTGTGATTACCCTGAAACGGCCGAATGCTTGCCGTGCGATGATAAGGAGTCGGTCTCGAGTAAAAATCACCCTGTTAATGCGCACAGAAAAGGATCTCTGCAAAAGTATAGAGCAGCTTGCAAATCGGAACTCACTAGTCTACCAGATCCTGATGCATGCGGTTCTTACTACAAATGCCAAGATGGAGAGTTGACGAAAAAAGCATGCCCTAAAGGGCTACACTTTAATCCAGTTCTAAAGGTTTGCGATTTCCCTCGCAATGCTCTTTGCAGGGCATATCGAGAGAGTCAGAGTAGTTCCTGCCCAGAGATAGACTCAAATGCTTGTTCGCTAGGTAGAGAAGGGATTTTCGTTAACCCTAAGGACTGTTCCTCGTACTATAAATGCGAGAAAGGTACATTATCTCTAAAGGTATGCCCAGAAGGATTAGAATTTAACGCAATTATGAAGATGTGCGATCAACCCCAGAATGCAAGGTGCAAGCAGTGTGTGGAGGGTAGAGAAAAGAGAGCTGAGTGTTCAAGTTCCCTCTATGGTCAGTCAGCTGTCCTTCCTGATCCTAACAACTGCAATGCCTACTATCGATGCGAATGGGGAGCTATGGTTCCATACAAGTGTCCAGATGGCCTACATTTCAACAGTATTCTTGAGGTGTGTGATCTTCCTGAGAGATCAAGATGCAAGAAATGAATACAGCTTCGACATCGCCTAATCATAACGCGTTGATCGCCACTTTCGCATTGAAGCGTCACTTAATCCAATTTTGCAATGACTTTTATACTATGTAGTTAATAAACATTAAACAGATTTCTACAAAGATTTGTGTTTTCTTCCATACCTCGCAGCCAAATTTTGAGTATTGGGGATAAATGTTTATCAGAACTGTAACGCATCGAGTCTCAATGTATTAAAGCTTGCGATTTAAAATTTTAGGGTATTTTAGTGTATTTTAGTAAAAATGTGGAATATTTTCGATTAAAAAATACAAAAAATCCCTTCAAGAACGCACTTGGGGATTATATGTCACTCATTCTAACGAGATTTGCAGGTATTTCCTTGCCCTCCGATAAGGAAATGTGCGCTACGTTAACGTTTATGCTCAAGAGAATTCTGTATTTTACGTACGACCTTTACTAAGATTTTAGTAAGTTTAAATAAGCTAAATTTGCTTGATAATATTTACCGATTACACCGATCAAGCGTGAAATAGGCATTGATCAGCCGAGGTAACTCTCCGTTAGGTGATCCTCTGCCACGTGACGAAAGGGTCTTGCAGGATATTTATGTAGGCGTATGTAGATGTTAGAGCATTTGATCTGCAAATGAGAGATCCTGTTTCAAGTACCAACCATTCCACGTTTCTATGATCACTTAATGTTGGGTAAATTTTGCATTCAAAATATTTCTAGAAATACAAAATGGTCTTCATAACACGGACTCTCTTTGAATCTCAACATTTATCCGAGATATTCATGTATTAGGTTCACATAATACATCACTAAAGAGACACTATCCTTTACTCCTTTATAAATTTTTGATAGTTGGATTGAAATCGAGAATTTCGACTAAGATTGAGGTTGGGATTTGAGATTCATATCCGTAACCTGGGTGAGTTATTCGTAGTCGTACATAAAAATAACCACACACCCAAATGAATGCATATCTCTAATCGTTAAAATCTGCTAAATTTGGAGATTCAATTATTTGAAGCAAAAAAAAGGACACGTTGGTCAGCAAATTCAGCATCTTCTCGCCGAAGACCATACGGGACATCTGTAGAGGTTGGTGGTTAGAATTTTATGGGAAATCATGAACATGTCTGCCATCTAAATCACTGGAACATCAAAAGATAACGTTGGAATAACCGATCTTCTTTATCTCGAAACAATAGATTTTATTCGGAAATCCACTCCTATACGTTTCCGTATTCTCCCAAAGGTTCGACCTAATTAACTGCGACTTAAGGGGGAATTTGAGGAATGCTGGTAGGGCGGCTAATAGGATTTTGGACGATTTCTTCCGTCCAGTAACAAAAGAGAAGCGAACAGGTGGTTAATTTGGTTTTAATACTCTGCTAGAATTTTGATGTTATTTCGTCTCCAAAAATAGCAAGGAAACGCCTTCGAGAAACGTGATACTTGCATGTCAGACGAAATTCCGATTACGATTTTAGGAGCTAAGATATTAACGCTCTTCATCTTACAGACTTTAGTGTTCCGCCTTGACTTTGTATTAGATCCCCGCGAGGAGTATACAAAACACCCGTTTGGATAAACCACATCTTAAATTTTACTGAGTGTTCCAAGTTTAAACGCCTTGCGATATCATCAGGTTGCGTCATGATTGTACTTGAAATTCAAACAATTTTTGACATTATATAGTACTATTGAAATCTAAAATTCGCCTAAAATACAAGTCTTTATGTACATACATATGTAAACGAGAAAAATATTCCATCTCCAAAAACAATGCTAATAGCATATCTCTATGAGCCTAAAATGAAACAAAAATAATCAAATTATGAATTTAAGTAATTCTACAACATCATCTTTCCCGGAGGGCAGTATGAAGATATATTTCTTCAATTCTATAACAAATCCATTGAAGCAATCATAAAAATAGAATCCGCTGGTAGCTATTGAAGTTGCAACAAAAAACAAAAAAGTAACAAACTTTTCTTAGAAAAGGCGCTCACTTAACACAATAAAAAGAGTTTTTGGGAACATAGAAACAAGATAAGTAATTTTTAAAACGCACCATTAAGATTTCAAAAATATAGAGGAATCTAAATAGGCTGTTTACAAAGGAATTACATTAATTTAAAATGTAATTTGTATAGAAATTTAATAAGGAATGTGGTACTCAGAGGTATCGCCCAAAAGATTCTTAAAAGATTTGCCTTTACAAATATTACAATACTTTTCCATTCTTAATCGATGTAATTTAACCTTATAGAAAGATATTTTAAAATGCCGGAGAACCTAAATCAAAAGTTCAATAGCAAAGATAATAAACTATCAAGATTAATTGAAACTGGTAGCAACTCGTTAGCATAAGGGCTAAACATTTGGCAACCTATGGGAAACAGCACTTTGCGCAACGAAGGCTTCACCAGACGAATATGACCCTTGAACGAGTCGTTATTCGCCGTCATCACCGTCGGCTCCTGGTAGGACTCAACATTGTTAATTAATTATTATTAAGACTTAAGACTATTATTACTTCGACTCTTAACAGAATTTGAGTAAAATCTCAGAATATTTTCTTGGAAATTAATGTGATTTTTAATGTAAGAGAAGATAGGAAAATACGTAGAAAGAGCAATTTGAGCCCATAATTCATTAAAGATACAATCACTTCATGTAATCACTCAAATATCAGTCGCGGAAAACGTATGTCATAGTGTCACGCAACGGAACCTGGCACGAGATGCATTTTTTGCCAAGCCCGAAAAAAGATAAGATTTGAACTCCGAATAGGATGAAATGATATTGTAAAAGGTAAGTGCTCTCTGCTGTCAACGGGGACAAATCCTTATGTTTCTGCATGATTTATTCTTCGACGACATGTTTGAGTCCTATACTTACTACGGTAACGAATTCTGAAATTCTCTTCAGCTAATTTCACCATGGTTACTTGAATTATTTCTTCACGAAATGAAAGTTTTTTACATTTTACTAGTTACTCGTATACAAATTTTACCCTATATATAAACAAGCCATTCAACCCAATGCCAGCTTTACAATTATGATAACTAATCATACTATATGCTCATTGTAGAACTGTGAAATAGCAAGCATTTCTATCAAGAGCGAGAGCGCTCTTGCCTACAACATTGCTAAATGTTCTTGGGGGATAGCTCAATGGATAGAGCAAGCAACCGGCAATTGGGAGACCCGGGTTCGAGTCCCGGTCCCGTCAGACTTCTTTCATATCCGTTTCTCCTTAAAAATTCTACTAACCTATACGAAAAATTGTACATTTATTTTTCAAATAACTCGAAAATCACGACTAAATGAGTATGGAAATGAGAAAGGGTTATAGCTGTAGAAAGGAAGGAGATGTGTTAGAGGAAAAAATACATTCACACAATACAGTTAAATACTTGCAAGATTACTACGACGGATTTTCAAAAGACCTCACTAAAAACCGTAAGTTTAATTATTTGTGTTTCCCTGCAATTCTTTTCTCAAGAGACAAGCAACTTTGCCAGTTGACAGGGGTTCTGAAGCATTAAATTGATTTTTCAGCTTCCTCACAACGAACAATCTGATAATTTATAGATTAGCAGAATCCAACTCAGCTATTTTCAGTACATGATGTTTTTCTACATATCGTCTGGAAATTGCCAACGATTTCCAAATCTTTCCAATATTTTGACAGCAAACAGCTGAAAATATTAATCAATGACATTTTTATGAACATCAACACTTGTTTGAATTCAATCACGATCACAGAAGTAGATATGGTTAAAATTCACAAAATCTACGTTTGTAAGTACATGTATACAGTGATGATCCGAAGGTTTATTTTTTGCCTTCCAAAAGAGATTTAGTTTGTTTTTTCACTTCTTTACAGATACCAGCGTTAGACAAACCGAAATAAGTAACCACAGAAGCATCTAACGAAGATAATGGAAGCTTTATAACAAGGCACTTAGTGAAACATGAGTTTACCATCACCGCTCGAGATAAGGAGAAATTCCGTTCAACCGATACAGCGCCAATTAGTACATCGTAGGTAGCGATTAAGTAAATACGATTCGTTTAGATTTAAAAGTAAGACGCATTTCAAAATTCAGCGTCTTATCTAAACAGTAATGGAGATAAGTAGGAAAGAGCAACGGAGTACTGAAGTTTAAGAATAAAGTCAATATGGAACTTGGGCTGCACGTTCGCGGATCAACAGCAAAGTGACGGTGACAGATTGACAAAAGGTTTTCTTCAGAGTAAGACCTGGATGTCCCAGGTTGTAAAAAGAGGTTACGAAGAATAATAACTGAATCAATATAAATATAGTCGCGCTAGCAACATGTGCGGAGTCTCCCATAGATACCATTTTATTTTTGCAAATGTCGCTAGGTGGAACTTGTAAAGTAGCGAAAAAGTCACTAAACTCAGAAAAAAATTGCTAAAATGTATTTTAAAAATAAAATAACTTAAGGAATAACAGGTGTGAAAAATAGCTAGATGACTGTGATTCGAACCCAGGTCTCCCACATTCCGGGCACCTTTAAATACTAGGTTAGAATACCTGTCCGGAAAGTGGGAGACCTGGGTTTGAGTCCCAGTCATGTCGCTATTCTTCACACCTATTATTCCTTGGGTTTCAGTCGCATGGCTCTTCTGAGCTACGTTATTCACCCTTCCCTAATCCCTGACATAGCTTAAATTTCCTGCTTTAAATGGAATGCCACTTAAAAAATTACATAAATTAAATTTATAGGATAAATGTTGTCTTCTTTCGACTGAAAGCCGTACTATTCTAAATTTTGTTTGATAATACTTATTATTTGGAAGCGTGAACGGCGTGAACTCGATCATAAAGAGTAACATTGATTTATAGGGAAGCGAATGAGTAAATGCAGATCGTATGGCGAAAGAGGGACTCGACCTAGGTTATCAAAGGAAAATAACTGAGAGATCTTGATTAGAAGGAAACATGAAAAGCTTAGTGATTCACAACTAGCATAGGTTAGACTAGATTTCATAACAAGAAAAAGCAAGACAATATTATATGGAATGCTATGGCAATTAGACAATTTTTTGGAAACAACACCCTGAATGATCTAGTTTACTATATACTATAGAACCTATACGGAAATGTATACACAGGATGCACAGCCTCCAAAAAGGATCATTCGACAGATGGCAGAGTACTCTTCCCATTTGATACTTTGATATACGAGTATTTTGATATTAAAAGGATACAGGGGAGTGATTATCTGTTTTTGAAATAGGTGATATCTCCGAAATTCGCGATAAATCCGCTATGCTTACATGTTGAGTACTTGTAAATGCTTGTAAACATGGCGGATATTAGAAGATATCACTGGTTGCAAAATTTACGCAATCGCCTCCCCAGGTGGCGGTAGCTTCGAGACCATGATAACGGCTTAACGAATCCATCACCAACGGAGATTTACAATAAAAATTACATAACTAATCCGTAGGCAGGGGATTGCTACAGTATTTCTACTTTTCGACAACAAAAGCATCAATTTTTTGACCAATTTGGGTAGCGAGACAAACTATAAAAAGCAGGACGGTCCTAAATCGGGATTCCTGTATACAAATAGCTTCTAACAGTTACTTATTAATCACACCATAGCTCTCTCTACTTTCAGACCACCAGCTAGTTATATGAGTGTTGAACTGGTTTTTTTACAACAATCCCTAGCTTTAGGAGAGTTACATACTTTCATCTTCTTGCGCTAACTCTTCCTTCCTCCACAATCACTCCACCCACTAACTCTTCCCCTTGGCGAATTCCGCATCACAGATCCGGTCTTCTTAAAGGAACCCGCCCACGGTCCCTTTTTATTTCCTTCTTTCGCACGCTTCTCCGCTCTCTTTTGTTTTCCCTCCCCCCCTCTTTTGAAAAGACAAAAAGAACTCCGACTCCCACGTGACTTTGGGACTTTTCCCACTGCGACAAAAGAGAACCGATCGGGACGGATTTCACAAAGAAATTCTCCAGTACTTTCGCCTCCATGGCCTTCTTAACCATCGTTTCGCTGCAGCTTAGATATAGATTCTAGATTCATACCCGGAAAACCGCCAGTGGCGTATGGCAGGGGGTGTATTAACACCTTACCTAATCTACCCCATTAGTTTCTCTGATGCTATGCGGAAAGAACGACAAGAAGTAACTATCTGTTTTATCGATTATTTCCTTGTAATGCTTGGTCGTCGCCTCTCGAAGAACACAATATCTTTTACTTCGCCTAAAAATTCTGGGCCGATGAGCTTTTGGCATTATGTTGAAATATAGGGAAGACGTAACATGTGGCCCTCGATGATGATGTGGAAATTGTTCTCATGCACGTGTAAAGGGCTTGTTGAGGAAAAATTGATGTCAATAATGATGGAATCATGAATTAATGTAGACTCACTATCTGCTGTCGTGGGACCGAAGGATAGTTGCGTCCTTAAGCAGCCCTCTAATAACTTCCAGAAGATTTGGAGGGGGACTAAGGCATACCAGGCGAAGTAAAGAGTTTGGCAAATTAAAACTCCTGGGGAGGAACGTTTACCAAACCACAAGAATAATATATCATCACCTAATGATTTAGTGTTGCTAAGAAACCTTGTTCGTGTATAATTTTATTCTTGTGGCTTAGTAAAGATTTCTACCATGAATTTTTTTGTGTTAATAACTACCACCACAAAGTTAAACCTGATTCTGTACCGTTTAGGCAAATTTTTCTTTAGAACTGACTATTTCATACTTGGACCCAATTACTACAAAAGTTTTCCGTAGCATTCTATACAGAATTGAGCAGAATGATAGGCATAACTCAGCATCACTCATACCCCAGTGGCTTCCATGCTAATACATCCGTGAAAAAGGTTAAGGTTGTAGTGAATAAAAGATAAATTTTCTCTGTCCTATGAAGAAAGACAAATTATATAGAAGCGTCAGGTTTGTTTTCAGTTGATATCTACATTTATCATAATCATATTACAACTTTAATGTATTCAGGTTCTGTTTTACGGGTAAATGTATAACTTAATTCCACTTTCATTCCAATAGTAGCACTCTAGTTGCACTGCTTGATAAGAGCAAGATAAATTGTCACCTCATAGCTTGAAGAGCGTAAACGAGCAATATCTTTGACGGAGATGATAGTGAACGGCGAGATAAAAATATTGATAAAAAGTAAAGTGCTTTATAAAGGTCTCAACTTCAAATGTCTTAATGTCTTAATGACTATTTTTGGTTAATTCAACATCATTATTATGTTAATGGCAGATTCAAAAGGAATATTTAAATTGAAATCTTGAGAATTTTTAAAACTGGTTTAAAATGAATGACTCCGGCGTGTGGAAAGTCAATCAATAAGAAATGTTATAACATTACGAAACAAATATGCCATACAAAAGCATGGAGTATTCATTCTTCATCCATTCAGATTAATAAATGTAATGACTTATTATTAACAGTACGCTACATAATAGCACAAAGTATTTATGCTGGATTTTTTGCGTGCGTTCTGTTGAGTATTACATCTTTGGAAGTTACTTGGATGTTTTCATTTCATTTTACTGTAATATTTGTACGAGCTATGCTATTTTTTATATTTTTTCTTCGTTTCTATTGTCAAAGTGACGTAATCAATGGTATAGATGTAGATGTTTATATACAGCGTAACTATTTCCCATTGATTTTGATATTAATTCGATATCTCTCTGTTTTTCAGTATTTTCCTTCTTTCTTTCCTTGTTTTATTCTTTGGTTTTGTCATATTCTAGCGCTTAATTCTAGTAATTTAAATTCAGCATCTGTTCATATCTACTTCATTTTGTGTATGAGGTAGCATTTACTGCCCATTATTTTTCTGACTCTTTCCTTTTTCTTAGTTTCGCCCTTTCCGTATTCTCCTTAAATTTTAGTTGATACTATCAGTTGGTTTCGTAGGGTTTTCACGACCCCTTTTCCGTTGAGCATTTTCTTTTCTGCAGGGCTTTAATTTTCACTGAAGTGCAGACTTAAGTTTTTTGAACTAATATAATATTTCCTTCTTTTTACTGCTTTTTCTTTATTTAAATCATTAATGACATAGGATTCAAAGTAATAAAATCACTAGTATCAATCTCGCCCTGAAATAGATTCTTGATATCATCATTACTCAGTATGATACAGGTAATTTATAATACTCATCATTCTATAGCTTTCATAAACGAGTACATCTTCGTCTGCAAACATACCTCTCTCCATGATGTCGGGGGCACGTTCAGCACAAGACTATTCATACTTTAAAATCACGTTTTCTGTACATGACTCGATTACTTAATTTCTTTCTTGAATGCTTTTAACACCAATCGTAAATTTTCCATGCTTTAGCAGGGGGACATTTCATTTTTAAAATACGATTCGATGATGGAATTATAATTTTCTCTAAACATTCCGAAAATTAGACCTCACGTCATCTTCGTACTTAAATCATAAACTATATATATTCATGAGCTACATAAATGAAATACTTTATAGTTTTAACAACAAGAAGCTGGAAAGTGAAGGCCAACATTCCAAGAATCAAGTCTCAACGATACGGAATAAGATGGATGAACATTTGAAGATTTGTCAACGGTAACTTGCCTTGACATTTGCGCTGAAAGAAAAAATTTAGGAGAAGCTACAATTTTCTCGAGCCATGAAAGTTAAAGTACGAGTATAACCTGAGTGGGTTTCTTCTCGATTTAGAACGAACCCCAGGAGGAGTAACTCAACAGTTATTCCCATATGCATTATAGTAAACATTGATTTGTTGGATTCAGAATTATATTTATATAAACAGCTTTTATTTCTTGTAGAAGAGTAATGATAGTTGGTGAGAGGTAATATTGCTGTGTGTTTTTAAGTGCTGTTTTGCTATTAGTAGAAATTTTCAAGTACTGATTTGCATGACAAAATACGCGATATCGTGATTCCCGTACTCAGTGAGCGCGACTTTCGATACCAGACGACAGAGAGACTTGAAGAGATTTTAGCATGAACGAATCGCTTATACTAGAATCTTTTTCCAGATAGTATAAGGTATGCCAATCAGGTAGCTAATTAAGAAATTCGGTGTTGTGCATGATGGGAGTTGCGTACCTCTGTATACGAACTAGAGGCATTCGGATGTTTATTTTGCCTATGTGACGTTGTCACCGGACAGTCGTCCACTTTGACGTGATTTTAATAATAATACATATCTCGTGCATAATAATATTATCCATCTCAAAAAGATTTCAAAAGAGAAACAGCATTTTTGCTCTTCAAATGCATGCAACTTGCATGTTCCGCTTTTTTATTCTCAGCATGCATTACCTCTAAGAAAGCTCATAAACCATTGGGCCAGTGACGTGAATCACCAGCTTAATCTTTAGATTCAATGATGAAAAGAGACAGGAGACAGTAACAAGCACGTTAAGGAGTCCAAACTGATCAGAAAAATACGAAAATTCAAGATCTAGAACGACCCCTCGTCTACACCTCATTTACCTCACGCTTATCATTCTTTCAAATTGTATCCTAGGTAGTGACTTTAATACGAGTAAAAGGTCTTTGTTCGTCATCGGAAAAAAACCATAACCAACAAATTATTTTTAACGATAAAAATGTCCGTTAAAGAATTGCATTCATATTATTTCTTTCGGAAATTTCATATGTGGACTTATATATCCGAATATTACTTCATTTAATGCACATATTTCTAGTTATAATAATTTTTTATTTTGCGGAAAATGAGCTGTATAATTCATAGACAATCTCCATGGGAAATATGCAGCCCAGAAGCCGCTTTCAGCCTAAAACTATCCAAAGTAAAGGGCGAAAAGGCCTGGAAATGAAATGAGGATTACGGCGCAAAGTGAGGAATGAGGTAATGTGCCATCGCTATTCTCACCGAATCAGTTTTATGAATACACATTTCCACGCAAAACCAACACTATGACCCTATGAACAACACTTTTCATAGCATTCGACAAAGAGTAATCAAGACAAATGCCACTTTTTATCATCACACACATCAGTAATCTTAACGTTATCACAAGTATGATCATGGCTAAATCAAAAGCGTGCAAAAGAAACGAAGCCGTTCTGATACTGCGAGAAAGATCAGGGAAATAGATGCTAGAACGAATCGATTCAAGAACTCATTTTCTTCCGCGAACGATACGCGAAAGTAATAGATTAGGGAAGTAGAGTCATGGTGTATGCACCCCCTGCCACACGCCGAAAGGCGGCTTGCAGGATACTTACATAGGTATAGGCTTGCATGATACTTACATATACATAAAACTTCCCTTTTAAATATCTCAATATTACATCTCCTATCCCAATATTACATCAATAATACATCTCTCTATCTGAAAACGAGCCATCGAGAGAAAACATTAAATCTATGCAGATTATGAACACACTCGGCAGGTAACTCCTGGAATTGAGTCCTCTTTCGTCTTTAAAAAGAACTCGAATTTGGACCCTGTTTCTAATGAAAACTTTGCGTTCGTTTCAGAAGACAGGGCCTTCCGAAGCAGGAACCTCCCCCTTATCAATTTGCCTCCGTCAACGTCAGCTGTCCAAGGGAGCGGATCGTGAGCTGTTTGCTCAACGGCCCTCAATGTTGCTGACTTGAGGAAGACATCTTTTTCGGTGCCATGTTGACGGGCCTCTTCTTTTCCTCTTGGGCGTTGCGCCTCCTACCGTCACTTGTTTGTCTAATGAGGCCTCCCGAAAGGCAACGCGAGAGGCATCGAGATGCGCGGCACGAGTCCCATTAGCTGTTCTCTCGCGCGAATAACGTGGAGGGACTGGTTGGAAAGGTGTGGAATGTATGTAAAGGAATGAAGTAGGTGTCAACGCGAGGAGAAAGAGGAATACTTGAGGATGAGGAGGGGAGTGGCACTGAACCTGAAGTCGATTTGAACGACTGATGCGACGCAGTCATATATCTCATAATGTCAAACAAAAATTGTTCAACCACCGGAAGTATTAGATACAAGCAAACCCTCGGAAGATAGTTCAATTTTAATAATAAGTGAATAGTTATTGAATATGTGACGTATTCGTTGTCAATTTTTACGAGTGTGTATGAGTGCAAATAAAAATTATATCTTCTACTTATTATCGATTCTATGCTTGCCTGAATCCGCCATTAATCACTGTGGAAAAATACATTCGATGTGCTTTAACAATTATCTTGGTCGTCATAGCAACGATTTTTTCTGGCATGATTCCACTTATTTTAACAAAAACCTCAGAATTTCGAGCCAAAAGGAATACTTTATGACCAAACTACCTATTTTTATTCAATTTTCCTTCATACGACACTCTTGATTTATTATTTTAGAATTATTATTATTAACCACTATTACTAATTTACTTTATTAAAAGAACATAGAAGAATAAGGGTGTGTTAGCGCAAGATGGTGTGCACCTAGGAAAAAGTCTTTTTCAAGTATTTTTTCAAGTATTTTTTCAAGTCCATTCCTCCTCGGGATTATTAAAAGAATTTAAACCTGAATGAGAAAAGCATACTTTCATGCAATTATATCCCATTCCGAATGAAATGGAGTAGAACCCGGTTCTATTACAAGCAAATGACCCAACGCAAAGGTTCTTCCCGTCCTACAAATGTCAATGAGCGAAATGTATGGTTAAATCGAAGATATTGACTCAGAGGAGTCTTTATTTACAATATCTATGAGAAAATTTACCTCTGTGAGTTTAAATCTCTCTAATTATAGCATTATTTACGATCAAGTATCGAAAAACATGTCGAAATATCACAGGCAGACCTTAGAAAGATGGAAACGCGACAATTATACAGGTCGCTTGATCTCATGAAGGGAATGACGTAGCTGTGAGAAGTAGTCATGCCAACAGTAAGACAAGTCTCCATCTATGTCCGAATGGAAACTCAAAACTTGCATCGGAGTTCTTGTCATACTATGTGCATTCGGTAGTATCAATGCGAATAAACATGGCCTCCTAAGCGTATATTCAGCTAGCAGAGAATGGAATTCTACTCTGCATGATTCTAGAAGCAAAGCCATTGTAAACTAGAGTAGTAACTTGCAATTTAATACTTCGACCGTTGCTCTTATACTCCAAATGTTTAGGATCCGCACGATGGAGATGGCTCCATTTTTTTACCAGTAGAAATTAATCTTGAGAACTAATTTGCAAGATAAGCTGATAAGAAAAATTGCACGGAGCGATAGGAGAATGATTTTAATGCAATTAAATGAGTGATACATTTATTAATGGATTACCTTTCATTTGTATTTTTTGAAAGGATAAAGAATACCGTATTTTGTATGTAATATTGCTTAAGATTTTTCCATGGCTGTGATAACATGAAAGGTAGATGAAAGAAAAGAAAAATAGAATATAGCTGTTAATGAATTAGAGGTTTAAAATTACTCCGTAAGCCTAATTTCGGCACATGGAACTCGCCTTAGGAGGCAAACGGGAAGTTCCGGATTAGCGATTTCTGGAAGCTACCCTATGCGCATTTCGGAAACAAAGCTTCCATTCTCAAGGGTTCCTCAATGTAATATATGCGCATTTCGGAAACAAAGCTTCCATTCTCAAGGGTTTCACATCGGAAACATACGGCTTGCTGAGTGTTTTTAAACCTCTAACTGAAAGGTAAGAGTGATGCTAAACACTGGAATTACATGAGACAGAAAGAATTAAAGATAAAGTTCTTTCCAATATCTTCGAATTACGTGGTCAAATGGTTGATTCAAATATGTTAAGTCCGAAAGTAATGACTGATGAATCTGCAAACAATTTAAAGAGTCCTAGTGTTTAGTTCTTTCTCTGATATTGCAGGAATGAATTGTACTTTCGTAATATTCATAATTCATATGACATAATACCATTTATCTGTCATAAAACCTTACATGATTAAAATAAATCATGACGAAACGTTGAAACGACTGCGATTGTTAGGAATTAAAGTCGCAACCGAAATTGACTCTTCAAAAACTTAATAACCATAGTGTTTACTTTGATTTCGATATGGTACCTGTACAGCAAATAAATGTCGCCAAGTTACAGGTGAGAAACTGATAATACAACGTCCGTCTGAGTAGCAGATGCAATATCAACGAATGCTTCGATAAATCTCTATTTGCCAATCTGATAGCATCAGGTAAGAGACTGAAAATTTTGAGACAACCTTTAATTACGATTTCGAACAAGTAATCAAGATCTTATTTACGATAGAAGAAGTGCATTACTCTTCGTAATGGTACCATTCGATGTCTTCAAATATATCTTCAAGCACCGAATGATAAGAAAGGTATAACTTTCTTGAATTTAGGTATATTTAGAAAATACACTTCAAACATCTTTTCGAGCTCGATCTTATCTAGTTTTCATTTGCTTAACAAACAATGAAAACGCAAAAACACAAAATAATGTTATTTCTTCTGAAAATAAGAAAGCTTTTCAAAACAAAAAATCCCATTAAGAGGTTTGAAAACACTCCGTTAGCCGTCTTTCGGCAAGCAAGTCATTTCAGAGACAAAGCCTCCATCCTTAATCCTTTGTGGAGACCCCCTGAGGATGGAGGCTTTGTCTCCGGAATGATCATTGGGCTTCCCAGAAATCTGTAATCCGGAGCTTCCCGTTTGTCTCTTAGCGCGAGTTCCGCTTGCCGAAATACCGCTTACGGAGTGTTTTTAAACCTCTAATTCATAAATAACCGTGTTCCAACCTTCTTTTTCTGACAAAATAATCCCAGTTTAAAATATTTTATCGCAACGTCGTCATGGGGTTTCAGCAATTAAGCTTAAATTGTATTTTTACCATACATAAATAAGAATAGTAGAATCTCTTGAAGTAAATTTGTAAGGGAAAGGTATTCATTTTGCACATTGTGCCTGAAAGCCTAAGGATGAACAGATATTAAAATAGCGACATCACTGGGAATCGAACCTACTATAGGTCTCCCACTTTCCGGATAGGTATTCTAACCACTGAACTACCATGCCGCGTCTATTACACTGATTTCGGGAACTCTTTGTAAGCAAAGTGGCTCCCACATAGTAGCACAAACGAGCGCAAGAGGTCCTCGTAGAGGCAGTAAACTCACGGAAGGTGAGAGACCTGGGTTCGAGTCCTAGTCATGTCACTATTTTTCACATCTGTTCATCCTTAATTTTTAAAAATTCATTCTTACTTCTCTGCCTATCAAATCATTGACAGTAAATCTGAATACTGATTTAAAAATCAGTCCTTTTCAAATCTACTGGTGATCTAAGGTTAACTTCTCATTGTTAAATCTACTCCATCACCATCATGAGTTAATAATACGAAAACATGTTTCTTTGAACATAAGAATTAATAAAATTAATATATAATTAGTGAATACCATGTCAATACTAAATGAATATGTCAATGTTAGAAATAAGGCCGTAGTATTTCTCCAAATTATATTATTCCCTACAAATCCCTTCATTCCCTCATAATACCAAACCTTAACACGAACCATTACCTGCTTCTCATAGCCTAACCTAGGTCTCCCTTTATAACTCTATTCCTTCCAATGATATCTTTACCAGACAACCGTTCCTTAGTGCATGCCTAATCGGGTGCTCTTTTCTTTCCATCATACTTTTATTAATACTCAAAGTGACCGTATTAACTACAAAAATTAATGGAAAATTCGATAACAACAATTCAAAAATTATGATCAAAAGTAGACCTTGAATTTTTGCCGATTCAACAGCAAAAATGAGGAAAAAAGTCATCTATAAAACCTCTAGCTGTTTTAATGAACAAAACAAAACTGCGAGGCATCTAATTATAAGACGAGTGCTTAAAGCATGCCAGGAGAAGGTGTTCTGAAGCCATCACGAGCGAATTCCGATTATTTTGGCCTGTATCCAGTGAGCAGACCCTACTCCTTCTTGGTCAATTACACTTCGGTACGATTCTATTGACTTTTCCTGACCTCTTGAGGACAAAATAGCACCGCCAACTGGTGATCGTGCCGAACATATCGCGGAATCCGTCGGATCGACGTTCCAGCTGCATTACGGGCATTCCATATCACTCTGAGATCGCCTTTCAGATAACGTCGCTTGAAAGAATGAAAGGAAAAATATCCTTTTAACTCGTATAAATTGGAATAGTGAGCAGCGCGATAAAGTATCATTTGGTAATGTTTATCTTTTGGTTGCAAAACGGAAGATTCGTCAGATTATCTAGTTATAGTATATCTAATTACAGGCATATAGTTAAGGTCATCAATTTGAATGTACTCTTGAGAAGATCAAGACACGCCCCCCTTTTTCGTGAACTTTTTGAGGGGGTGGGATGATGTTTGCAGATCGGAACCGCTCACTAGCATGATGAGGGTGACAAATGACGTCCTGAGTAAAAGTAATAATATAGATTTATGCTATGACTCGCTCACATCGTTTAAATGCAAACTCGATTCAACTCTGCTTCCATAATTAACTTCATTTATTGTCCTTTTAATCCCTTTGTTTCCTTTTACGTATCCTAACTTTATATATTTATCTTTTTAAATTTTACATTTATTTTTCCTATTTTTTATTGTATCACATGTAATTTGGTTCATTCTTAACATGTGTATGAGTAATAAATTATTATTATTATTTTTGTCTACTCCCTCTTCTCAACGTTTCTGCTGGAACAATCCCACCTGTCCCCTAGTTGGAATGGACCAGGCCATTGATCTGGAGAGGGAATTCATCCTAACCCATGTGTTTCTTGATTTTTTCCGCTCAAATAAGAAACTATAGCACAATGTAGCACGTTTGTAATAGTACTGCTTTTTGTGCAATGTGTATGATATTCCTCTTTAAACCAAGTTTCTCAATATATTTTATGATGCCGTTCGACACAATCCCTTCTGAAGAGATCACCAAAGGGATGACCTGAACGTCCGTTAATTTCCAGGAACTTTTTATTTGTCATTCTAGCTCTTCATATTCGTCCCTTTGTTCCATCTCGGTTTTTCGGATCTTATGGGACAAAGGTGCTGCTATGTCGATGATTACTGCATTGTTGTCATTTAGTAAGAATGCATGTTATTTGATTTTATTATTATTATTATTAATATTTAATGATCAGATTCGACGCTTTGATGTGATCAAAGTTCTCTAATATTTATTTTAATTTGAAACGTTAAACAAAACAACTTCTGATGCCTATATATGTAGAATGTATGGATGCTAATTTTTATGAACACATCACCATTTCACGAATCTAAGCAAACCCAATTTTAAGGCTTTAAGAGGGAAATAAATTAATAATGAATGCTAATCAATGGTTGAAATAAAATAAAATAGTAAGGAATCAGTTAAAGGTGCATACGTAGCAAACCAGCAAACAATGCAAACATGTTAAGGTGAATTTACGATCTATTTCTAGATTTTTAAACTATAGAAATATTAACAAGATGCCTCAAGATGATACAATAAAGGAATTTTTCCCTATACTTCATAACATATATCTATTTCAATAATTTTAACCAATTGAAACATGTTAAGGTGAATTTACGATCTATTTCTAGATTTTTAAACTATAGAAATATTAACAAGATGCCTCAAGATGATGCAATAAAGGAATTTTTCCCTAAACTTCATAACATATATCTATTTCAATAATTTTAACCAATTGAGGTCGAGGTCAACATGTTTAGTGGATTTTTAAAATCGTGTATGAAACGCATGGAACTTAGTTCCCCGACATATTCGACAGAAAAAAGGTGGAGGTTAATAGACAAAACTGTAGTAGTATTATTGTTAACAGTACTTCGACATCTGAAGTAATTTCGCACGTAGGCCCCCACCTGGAATCGAACCCGGGGACGCTTTCACTGAAGTCGAACGCCCCTTCGGCTATAGCCTAAAGTGTTTGTTGAAGCTTTTCTCCGCGACAACTAGCAGCTCATGGAAGATAACATGTACTAAACTAATAATTTACTTTAATCCAAAGAAACAAACTGAATTAAAAAGTCATGCGCGACAGAGGAATAGACCATAAAGATCGATATGAATAACCTGCAATTAAATCTTCGACAATCTTCTCGCTTAAACTCATCGATTCGAACTGAAAGATGCAAGGGAGATGAACCGAATGATTCACTCCCAAAAGATGCCTCTTCTGCGATCCATCTGGGTCATCGATCCAGCTCCTCACTCCTCGGAGAGAAGGGGGGGAAATTCCTCCTTTGAGAACCAGAGAGAGAGAGAGAGAGTAGAATGGCCGCCATTGCCACTGAGGAAAGAATCATCCATTCTTCAGCTCTCCGTAACCCTGACACTAGTAAAAGATGACCTTCCAAGCAGCAAAACTTTGATATGATGTAGGAGGCATAGCTCAAAAAGCACTTCTTTCTGCAGGGAAGGAGAGTAGCTGAGATATTACAACCAAAAGCAAAATCCAGGCGTTGCGAAAGTAGTTGTCGAAGGCACCGGTATTGTCTGATCTTGTATGTCAGTAAAAATCATCCCCCGAGTGCTGGGCCGATCCTCGACTCCTCCAAAATCATCTATCTGAAACAAGCGAAGTTAGTGCAACACTGGAGGAGGGATGAGGCTTAAGGTGAGGTAGTTTACACCTCCGCCGCGCAGGTATGTCGTGCACTATTAAATCACTTGATTGCAGAGGCCTCTGTTACTAAGGGAGGAGACCAAATGGAAAAGCGATGGATTAAAAGAGCCGGGGGCATTATGAGCCCACCCTTGTGCTATATTTGGGAAAAATAGAGGTAGATTTTCGCACCTCCAGCTCCTTTGGAAAGCATCTCTCATGACAAGCTACAGTTTCATGAAGCCTAGCAGTAAGCTTCCTTGAGTGCTACAAGGAAGAAAGAGACGAGTGAAACACGATAACGATGAAAAACAACTATCGTACGAAGAGCGATTGAAGAACGACGTCGCAGTCTGGAAATCCACGGTCCTAATCGTTCTTAGATATCGAAAAAGTCAGGAAATTACGAAGTTCAAACACTGATCAATGTATTACTATAGACTAGAGTTGGGAAGCTTGCGGTATATTCAGACTTACAATTCTACTTTTTCTTCATTTTCTGTAACAAATACAGGCATAAAGTCTTTAACTTCAATAAAATTTGATTTCCTTCGAACAACTTCGAAGTAGAACAGTTCGGGTGTTTGCGACACGTTCTTAACATAAAATAATATAATAAAAGGTTCACCACATATGCATTTAGGCAATAAAAAATGAAAAACGGAAAGTAACGGTGTTGAAGTATCCTGTTGATAATGAAAAGATGATCCACATACAATGCTTACAAAGAGAAATATGCTTCGCCCAAAGAATATGCTACCACGTAATGTATTAAATGCGATGCATTTTAATGGATTCTTCTTATCATTCCTCTTATTGCCGGATTAGATATTGAGATACCTTTCCCCCTTTTCAGAGTTACTCCGTGATACATCCGACGGGGGAACCACGTGCCGATGCACAATCACGCATGACTATACAAATGTATTGAATATTATCTGCATTCCCCATTAGTTATAGTGTATATATTACCTTTTTATTCAGTTTCTATTCGACCCCCTTCTTGTGTGAGCGTTTTCCCTCATCGTGGGTTTTCCTCCAAAAACCTTCAGTTGAGGAGCTCTTCCCCACAACCCAGCACTTTGTGTTTTAATACGCATCTACAGCTAGTTATATGTATTAGTCTTTATTTATTGACTTGTCTGCCAATTAATTTGTATCTACTGTTAGCACCAATTTTCTTGTACCAATGTTAGTCGGATTGTTTATATGTATTGATTTTTTCTAATTAAGTTATTTGTAGTCAATTATATTTGCTCATTAGTATATTATCATTATCATGCAATATCTTCAGAAGTTAGGTGAGGGAAGAGAGTCCATTTTGGCCTAACCTCACCATAGGAGTGAAATATTGATAATGATTATTATTATTAAATAACTTGCATCGGTAATTCGAAGATATCGCCTTATTATATATCTCTGCATATACCTGCCTAACTCCAGTTTCTCTTACCATTCATTGAGTACCTAAAAGGTATTAAAGCTCTCTCAAAGCCATTGATAATAGCCAATTATATATTAAGTATTACATAATATGGCCCGGGCATGTTACTAATATTAGAAACAAAATTACAAATTGAAATGTAGCTATTGTCTCCAGTGGCTATACTAAGCGGAGAGTTTAAAAGGGTTTGGAATACTTCCATGGCCATAGATGAAAATATCACTGAAAAACTCATGCACTATATTTTAACCGTGTGGGGTTTTCTTATCAGATGGTGCTGAGTTCGAAGGAAACGTTCTGAACGCCATTTAAAAACCAGCACTTTTCGTGAAAAACATCATGAATCAAAGGTGGAAAATAGTTTATACAGGATTGGCTTCGGTGTCCGCACCTAGGAAATTCCATCTCCGTGCCAAAACAGTCCAATTGTGAAATTGTCTAACTATAGAATAAATGGATGAGCAATTTGTAGCCAATTTATATAGGATAAATAGACCTGATGATTGGCAGGTATGTTTATTTACACCTGACATATCAAATAAAGGTTATAAGATATATACACTTATTCATTAGTATGAACTCTTTGTGGAAAATATCCATAGCTATGAAATTACATCTGGGCGACCAAAATATTGTAAAATATCCTTTTCTTATTGGGATATTGTGAAACATCTTTTTCTTGCTACAAGCATTAATAAGTTACTAACAGGCTGACGAGCTTCAGCCGACCCCCCTAATTTTCTACAAATACTTCCTTAGGAAACCGAAACTTGGACGCATTATGAGTGAAATATGGGAGCGTTAAAATAATTCTATAGATGTGGTACTATTTTGTAATGAAAACCAGCTAAATTTTCCTTGATTCTCAAAGAGGAATTTGAAATTTGAGAAAATAAGATTATAAACCTATTTTCAGATAAGATAATTTAAAATATCAGGTGTTAGACTAGTTCTACTCACATTAACTAAAAATAGGCTTCATTGCAGAATGTAAGATCCTTCCTATTTAGTTATTTCGTCGCACCAACAGCTTTCATCAAAACGCTTCAGTTGTTTCATTTGTAAATTACATTAAATGATGAAAATATAGATAGTATTTGGAGCAACAATCTCAGGATATAGTGACCGATTTTTTAAATCTAGAGACTTCTGGTGGCTTCCAACAGTGCAAACTGAATACTGGGAACCGTTTGTTGTACTTAACAATTCAGAACTGTTAAATTTAGGTTTTTTTGGTGCAATATTGGGATTGCTAAAGAGTGACGTTGAAACTATGATTGTTACAACAATGTGCCCTGCAAAATAATTACTAAAAATGAAGCGGATAACAATCGAAGAATCGATGTAACAATAAGTTGATGAGGAAATTGTTGAAATTTAAGTTGAAACAGAAGTAAGCAACAATTACTTAGCGGATATAGCGATCCATTTTGAAAATCAGTACACTTCTGTTAGCTTCCAACAGTGCAAACTGGGAACCGTTTGTTGTAATTAACAATTGAGAGCTGTTAAATTAAGGTTTTTTGGTGCAATATTCGGATTATTGAAGAGTGATGTCGAAACTCTGATTATTTCAAGAATAGACACTGCATAATAATTACCACAAATGAAGCGAATAACAATCGAATAATCGATTTAACGATGAGTCGACGAGGAAATTGTGGAAATTAAAGTTGAAACAGAAGTAAGCAACAATTAAACGGCTCAGGCAGCTACACATCTGAAGCCTCTATTGCTTGGATATCACGGAGCACTCCAAAAGCTTACTGATGGCGCTTCGTTGTTTGTTGCACTGCATTAAGACTACAAAACATCAGAGTATCACATTCCGCAAAAACATCTTCAAAAATGTTTCCCCAACATCTTTTCAAAGAGACCGATTTTCTTAGGCACGTGACCTTCTGCATTTGAGTTATTTGTGGAGAGTTAATAGCAGGGTGAATGAGCTTCCTGACAGTCCTAAGGATAATCTCAAACGTTCACGCCACGCCAAATAGTTTAGGATCGCGAGATAGGAATGGCTGCCAATGCGCATTGACAGCATTCATCCCGCCAGTGATGTCAATCCGATACCAAAGACGACTTTTCAACTATTTTAATAGCCGCGAAATGATGCTCGCGTAATGAATCAGGGGAGCCGAAAGCTATAACAACACAGCTGGTTGTCTTCTTTTTCGAGATGCTTGAGTCATCCGAGTCATATGCTATTTATTGGTGCTGAAGCAGGTATGAAAGTAGATCAAACTGAGTACTTTGAATAGCTGAAACGACTAGCGTTCTCAAGGTGAAAAAGAAACTTTTTTCATAAATTGCACTTCATTATCATTCGTTCCAACACTAAGATATAGTAATTATGTCCAAGTAAGTACCCTGCAAGCCGGCTTTCGGCGTGTGGCAGGGGGTGCATGCACCATGACTCTACTTCCCTATTCCATTACTTTCGCGTATCGTTCGCGGAAAAAATGAATTATTGGATCGATTCGTTCTAGCATCTGATTCCCTGATTTTTCTCGCAGTATCGGAACGGCCCATGTAACATGATGGATGCATTATATCGGCTACATCATCTCTGAACGTGCTTTCTCTAAATTTATCCAGCAAATCAATCAAATCTTCTAACTTCTAAAGATCCCCATCTAGCTTCCTGAAGCATCTGAGTAACGCTCACTGATTTATCGTAGAAATTTTTCACAAAACGTATCGCCTTTCGCTGCACCTTTCCTAATTTCCGAATACAACACTAATCGGCAGGGTCCAATACACTACACGCATTATTATTTTATTGATTTTATTAATTATTGTATAGTAAGTGCTGTATAGCTCATTTTTGAAATACTATTTAACTCTTGAACTAGCCAAATAATCTTCTTGGCGCCTTAAAAGTTGCAGAAGTAATTTCAGAGGTATGCCAAAATTATCTTCAATAAATAACATTTAATAAGTACAACTATTATAAGCTTCAGTATTATACTATCGATAAACTAAAATATCTTATACTTTCGTATGCACATTGAGTAAATAGTAACCTATATATAGATGATCAATTAACGGAGTCTAGTAATCAACAGTTCTGACCGGGGGAAAAATCGAACAACGAACCCCGAAATATCCATTTCACGAGCAACGAGCAACTTACGGAAGAAACAAAACAAACACCGAAGTTGGGTGTTATAAAACCGCAATTTAAAAAAAAAACGAGAAGCACAAAGAAAGACCAACATCGACATGAGTTACCATAGGCCATCAGGTGAAGTAGGAGAATGTTAGAAACGGAATTAGAATGGCATCCGGACCTAGTTGAGCTCTGTAGCCTTCCGGTATCTCTTTAACCAAGATGATATCAATCACCTCTAAATAAAATGCTGAGGAATAAAAAAGGCGGTTGGCAATGGATATTATTTACGCAAAAAAACTACAAAAAGTGATCAATAAAAAGAAACACTGTATATTTATGAGTTCTTTCCATCAAATATGATTCATCGTCGCAAAAAAATATACCATTTTTACTAATTTCGTATCTACGAAACGATTTAATCAAATTACTCGTACATTGAAAATCGATATTATATCGATGATCGGTTAATAAATGATTCGGGTGGCGAGCATTACCGTCAACTCTCGTTCTAATGTTTCGATACTGAAGTTTCCTTGCGTCATAAATCGATATTTCGAAGTCTTGAATAAATATTGGTACCTACTCCCCCGCATAATGTTTTTACGCATCGAAATGAATTACCAAACCTTGCTCAGGAAACCATGGAGCTGTCTAGGTTGCCAAAGAAACCAAAGTGTTGATAGTTCCACGCATCTTAACACAAAATAAAGTACATATTCCTTGAATTCCCTCAAAAAGGGACAGTTTTTCACAAACGCTAGATCAACAGAACTCACCATTCATCTGAGGTGAGGTTTATTTTCGACTCAGAACATAGAACGTACCTGGAGCGAACTCGTGTCGTGCGGTACCATTCTCTACCGTGTACCACCAAAGACAGCGAAGGTGACACCATAAACACTTCAAAATTCTCCACGTGAGGCAGGGCCATGACTCTCCTCCATTGATATGTCGCGGAAACCCTGCATATTTGAAAGAACAGAAACACATAAGAAAGGGAAATAATAATTTAGGTACATAAACAGAAGTCTGTTTCACTTATATTCTGATTATCACAGAACGAAATAATACAATAATTTCGATGAGAAGTACAAAGGAATGATTAAAAAAACAATTTCAGGTCACAAATTAATGACTTGATTAATTATCTACTCTGAATGAATTACTAAATTACACTTTTCTCAAAGTAAAAGCTTTTTCTTATAAGACTACCGGTCTCGTTTTTACATAACTACATCCAGGTCTTCGGAAATGCAGTTTCCTTCACAACTCAAACGTTGATGTGGAATATCCATCGTAATTCATCCCTTCAAAACAATAATGAATTTCCAAACCATCTCAAATGCCTCGGAGGACCTTACCTTGAGTAATTATTTATGAATCTCTTATTTATTGGTTAATTTTGGTAAATTTCTAAATAAATCAGTTTCTACCGATAAGGCGCCATGATAGTTACAACAAGTGACCCATTATCGACTTTAATTCCAAAAGAAAATTAGTTTTATCAGAAATAGAAATAATGTTTCTGTTTCCAGATTCCAGGCTGAAATTTGCTATCAAAAACGTGGAAGAAATAATGGGCCTTACTAGATAAGATGAGGAATGTTTGACTTTCCCTTTGTTACTGAGCCAGAACGCTGTAATCGGAAAAAAATCACATGGTTGTATCGCAATGAGAATTAGTATTGATATTTTTATAGCATTTGATCAAGATGACTAGAATGAATTAGTCAGCTCCGTTCACACCTCAATAGTTTTCATACCATCTATGTGAAAAACTTAAGCAAAAATAACCGAAGTATTTGAAAATCCATTCGTCAAGATATTGTAGTATTCTATCATTACATCGCAGTATTGTACAAGTACTGTATGATTCCTATAGCAGTGATTTTACTGTAGTACTGCGCGGATATTGTATTCTTGTATTATAGGTACGGGATGGATTCGTACGCAAATAGTAATCAAACAGATGCTCAGAAAAGTGTCCATAGAAAGGAAATAACCACTAAGAATTGGGGTTTGAACAGCCTGCATTGATCTATTAATAGTAATTGTTCAACGATCCTAAAACTCATACTTTTTGACACGACATGGAAACACGATTTGATAAGTAAGATATGCGACAAAAGTAATAAGCATAAGGGAAATTCCACGTATTCATCGACAGTACAACCGTGTGCAGTCCTTCGTAAAATTAGGCAATTAACCATTAACATGCGCAGTTCATCGTGTCATTCCACCTTTCAAAGGGAATGACGGTGGCTGAAGGGTTCAAAAATCTCACCATTGAAAATACAAACGTAATGTACGATCTCTAAATAGGTAAAAGCACCTCTGAATAGCGCAAAGACTGCGAAGGAACAGCAGATATCTCATTCGAAGTGGCCATTCCATTCCCGCAATCAACAGAATGCTAACGACCAAGGGTTTGGTTCAGGGAGTTGGCAGAGGTAGAGACGAATTAGCCAGGAATAAACAAAGCACCAGCATTAAAAGGCGGTGGCCAAACAGATGTGTACCTGATGTTGGAAAGATGAAGGATGAAACAGATTGTGGTTCTTTGGGTACTAGTACTTCAACTAACTCCGTTTTAACTCCTCCTTCCTAAACTGATTGGCTTAAGAAATGCTAAAATATGGGTTTAATTATTTTAGTGTGACTTAAAAATCCATAGTAACCGCCACGACTTTTATCAACCACCTGTTACAACGCTGTGAGACACCATCAGTTACATTCAGGTTTAATAGCTGATTTATTGTGAACGATTGAAATATTTATTAAGATAGAAACATTGCTGGTTTACGATCTCGCACCCTCTTTCATTACGCACTCATTTCTGACTCTGCCCTTCATTATTTCTCTCTCAAGATAATACGTGTGCACATTCTATTCCTTTCTCACTCGCTGTAATATTATGCCACATATGCAGAAACCGATGTGAAACGTGGACATTAACCACAGGATTCACAACCGAGACCAACTTTATAGTGATATTAGTGTTAATTTTAAAAATACATCTTTATTTTAAGATGTGAAGAACGTATGTAGGTTTATTTTAGTACCACTTCACGAATCTAAGTCAAACCCAATTTTTACACGATCCATATTCTTTGAGGCTTTAAGAAGGAAATAAATTAATAATAAATGCTAATGATTGTAATAAAATAAAATAGTAAGGAATCAGTTAATTTTGCATACATAGCAAACCAGCAAAAAATAGATAATGCAAACATATTAAGGTGAATCCTTCCGATCTATCACTAGATTTTTAAATAATGGAAATATTAACAAGATGACTAGTATCCCTTCAGTAAATGAATACTAGTTACACGACGTATTAATTTATTTACATTTATCCTTTTCTTCATAACCTCTATCTATTTTAATACTTGAATATAGTTCATAAACGAACATAAATATCCAGCTTATGCAAACTAATTGAGGTCAACAAGTTCCGTGGGTTTTGTTTTTAAAAACCTGCTTCGAGCACACGGAACCTAGTTCCCCCGACATATTCGACAGAAAGAAGGCGGAGGTTAAAAGACAAAACTGAAGTAGTAGTATTACTGTTCACAGTACTTCGACATCTGAAGTCATTTCGCACGTAGGCTCTCACCGGGAATCGAACCCGGAACAGCTTTCACTGAAATCGAATGCGTGACCCAGATGACTATCCGGAGGCACCAACTTTGTCCTCATACACTAAAATACGAATACCTTATGTTATACACCTACTTATGATATATAAAAATATTTCTGTAAGTCTGGCTGACATTCATATCCCCATCATCAGTAAACATAAATTGGTCACAAAGAAATCTTAATCAGTTATTCACTATGGAAAATAATTCAGTGCCTTGAAATACCTGAACATTAGATCACTCAAAACGCACTTTCGGTGCCTTTCGAAGGTCTGAGAAAATCTGGTAATATAGGAAAGTATGGAAAGTACTTATATGCTTCCCTTGAAAAGCTCAAGCGATGTCGCAATAACTTTACACAGTATTTGGACCTCATTCACTCCGAAATAAATAAGCACACGCTCCTTTTGTCAGTTCCTCACGATTTCGCATGTTTTTATTTGCAAATAAGTATTTAAGATGATCAGTAGACTGCATCACGGAATGGAGAAAGTCTAATTCAACGAAACATGATAAACTAACATTTCATGGGTTAATAATTGAGAGCAATTCTATTGATCGGAAATCTACTATACATTGTTCAATGTAAATTCCAAGAAGCTTGAAGGCCGCTTTTAAACTTCCTTTCGTTCCATCCCTTCATTTCCTTGTCACCATATCGTAGCGATTCATTTCTTGGAAGTGGAAGGAGGATATTTGATACTGCATTTCTTTTGCCATTTATGAAATATTGGAAAAACCAGCTGCAATAAATGCTGAGATTCCTCTGAGATTAGTGATGACATATCTGATATCACTATCGTTCGCTGTATCATGAGAGATTCCTAATTTTATATATATTTTCCTCGTATATTTTAAATCCGTATTATACTAAGAAAACGTGTGCTTTTAAAGTATAAAACAGAGTTAACAAGTAATTAATTCCTATGACTAAACTTCCTTCGTTAAGTTGGGAACTTAACTTAATAATTCTCTCAAAATAATTCGGTTTGCTCAAAAATACCGTATTCAGCCTGGAAGACGGCTTGAATCGCAGACCCTCAAACGTTAGCTGCTTAAAGTTATGGAGATAATATGAGGCTTAGCTGGCAAGATGAGGAGTGAGGTAGTATGCCTCATTGACCCTGAATTCTGAATACGTCCACGTAATTGTAACACAATCACCTTATGAATAACGATTTAAATAGCATTCCATAATCAGTGACCGAATGAATGACAATGAATATCATTACTCAACATCTCACATACTTTAGAAGCATCCATATTATCACAGCCACGAACAAAATTTCATGAACGATCATTTCCTCTAACCTATATAAAAATCATGAAATATGTTGTACATATCGGGATATGACAGCAGAAACCAATGAATTCTTCATCCGACATTAAATCAGATTTCCATAATGCATTATGCCAATTTTTGAGGAAATAACATCGTTATGGTATGATTAGTTTCATAAAAGAAAAACTAGATGTACTTGGATAGAAATTTGAATCGTAGCAACGGTATCGTTTTATTGCCCATTCTTCTCTTTCATTCCCTCACAAATACACATAAGGTTATTCCTCACCTGTTAACTAGGAATTAGGTTAAAGTGTTATAAAATAAAAAATCACACAATGAAAATAAGGCTACGTTACATTGATAGTAAAAAGAGAGTTACACTCTTTTAACGACTTATCACGACGCGGTAGCTTGCAGAAAAAAAGAGCAGCGAGGTTAGGTTAATCCTGTCCAAAGATTTAGATAACAATAATTACACGACTTATTTTCAAGGCGAGATTGAGGTTGTCTCCTCTTATACCTAACTCTATGTCAATGAAGTCTCACATAAAGAGCTTTTGGAATTAAAACTAGAGGATAAGCAATAAAAACCAAACCAATAGAATTATATACATATAGATACAATATTGTTAACTACTTGATACGATGATTGACAATTAGAGCTTAACGTAGACGAATGTTCAAAAATTACTTCTTCGGAAAAAAAATCACTACTTGTCTGAATGCACTGGGATATTCGCGCAACTGTAGGGGCAAAAACTTAAACTTAGTGACAGATTCGGGTAAGCATCTCTGAGTCACCCTCGGGAATAATTATAAACTAGATACCCACAACTGTACACATGAGCACTTAAGAAACTCGACTTCGTAAAGAGAATAGTCGGTAGAAGCGAAGAAAATATCCGTGAACAATGTTAGTTTTGGGTAGTCTACGTTATGCACTAGTGACCAATCTATTTTATGCATGTAGGATATGGGACTCCACACACAAGCGTTGCATTCGTAAGCCAGAAAAGGTCAAGGGTCAAGTAATAATTGCTACGACTAATAGGAATGCATTACCTATATACTTTTCACATCAGGATAAAAAATTTTAGAAGTAAGAATGATTAAATTAAGGATGAATTTCTTCAATAATTTCAGAGGTGACGCGCCATCGGAAGACGTTGCAGAATTGCACCTGTAACCCGATCAGAAACCGCGAAAAATGTCAAGAAGTAGACGCTACCACAAATCGTTTCAAAAATATTTTCTGCGAACGGTGGGCGACAATAACCGAGTAAATATTAATAAAGAATGGTGCATGCATATCTTGCTCTCCCCCTCCTGGAGTTTGTATTGCTTAAAAGTAGAATACATAAATACACTTTTTTTAAGAAAGCATTCTTCAATCTCTTATAAGACATGGGACTGAATAAGCACTCATGGAGTGCTCCTAAATAACAGGGACAGGGAGGTTTAGGTGTCCCGGGAAACATCTTCGGGACATAATGGAAATGTAATATACCCCGGGACGGATTCCAGAAGGCGGGACGTCTGCAAACCATAAAGGTGGCACTCCGGTCAAGAAGGAAGGACACCATGCGTAAAATCTCTGGGGCCACTTCTTCAAAGCGGCTCAGTGTTTTTATATCAGAAAAAAATCGAGCGAGAGAAGTATGCTGAAGGGGGGACGAAGAGTAATCGGGAAAGGGTCAGAATGTTAGGATTTGCGCGGTGCGTAAAGAGTGATCTACGACGACATGGAGGAAGCCTACGTCCCTCTAAGATGGCCGTGGTCTCCGGAAGGGGAGGGCGATGGATAAAGGAAGAATCGATTGATTTAAAGGATGGAATTCCGCATTAGCGATGCAAGGACTGCCTGGAACTCCCATTGCCAGAATGAGAGGCTGCACGTCTGCAAAAAAGCACCTAGCTGCGGTGTGCCAGGGAGGATGCTGAAGAGGGAGGTGGTGAGGATGGGCTCTGATGGAAGAAAGAAGGGCAGGCGATTGATTCATAGTGTTTGGCCGTTGTCTGCGGAGTCTTTATTCTCGACACCTTTCACACCTTCGGTTTAAGCGGAGTTTGGGATGTCGGCCAGATGGTCGTGTGGGTGTATAAATATCGGAATCGCAGCTCAGAAAGGAAGAAGGGGAGAAGGTGGTGACAGAGAATAAGGGGACTTCTTTAATTTACTGCAAGTGCAAAGGCTATTTTTGAGATGACATTCGGAAGCCTTTGAATCGATAAGAATAAAGGGTTACTTTTAAGCCAGATCCCCTAGTGTCAATAAGAACAGATATAGAATTTTACGATGAGAAGACTTCTAAAGAGAATTTGTTTAGGCAATTACTCCAAAAGTAGCAATTTTCTATACAAAGCAGCTATTTGTGCAATTTTCATTATTTCATTGTTGCGTCCTCTTAGACAATTGACTTTCATTATTTCTGTCTCAGTTTTTTGCATCAACCATGTCTCAATAAATGTAAAAGAAAGGAAAGTTGGAACACTGCCGTTAATGAATCATAAGTTTAAAAACTCTCTGTAAGCCGTATGTTGGATGCGGAACTCGCATTTAGAGACAAACTGGAAGTTCCGGATTACCGATTTCTGGGAAGTCCCAATGCGCATTTCAGAGACAATGCCTCTATTATCAAGGGCTCCAGGATAGAAAATGATCTTTATTTTTCTATCCATATATTTTTTCCTATCCAGGAGCCCTTGATAATGAAGGCTTTGTCTCTGAATTGCGCAGTGGGACTTCCCAGAAGTCGGTAATCCGGAGCTTCCCGTTTGTCTTTAAACGCAAGTTCCGCCTACCGACATACGGCTCACGGAGTGTTTTTAAACCGCTAATTGATGAATATAGTTTCATTAGTTCTTTGCTTCAGAATAAAGTACATTTTCCATTTACATTTGTCTCCATCGTTAACGCATTTGATGATATAAAAGTTATTGAGAATGGACGATGTTGAAAGTCTCTAATTGGCGAATAAAATCAAAACTCATCATTGGGTGATGGTGCACTTAAATAGATGTTTTACACTCATAGCAATGTGGCTCAGTGAGGAATGCAGAAGCAAATTACCTCACTCCTCACCTTGCCAAGACGCCTCATCTCTTCTCCAAAGTTTTTGGTAGCTATTGGTGGAGGGTTTGAGGTCCCAACTCGGCTAATAACTGTACAGACAAAATAATACGACTTCTACTGAAAATAATACTAAGACTACCAGTTTCAATTATTTTAGTTTCGCCTCTAACCTTCAATCAATCATGAACATAAATAACGATTAGTCTTTTGAAATACGCTTCCGCGTACTTTTTGACACTCGCATGACGTTTTTTCGATATCGATATTGCAAAATCTTATCAAATAATTTGATGAAACTAGGATTTGGAAGTAACACACTTGAGACGTAATTTAACTCCATTGCGAAATTCATAACAACCTGTCAGTCAAGATAACTGTCTGCAATCATGTTGACTACCGTGTTGCTAAGACGGAAAAGAATATTACTGATAGTGGACATTATGCATCGCAGATTCGAATCAAAAATTTATAAAGAATAAAGCTTCTGGTCATTTTAAGAGCTGTTAGTGGCAATTTTCCACTGAAAGTTATAGTTTTATAAAACAGGAGAGGCCTAGAGCACTACCGCCACCGATTTATCGATCGTAGAAGGATATTCGATCGATCGCGACCTGTCATCGAGATGACATTTATTCTCAGTTAATTTTCACCATTTTTAGTATGTATTTATTTATTGTACAATACCGTCGCAGTTTGAGGCAAAGTCAGGTGGAGTCGCTAACTTCCACTACAATCTACAACTAACAGAAACAATTACAGGAAAGGATTACTCTGACACTACTTATAGATTGCCATCAGTGGTCATTCTTATCTTAACAATGTTGCAAATTTCTACACATACAACTACTTAACGTATTTTACCTCTTCTTCCATTAATTACAATAGATTTCAAACTACGATAATTTACAACTTACACAGCTATAATTAAAAAATAAGGGGCTCCCGGATAGCCAAGTGGGCAACGCGTTCGACTTCAGTGAAAGAGGTTTCGGGTTCGATTCCCGGTGGGGGCCCACGTGCGAAATGACCTAAGCTGTCGAAGCACTTTTCACAATACTACTACTACTACTAATTTAAAAATAATCTAAAACCACTACGAACACCATGTTCATTTAACAATGAACTCGAACAGAATACTTACAAAAACAGAATATCAATAAATAAAATAAAAATAACATTACCGCTTAATACAATAACTTAAAAAGAGCGTGTTAAATAACGAAGAAAAAAATCAAAGATTTACTTACCACAGAATTCAACAAATTCTAAATGCGTATTAAATAGTTGTATATTATAAATGAACTCAAATTGATTTTTCAGAGTTCCTAATTTAACTTCCGAGTAGTTCTACATGCCATTAAATTGGTTGCGTCATCCCTTCGGGGGAATAAAAAGACAAGAAGAGAATAAAACATGGAGATACATCGAACAAATATTCTCCATTCGGTGACTTTGTTTTTCGAACTCGAATAAAGCAGCATTGAAGCCGATCATTGCAGCATCTCAGTTCGTCAGCCCTGTTACAAGACCGAGCGATTCATACAAGTTCTTCATCAGGTGAGGCAACTTTCGGAGTGGGAATCTTTACTGCTAGTGGGGGTGAAAAGAGCGGAGGGATTCATTATATCGATGCGATTTCATATTCCCCTCCTCGTTCGAGAGTCCTTTTACCTTAATTTTCGCTTTAATCAATTTTTAGGGAGGAACACGGAAGGAACGGCGCCACGTGGTTGATTAAAAACGGGGAGGCTTTCGGAGAGGGGATGAAAAGATGCCAAGGGGTAGCTCGTAACAAAAGGATGGAAAGAGGCGGGGATGGTTCAGGGGTTAGGATTAAAGATCGGTAAGGCAGCAACATCCCCTACTAAGAGGTCAGTTGAAATCCAATAATGGTAGGGGCACAGAGGTCTTGTTTTCACGTGGATGCATGGATTATCTGTATACCTTATAGGCTTCATTTTCTACCCATTCTTAGATCTGATTTCGAATTCGAAGAGTGGAGTTAGCCATATAGCAGATTTGCCGTCGAAACACTCGTTGGAATATTGACTTTAATTACTGAGTAAATAACCGGAGAAAAGCTACAAATGACCGCAAACCTGAGCGAGCGGCACTAAAGAGGCGGAATACAGAACAATGTGAAAATAAAATAGTCAGCAGAAATTAAAAGAAAACTCAAATGCGCTAAATGAAGAATTAATTACATTTGTGGGTCAAAAAAGTAAATAAAGCTTCATTATTATCCTGCGGCTGAAATAACTATCCCACAGTAATAGCGTCGCATGTCAGGGTTGCAGGAAAACCAGTTACATATTTTATTATATTAATGCTAAGCTAATTGAGAGTGTGTTATCTCTCTTAAACTTGAGCTAATTTTTTTCATATCCTTCTTCCAGTCATCCCCATCCTATTCCAAGATCATTCTTCTTGCCCTTCCCGATTCATATGATTCATTCATTGTAAAACATCAGGCAAAACACGCAAACATGATGCAGATGATAAGGATTACGGCTGAAAATATGCACATACTATCCATACTGGTGAACTATTGAAGCAAAATAGTACAAGTTCAACAACACAGTAAACCAGACATACTTGAAAGATACGATTTGACGTTTCACTGATAAAGCGATCATCAATTCGTGGAATGGAAGCTTAGCCTGTCTAATGTTTCCCGTGACAATTGTTCGCGGAATAATCGATGGATAGGATTAACCCAGGAATGCGACACATTATTCGGGCTTTCTCAACAAAATTCTGACGTCTTCAACAAAAACAGGAAAGGAAATTTCTTCCAGGAACCGAAATGGTTCTAAGCGGAAATCAGATAAAAAAATGTCAGCAATGACAAAATTTGACGGATCTCTGAAAATTGTATTTCCTTAGATGCACACATGGCGATAATAACGTATAATGAAGAGAGTAAAATCCACGCAGCCATTATTTAAAAGAAACTGACAATGAGATAAAATTACAAAACACTACAAAGATTTCTATTACTGCTTCCACACATTGATGAATGGACTTTTTTTCATTTTATTTATGGTACAGGGTAGAGAAAAATATATCTATCGTTGACCCCACACCATTATTCATTCATCAATATCGGGATGTGAGTATAAATTGTAAATCAATTTTAACACTAATGAATTCGATTCTTTTCTATTAAGTTATTTAATTTCTCTATCTTCTATAAGGTTAAAGATTGTAAAAAGTGTATTATTCAGATCCACATTACATTTTGGGCCACAATCTTTAGGCACCAATCATATACCAAAGGATACTACTTAAAAATAGTTTTGAAATTAATGGTGATTTTAGTTAGCACTAAATTTATCAGAACTGATTGAGTGATTTCATTGCCTACGATAACCAAGTATATTCATTGTATGAAACAGTAAAGAATTGAAAGGAACATCGAAGAACTTATAGTATGTACCAGGAGTAAGTATTTCTAAATATATTTCTGTTAGAAAAAAAGACATCTGAAAATATATTAAGCAGTACCGCATTCAGATAGGTAACCTGAGGCAACAATGACTCACTATCTTGATTGTTGTATCTTTCTACATCTACATATGTACCCTGCAAGCCGCCTCTTGGAGTGTGGCACGGGATGCATGCAGCAAGACTCTAATTTCCTCAGCGATTATCTTCGCGTATCGTCCGCGGGAAAGATGAATTTTTGAAACGACTTATTCTAGCATCTATTTCCCTGATTTTTTTTCTCAGTATTAGAGCGGCCAATGCAACAGGGAGGACGCATGATATCAGCTGCATCTTCCAAGATTGTATGTACCTTCTGTGAACGTATTAAAGTCAATTAAGCCTAAGTTTAAGTCTTCTATCTCCTAGAGATTCCCATTATCATTCCCATTAGGGAATTCTCCGAATTAGGTTCTAACAAACCCAACATAAAACACTGCTTCGAATAACTAATCGTTTAAATACAAAATACGTCAATCGTTATCCATCACTATTCCAACCTCGGTAATGCAAATCTCAAGTAGTGAATTAACCAAAACTTTATTGAGAATCTTCTCATTCTTATGTTCAGCGAAACAATGTCAGAATTCAATTGTCATTGTGATAACCGTTAATAATTCTGTCTGATATTCAGGCTCTGATACACCACTTAAGTATTACCCTGGGTGGTTGCATGAGTTACTCACATTTCGACCCCGGCACTGACCTTTTAATCAAAGTCAGTGTCGCATTTGGAGTCAAAGGAAAAGGGTCATCAATTGCTGTCGTGAAAAAGAAACTTCACCTCCCCCAGTCGTCATCCCTTCGCATTAAAAAAGGAACGGATGTTTAAAGAAGACAACAGTATTTATAAATATTTCTCGCTCTCTTAACCTCTTAAGCCCCAACGCGACGGAGCGAAAAATGAGTTTGATGAGGTCTGCGTTCGCGAGAGACGACGTGTCTCGTACGGAAATAGTCGGCCCTTCATGTTTAAAGGGGACACAATAGAATCACAGCCGTCGGATGAGTGCGAGGGGACTGACATTCTTTCTCCATCTTCCATTGCGAAAAAATGCAACAAAATGAAAATAAACACTTGGGCCAAAATCCTTTTCGGCCTGTGTGCCGGAAAATGGTGCACCGCATCGTTCACGAAGGTTCTTTACATATTCCTCACTTCCGCCTTCACTCCGGAGAACATTGTTATTTTATTCATGTCCATAAATATGCCTATAATGTCATTAATTTGTAATTATTAATAATTTTTGTAACCTATCGCACTTTTTTGTATTTTTTTTTTGTTTGAAATCATTTGCTACTTTCAAGTCATTCTAACTTGTTGGTTGATTAAAAACGGGGAGGCTTTCGGAGAGGGGATGAAAAGATGCCAAGGGGTAGCTCGTAACAAAAGGATGGAAAGAGGCGGGGATGGTTCAGGGGTTAGGATTAAAGATCGGTAAGGCAGCAACATCCCCTACTAAGAGGTCAGTTGAAATCCAATAATGGTAGGGGCACAGAGGTCTTGTTTTTACGTGGATGCATGGATTATCTGTATACCTTATAGGCTTCATTTTCTACCCATTCTTAGATCTGATTTCGAATTCGAAGAGTGGAGTTAGCCATATAGCAGATTTGCCGTCGAAACACTCGTTGGAATATTGACTTTAATTACTGAGTAAATAACCGGAGAAAAGCTACAAATGACCGCAAACCTGAGCGGCACTAAAGAGGCAGAACACAGAACAATGCGAAAATAAAAAGCTTCATTATTATCCTGCGGCTGAAATAACTATCACACAGTAATAGCGTCGCATGTCAGGGTTGCAGAAAAACCAGTTACATATTTGATTATATTAATGCTAAGCTAATTGAGAGTGTGTTATCTCTCTTAAACTTGAANGCTATTCTAATGAGTGGATGTTTGTTATTTCCATGGAAAAACACACATACGAAAGAAAAAGTTATGATTTCATAAGCAATTTTGCTCAAGGGAAAAGAGAGTGTTCATAGGAAATAAGAATAACTTGGACAAGAAAGGGAAAAGATACCACTGCGAAATGATAAGAATCAATAATAATAATTCTGTGGAATTTGTACAAGTTTTGTCATTAAATACTGAATGACCACAAAACTCCACAAAGCATCGCTTGATACGAGTCATTTGATAAAAATCAACTTTAATGACGAAATAAAGAACCGGCATGCTTATAAATATAATTTTATGATTAACGTTTTTATAAAAATTGTTAGAAAAAATTGTTATAAACATTCTAATGAAATAAAGCGACAAATCTTTCACAGTAAATAATTGATTGAGATGCATTAAATAAATGCCATTTACTATTTCATTCTACATCATTTCGTCTTAGCGCCGGTTTCTATTTTGATAATATGAAAGACATTGAGAGAATGAAATGAAATCTGATGTAATTTTCTAAACACTTCCTGACGCACCCTCGAATTCTCGCAGAAGAGAATCTAGTTTGTCTAACGTGCTTTCATTTATCTGAGTTCCATTCGTACGTATCTCTTGTTTTACCAAACATATACTGCTTTAACTAACATATACCGGAAGCAGGTTAATATTTAAGTACATGAAAAATTTGAAATATATTATTATATAGCTATCCAAAGGAAAAAAAGACTCTCCCCGTTAGTTAATTACAACTACACAAATTACAACAAAATATGTACTTCTTTCCAAGTCCAAGTTAAACAAAAAATTGTACAGAGAAGGGGTAAATTATAACTGAGTTTTGCCATTTTGTTTTTTTTTTTTATATTGAATTCCTTCCTATTACGAGCTGTATTATTTGCAAGGTTTTGAATATTATGCAAATGTTTGCGAAGCCAGATAAGGTTAAACTTTTGCATTACCATGTAATAAAATAAGTAACACGAACGGGAAGTGACTGAAACAATCTTTCAAGGAGTGTCTTTAAGCTCTTTCCATAACTGTTGGGAAATGAAGAAACGACTAAAGGAAATTAAGTAGGAATAAGAAAAAAGTGTAAAAATTCCACAATAAATAAAATAGAATAAAAAAACAGTGTAAGAATTCCACAATAATTTTCCTTAACACGACCGATTTCATCTAATACACAGTCATCGTCAGGTAATATGATGGTGTCTACCATTGATTATAAAGCTAATTTCATAATTCTAAGTTTCACTTATATTTTATTTTTTAAACTTTTCTTCCTCTTCTTCCGGAATAATTATTGTGGGGTTTGATCTGTGTTATTATTTTTTATGTAATTATTTATTGTGTCATTTTATATATTTGTATTACTCTGCTCATTGCCATCAGGTACCTATTTGTAGTATTTAAATGGCGATGATAACAATTAGATGGTAGATAATAACAAGATCATAGAGTGTGATCTATAATGTGGAATACTGAGAACAAAAAAAAATCCTAATTATAATTTTCCTTCTTATCTGCATAGGTAGCGCCACCGCGGAGTTCCTTCTGTGCCCTCTTCGTGTGAAGAGACGAGAGGATAAAAGGTCCTCCGACAACAGATATGAGAACTGGAGCTTCCGGGAAGGGCGGCAGTAAGACACAAGGAAAAAAAACCGAGCGACATTTACGCTAAGGACGACTTGTTAATCCCAAATCGATCTGGAAACAAAACACGCGAGGAATGCGTTCATTCTAATGGAGCACTTCCGCCCTTTCTTCGCCTTCCGAGGAAAAGTTGAGTCAACCAGAGGGGGCGCAACTGCCTTTTAACTCGCGGAATAAAGGCTGATACCGGGGAGGATTATTCCACAACGCGCATTCATCCCGTTCCCAGAATTGATTAACGGCGAAATATCCCTCATCGAGAGGTGGCACGCGGCGTCAACATCCAAGTGTTAACCGCGTGGATTCCCGAATCCCAAACAATAGATACGCCATTGTTTTGAAGACAATGAGGAAGTGCACAGTGCATCTTCGCAAACGAGGAGCAGATTACATTTTTTCCGGCTTGGAGCAGCAATCTCCCCACGCACGAGCGCTTAATGAATTAACTGAAAGAGGAGCAACTTGGCGGTATTTGAGAAGCAATTGAAACTTAATGAGTCCCGGCATAAGGATTGCGTCGCGTCGCGGGGCTCGGAATTTGTTGCGACGAGTTCACGGAAGGAATACAATGAATAAAAAACAGTTTACCAGTTCGGAGGAATACCCAGTCGATCTTTGTTATGCGTCTTGGAAAAATGCCGCGTTTCGAATTACTTCGCGGCGTATATTTAAAAAAAGGAGAAGGAGGAGTTATACAATCAGCGATTTTAAAGGCGACAACTCTCTAGAGAAGAGACGAGGGTGTGTCGAACGCTTATGGGTGTCATATTGATATGCCACCTCATTACAAGAAGGTAGAGTAAATTAGGAAAATTGGAAACTTTTCGCGATGACAAAATGCTCAAGTTTGTCATTAGTGATCTGCCCATGCCGTCAATAATAAAGAAAAAAAATCCTGTATTTTTTGCTACATCGCAGTAAGCTTATTAATTAGTACGCATTTTCAGCTTTCGCCAAACTTCACGGTAGTTTATCGTTCTTTGGATACATGTTAATTATCATAAATGTAACAATTGGCCACGGTCACATACCAATTAAATGAAAATAGGCCTGTAAGTAATAACTGTAAACCCGGATTCGTGAAGGGAATATTCGGTAGGAACGAAGTAAAATTCCGTGAGTGATGTTACCACATATTAGTTAAGCCTCACTTGAGTATTTATACATGTTGTGAGAGGGATTCAGCCGAAAAGTGTTGTATTCGAAAATTAGAAAAGGTGCAGAGAAAGACGATGCGTTTCGTAGAAAAATATTTACGATAAATCAGTGAATGTTACTCAAATTCTTCAGGACGCAGGATGGAAATCTCTAGAAGACAAAAGATTTAAACAAAGACTCGATTTGCTTAATTAGTTCGGAGAAGGAACATTCTTAAAAGATGTAGCTGATATCATGCGTCCTCCCAGTTACATAGGCTATTCTGATTCTGAGAGAAAAATCAGAGAAAAAAAACGCCAGGACAAGTCGTTGCAAAAGTTCATTTTTTTCCGCGAACGATACGCGAAAGTAATCAACTAGGAAATAGAGTACATCATGGTACATGTGATAGTCACTTTTGAGACACACCATCTATAGAATTAACATAGCATTAAGGAACCGGAAAATTTTAGGGCACATGAAGTATCTGTATTTCACCTTTTATTCACAATATACAAAAACATTTCCGTAATAACGAAAATTTTCCCTTTCAACTGCCTATATATTGGCAAAAAAATTATTTAATGAAAGAAGCAACTTTTGTTTCAGACCCCATTAACGCTAGTTATTTCAGTTCGGTTTCATTTTACAGCAAAGAAGTTCGGGTTATGATCGAAAAACACATTTATACCTCGTTTCCGATCGCGTGTTATTTCCAACAGAATGTCACCAATTCTAAATATGTCTCGCTGCGAAATATCGCTTTCGGTTACGGGATGGACTAGGTTGAACCCGGCGGAACTGCTGAGTGAACTCTTTCACCACTACCGCCGCCTTCCCAGAATTGACTTCAAAATGGTGCACAATGTATAACAAGGCACGGCAAGCTCTATCAGCTTTATCGCACGGAAGAAAGGCACGCAATTAACCATCTAATTCAACGTAATCCAACGTCATACTCAGATAACGGAAAGTGTTTAAAGCGAGGATGTCAGTCGTGAAATGTTTCGATATATCTTATTTTCGCTTAGAGTTTTTGCTGATGATATGATAAAATCAACTGAGCATGTCAATGTTATGATAAATTTAATTATCTAGTGCGCAGGACCTCAATGTTCATCGTTATACATTGTACGTGCATATAATGTACTTTCCTTCTAACAATAAGTGGAAATCACCTCCATCTACTCGTGTACGTTGCAAACCACCCTTCAGTTATTATGGTAAGGGGTGCATGCACTATAAGTCTATTTCTCAGACTGTAAGTGTCGTGTATCCAGAAAAAATGTATATTTGAAGCATCTAATTCAAGCTTCAATTTCCATGTTTTTGTCAGTATCCCATTGACCTATTCACAACTTATTCCATAAAGGTATGATCTAGGAATGTCGAGCCAATATTTAATCTCATTTCTTCCATCAATACACATCCTATGACAAGGACAATCTTTGTAACGCTTATCGACATAACAAGGGAATGCTTAACAAGACGCACAGATTTACGATCGACATTTTATTACTTAAAAATGCGATGGAATCGTTCAAATCTAAAAAAAATAGGAAAATGTGACTTACCAATATATAGCTCGTTTGATTTAACCTGGCCAAAACTCAGTAGCATACAGCGCAGGAGGGCCTAGTCCATCTCAGAAAACAGGGGAGACAGAGCTTCCCGAGAGGGGAGTCATGCGCGAATAGCAGATATGCCAATTTAGCGATTTTATGCTAGATCTAGTGACATTTTCACTGTTTTATCGCCATCTCTCACTCCATGGAGGAGCATATTCTGTCACATAGGCCCTCATCTACCTAAACCTAACATAACATGTTTCACTTAATTTAAAATCAAAGCAGCATTTCGTTCATTGATGAAATACTTAAACTTCATATTATATATTCATATTATATATTCATATTATATATTTAAAATGTGTATTACCTGATCTAATTTTCTATTTTTGTAAAGAATTAAAGTTGTTTTATTTCTAAAATTACATTTAAGCAACATTTTTTCTGATTTTAATGACCTTTAGCTATTTAGCTGGCGAATTTTTCGGAAAGTAATTGGCATCAAACATCATTGGCATCATTGTCATAAACTGTAAACTGTCGTTGTCATAAACATATCCCCTCTTCCCCATTTATTTCCCCTCTCGCAAGTTGTCATCGACCAGGTTAATGTGAGTTTACTTACGTAGTTTTTCCGTTATTGTTTTTAAGAGATTATATGTAACAAGAGGAAAAAATTATAACGATTTATAATACTTTAAAATTCGAATTTATGTCGGCAAAATCACCCCGACGATACATAAAAAAAGTTAATCAGCAAAATCTAAACTACCACAAAATCAGAATACCTAAAATATACAGATTATAATACATGTTTCAAAGATAGTCTGATATATTTCAAAAAGAAATATGAAGAGAAAATACCTGCCGCGCGCCACTGGCGACTTGCAAGGTTTAAATGTAAATGTAAGTGTATCTGACATAGCCCACTTTCCCGGCAGGTTTTGTGATTAATTGTGCTACCTAGTAAATTAAGAGCGTACTCTATGTTTTACGCACTGCTTACATTTAAAAAATTTCGGCCAATTAAGCAAGCAAAAACACTCACCGGAACTCCATAACTCTTCGAACATGAGACCGCCTGATTAGTTTGTGTCGTATTATGGATAGAAACGATGAGAAAAAATTTCCTCCATTACCCTGATAGTAAACATCACGTGCTAGATATACGGATGTGTTTATTTTACCCCAATATACATGTTTAATCTGAGATGAAACTCGACCGTAGCTGCATAAGAAGAAAGGGAATGCACTAACTTTCCTGACGTCACGAACGAGATCATTATTACCAGAAGTCACGCAGGAAGAGCACGCGATATCGGATAAGCTCCTTGTTTAATGGCTTTTTAAGTTTGAAGAATTTGCACTATAAATGTCGATCGAAAATATTTATATAATCATGGAAACGTACATCATTTTTTACAGAAAGAAATGCTTTTTGTCCCCACCTATTATATGTAATAGCATCGATAATCTTAATGTATCCTGCAATCGTACCTTGATAAATGGAAATTTAACATTCATAATTTGATGAAAGGATGAAGACAAATGTACCCTTCATTTATATTTGTGTCTGCCATCATCATATCATGTGATATTATGAAAACTAGTGAGGTATGATTGATGCTGACATATGTCATTCGTCATCGTCACCCCTTGTTAAATGTAATGAAAAGTGTTATTCCCTAGGTTAATTTTGCTTCATTTTTTCTTCTAAAAGAATTCTAGTTCAGTTAGTAAAACAAAAGAAAACTTCTTCAACCCTCACCTTGCCTAGTAAGCCTCATTCCCTTTCCAAACTTTGTCGACGCAAGTGAGGAATAGGTTTTCGATCCAGCCAGCCTTCAGGCTGATGACTTTCTTACTGACACAGACATTCTGAATTTATGATGGAAAGCTCGGATGTAAATTTTCTAATGTGACAAAATGCCCGAAATGAAAGTTAAAGAATAAGAATTATGAATATGAATCAGCGTAAATTAAAGAATATGAATCAGCGTAAATATTTTCGAAGAAATAATTGTGAAATTGCTCTTGATGCTGGGAAAAGTACACGGAGAAGAATATATCAGGAATCAATTTCATATTCTGTTTCCGAATGCTTCAACCGCCGAGAACGCTCAACTAATAGGGGTTCCAATTATGGAAGAAATTCAGAATCATCCAAAGCTCAAAAATCAATACAGCGGTAACTCCTGGTTAAATTCCGGTGAAATTCATTAAGCTCTTTGATGAGAAAGGAATCACAGGCCTACAAGAGCTTTTCATTATACTCGTAATATAAGACACACCCTACGTAGTAATTTACATCGATTTTCATACCCCAATCGAAAAAAGAAACGCAATATAATGTAAAGACTATTGAATCTCAATTAGTCGTTATATGAAAATATTTTTATATAATATATATATTCCTAATATAAAACAGAACTGAGGAATTCCGATCATTTCACGGTTGAATACGGCGCCTATAAGTGCTATTATTACTCTCCCGTTATTCTTTGTAAAGAGAAAACTTTGATGTATTTATTAAAGCGTGGTATTTATGGTTTTATGAAAAGTAACAAATGAAATCAATAAACTTAGGCGTTAATTCGTGGAAACCATGACAAAAGAGAAAGAAAACTTGGTAAATTGTCACACTTTTTTCATTGGGGATACAGACCGAGTTTATGGGGGTCAAAAGTATGACTCTCTTCTTCACCCGCGATGCCCTTTCGAAAAACGCTCGTTAACGACCTTTACTGACACTAGACGGATGTTTAAAAGAGTTTGAATCAATGAGATATTAGATCAGTTGTTCTGTATGGCAAATGTATCAAGTTTTTCCAATGTTTAACATGTCGCGAATAGGTTCGCGAAGTACTTTCTGAAGGTAATATTACCGCTTTCTGAAAGTGATACTGGCAATTGAATCCCACTGTTAGCGTATTCATCGGATAAATAGTTGACTTGGTCTCCCTTTGCCACCCTCAACAATGCTTTTTACCCAACACTATCACTCGTAATGGTCACCCCTTTGGTGTACAGACGCCGTTGCAGTCGCCTCACTGGAGTATAGACACTGCGTGGACTACCTTTCGTCTGGACCCTACCTATTGACAATTCTATCATGGGTGACGCTACCAGGAGCAAATTTACCGCAATTGTAACTCTGTAGGTCATAAGAACACGCAATCCATGCCACCACGACAAGGTTGTAGTACAAGGAAGGGTCCTAGTATACGTTACGTTTGAAAAACTAGCCATTGAAACTTAGGGGGCAAATATATAAATAATAAGGAACGAAAAAAACGGTTTTTGTGGAGCAAAACTATAATGTAAAGAATATTGAGTATTCATTGGCAAAAGTATCACATTACATAGCTTTGTAACATTACATAATATTCTATAGCACTGTTATTTTAATTGTTTTTACGTTGCATAACGTTGGTTGCAATATTTATTCCAATTAAATTTTTTCCTTTTATATGTTTTTTTATTTTTATGAAATGCACTTTGGTTCGATCCATGTGTATATTTATTTTTTACTGTGTACCATGTATTCTCTTTTTTTTCGGCTTTTCTTAACCCTTCTCAGAGATTGTTTTCCTGCAATGTTGATTTGCCTTTATCAATCTTTTGCTTGTTGCGAAGTTGAGATGATGTTTTCCCACCAACTCGCCCTCATCATTTTCCAAAACATAAAAATTTTCCATAGCGAAGGAAAGGCTCACTTGGGCCCTACCTTGTATAGTAAAGTTCCCACCTATTAAACCATCAGCTTGACTCCTCCTAGAATAAAAGTTAAATAAAATACTCAACGCATAATGAGATCGAAGATAAATAGTAGTAATTTCTCCCTTTCAACTCAGTCGGGAAATACTCATTTTAATGCTTTTCGTACGTGATACGACTGTTAACTGGCGATTCCCGGAACCAATTTCTGTATCGATATTGGTTCTCGCCGACATTTGCGCATTTGTTGGCGTTACTCCAAATTACATTTTTCCTTTGAATCTCTCACCGTGATTGTATCTTGCAGATATTTAACTTCATGCATTATTGAGCATAGAGAGTAAAGAAAACTTTTTCTGCAGAAAAACACGCTCCACCGCACATATAGGTCAAGCAAAGTCCTCTCGGGCTGCAATTCCCCAACGATCCTAATGCAAAACGCAGTTTTTCTCTTCGGCTGCGCTTACACGCCATAAAAACCAGCGATACCTTATGGGCATGCATTTATGAACATTAAATTGGATTATTACAACATAAACAATTTTTCCATTAAAGACTAAAAGCTACATTCTAAATGATCCTTTGAAATGAGAAATAAACTCGTAACCTTAATTTCCTCTCTCCAAAGTGCTCATAATGTTTAAATTTTCCATTACGTATAAGTAAAACTTTCAGGTAGCTGTTAATAAATTAAAGTGAATATCCTTATTCTGTTTTTAAACTAGGAAAATACGATACATGTTTTAATACCTTTAATGGTTCCCCATAAAAGAGTGACGACTAAATTGATCGTAAATAATTCAGCAGGGCGTCATTTTTCTTTCAGTATATTACACTTATTTGATATTGTTTTTATCTACAAATGCGCACACATATCTTCTACAAAGTGTGGAATACGGTGTGGTGACTAAATGAGACATTCTTTCAGTAAAAATCTTAAATCTCTTAAATCTCACGTTTAATTTACATCTTAATATTCTTTGCTTAAGCCTCTCGATTTGAACTATTTCAGTGTGTGATCGGTTAACGAAGAACACTGACTGCCAACGAATCGATCGACGGACATTTTCGCGGAAAATTTTTAAGTTCGGACACCGTACAAAGGTAAGAATAGTAAACACATCACGAAACAAACATGAGGACACTTGGATTTCAAAAAAACGGAAAAGAAGAGCGAGGACCAATGGCGACATCTTCCAAATAAGCGGGAGGATGTCAAAACAATTGCGTTAGAATGGTATCCATTCTAGGTTAAGGACGATTAGTTTGTGCATCCCTGAAACGAAGAAGCTATCAATCGCTGTCGATCGCTTTTTGTTGTGTCATATGTAATTGGGTTCTTTTTTAACCTGTTTGTGATTAATTTATTGATTATTCGTTCGTTTTTGTTGGTGTTGTTATTATTATTATTATTGTAATATCTGGTAGTATTTTTGCCTCTTTCCGTTTTACCATATCTTTTGCGCCTGTTTTTAAACATCTAAAAGCGCACGGCAGTGTTTATCTATACCAGAAGTGTCGCACCTACTCTCGGTATGGGTCCTTTTGACAAAATCCGTACAGCCTATTGGATTTTCTTTTCTAAAGATAACATGCAATATTTCAAGCTAACTTTTAATAAACGAAGGGAAAACTAAATTCTGGTTGGAATCTACAACAAGAAATGGATCGCTACACTTGCCTAACGTTGCCGTAACTTAACCTATGCTCACCTAAAGTTGTTATCGGAAAATTAAACTGATAGGTTAAGAAGAATTATTACTTATTATTATTCAATCTAGATTGAGATACTCGCGGTCTGCGACTCCAAAAGTCTTTGTGGCAGCTGATTTGGCCCTCTAAGGTTAGGACTCCTCTGATAATATACACTGTAACAGAATAATAAAACCAACGATATTCGACTATTTATTATCGATTTCAAACAACATGGAATATTGTATGCAATCCACGTAATCTGTGGGAACCAACGAGGCCCGCTGGGGGCAGATCCATGGTCACCCTGATCTATACCTCTCTGCATCCACTTGTACATCTGCTTCGGTATCAATCGACTCCTCGATCTCCCTACATTTCTCCACCTGAACCCTCTCCCTCTTTCAACCCCTCCCCCCTCGTGTCAACTCCCTCTCCCAAACCTCTCAGCATCCCTGTGGAAACACGCGGCCGCCCTCAATGTCACCGCCGCGAGAGAGATGACCTTGACGTGCCTCTCCCCCCTTCCCAACCTTTAAGACAGTCGAGCAAGATCCTTTTACATCCCCAACCGAGACGTATCCCCTTTTTTGGCGGTCGCACGGTAGCCTAGCGGACAAAAGGAAGACGAGCGTCGAAATTACCGGCGCTAAATTACGCGCGACTCGAAAATTTACTCCGCGCGTTGAAATTACCCGGTCGCATTGTTCCGGACGATGGGTCCGGTTCCCTTTTCCGAACCGATAAAGCGGAGGCATCGCCGTTTTATCAGATGGAGGTGGAGGTGGATCTGACGTGGGTGTCAGGGCGGGAGTTTGCTTTTCGTTCGCCGCGTGTTTTCCTCCGCCTTTCGTCTCTCTGAGGAATGCGATGACAATGAATCATCGCTCATCTACGAGAGATTTCACTTCCTTTTGTTTCTGCCGCTGTCTTTATTCGATAACTCGGTGCCCTAGGCGAACGTACAGGAGGGATCCTGTATTCGGGCGTTCTTGAACCTTTTTGACCCCAAAGGGCTTTCTCATCTGTCATCTACGCCTAAATGAGGTACAGTAGGGTCCCGATCGATTGTCCAATACGGAAAAACGATGTAAGTGAAAAAGGAGGGCTCAGCTGAAATTTTTGATAAAAAAATGAGATAATTTATCAATCGCATAATACTGATATAACCCTAAGATTCAGAAACAGAAAACAATAAAAAGGAAATATTCATTTAAATCTCCATTAAAATCTTCGTTAGATAATAATTTAGTGAGTGGAGTATTTTTTTTCTGGAAAGGCCGGTGATGGTTAGCTGTTAACTCATAGATCTGGGTTTTATTTCAAAAATTGATTGTTGTATTCTCTGTGTTCTGCGAGAAATAACTTTACCTTATGGTAAGTGGCCCTTACCGTGACCCTCATTGGATCTCTGGAAGAAGGAGAAATTTGAATATTATGAACCCAGGAAAAATATTAGATTGGGTCAATATATGTGAACGGTCATATCGTGGTAAAATAATTGTCCATTTAACAACGAAAGAAGATATTCAACAGCAGTCGTTATGGGTCGTAGTCGGGACTATGGAAAATGAACTATAACTCCCCGTGAACGACACAAATATCGGGTTTCTACTGTCTCTACCGACTCATGGATTAGGTAAGGAATGAAAAACATGGAACTAGGGTGAGCAAAGGCTACAGGATTTGAAAAGAAAACGTAATCATCGGCTTAAAAAAGCTCTCATCTCCTTTTAATGCTGTTTTCAAAATTGCTGCGATAAAAGATTTTCTAATCACCTTAAACAGTATAGAGCATTTCGTCACTTTTATGAACGGAAACAAAGCATCCATAAGGAAAAGAAACGCGGCTATGTCAGTCCATTAAAGCTCTGAGAATCCAAAAATCGATGATAGCCATAGTTATCTTCTCTCCTTAAGATGGCAACGTAGTTGCCGAAATATGTATTGAGAAAAATGCCTTGCAAAGCGCGACCACGGAAAACCTTACGCAAAACTGGTTGGAATTGCCTAACGGTTTGTTTGATTATAACTAATGTCAAACATGGCAATTTTTCGACGTATAACATCATTGACAGCAAGCCCTGATACTTATCATAAAAACTGTTAATAGTTTAAATAATAACATTTTTCGCAAGAAGCGTACGATAGAAAGAAACGAAAATAAATTGATGGTTTAGATTTATAAATCTTCCTGCACGCCGATAGGAGGGAGGATGTAGATATGCTGACAAATTTCAAATAAGTTAAATTGCATTTGTATTTGCTATTAGCAAAGTTGTATATATTAATGCTCTTAAAACACTCGAAAAACTTATCGTTAAGATTCTTTTTCTTTAATCAGGGCATCGAGCTGTGATGTTTTTCGTTCCAGTTGACCAAGGAAATCAAATTTCGATTCATCTGTCGGTTTTGATACTCCTGCAGGCGTAAAACAGTTCGAAGCGTATGAACTTTTTCGCTCCGCCCATTGAAATATTATATTATTCTTAAAGTTTGTTTCATTATTTCTAGTTTTTCATACATACTACGTTTCACAAACTTTTTTATAGTAAAATTTAGTAGTAATAGTAATAGTCAGTTGCAAATTACCCTATGAGTTAGTTAATCTTCCTTAAATTGGACTTAAGTAATTTGCACATTGTTGGGAACAAAAAAAACAATAATGGTTTTTGGTTTCGGTTCGGTTCAAAATTTTCAATTTTTCATTTCGAGTTCGGGTTTCACTCCGGCTAAAGTAACGGTTTTTTGGTTTCGGTTTACGGTTCGGTTCCGGTTCTATGAAAAGATGTTTTAAAATTTGATTATTTTGAAGAAGTGATCTGAAATTTCAGCATCAACCTGTATCCCGACATTGTATAATGATTACGCAAATCACCTACTCTCGGTATGGGTCCTTTTGACAAAATCCGTACAGCCTATTGGATTTTCTTTTCTAAAGACATTTGTCCACTGAATCAGCAAGGGTAATTAATAAAATTTTAGTTGCTTTAGTTACACTTTAATTTTAAATTAAAGATACCAAAAGTCTATGCCTTATTCTCTAACTTTGGCGAACAGAGATGGGTTTTCCTTTGCTTAGAAAAACTAATTTCTTCTAAATGGGGAGGACGTGATTNGACTTTAACATGAAACATATATTTTAATCATAACTTTTGTCGTTTTGTTTGCCTTTAAAGTACTTAGGTGGCATATTAAGAACCCCGCACTTCCCGCATTCAAGTAATATTGATATCCAGGACTCACATAAGGTCTAAATTACACCGAGTGAATATCCTGCTTAACGTTGCCTTTGTGGAAGAGGCCACAAGCACTAGGATAATGGCTGGCTTATTCGAGTAAAACTCTTATGATTGGTAATTTAAAACTCAACTAATTGTCCTGTCAGCAGCCAATCGCTTTAGTCTTTCGCAGTTCCCAGCTCTGGCCATTAATTGACTCGCAAAATTCAACCAGATTTCAAATAGTACCGTATGAAACTTGAAGGAGCAATGAGGAACTGGGTAAGAGAGAGTGCAACCTACTTGCAGATTACTTTGATAAATATTTTCGATAGACATAAGAGGTAACCTATATAATGTATAAGAAAGATATGCGGTGACTATTGTAGTTCATAGAGCTACGTCTTGCATTAGTCTATGCTATCTGAAGTTGCTATTTGAGTAATAATTTTCAGGGTATTTTCATTGTAATATAAGAGATATTTCAGATGCGAAAGGGAATACAAAAATGTCTTTGTGAACAATATGCTATAATAGTAATTTTAACTCACCCAATAAATGGTGTTCATATATATATATCTGCAGATAGTGTAAGATGGATTTTGAGTTTCTTCAGTCGGCAATGCTTCACCTGCAATGAAATGGAAAAAAAGTGCTCTTAGGTTACTGAGAAGAATAAGAGCAGGCAAAGATTTCTCATTCACCATAACTAAGCTATCCCCACAACAGTTTTAAATCAATAATAGCTACATAAATGTTCGTATGAGTTTCCAAGTGTGAGGGTGAATTGAGAGGTGCCAATGTACCTCGTCACATGAATTAATTTGTTATAAACATTAGTATTAGAGTTAGATTTCATAAAATGAGGTCAGGCATCTCGTAATTAAACCATTGATTAAATGAAGATTCGCTCTCATAAGATTTCTCCATTAAATCCACCGAAAAATAATGAAAAGAAAGCTTATACGGTTATCTCCATTATAAGAAAACTTTTGTAAAATAACATCAAAGATATAGTAAATACATGAAGGCATTCACCCTTAATTATGAGGAACTAAAATGTTGGGTTCGTCACCAAAAAGGCAACTTGAGAGAAAGATAGGGGAGTTATGATCGAATAGAAAATTCAGGGTCGGCAAAGTGTATCGAAATTTTCGCAATTTGTTATTCGTTAAGGGTCCTTAAATAACCATGCTCCTGACACAATAGGTACCACCCCTTCTTAGATTACGAATTCACTACGACATGGAATTTCTGTTCGGCCTTGCAGTAGAGCAGTGAGTACCGTATGTAAACAACCGAAATTGTTTCGATTTCTGCTTATATCGATCAGTCTAATAACCGGATAGCCAAGTAGGAAGCGTTCGCCTAGGCGAAAGCGGTCCCGGGTTTAATTCCTGGTGGAAACCTATACATGCGAAATTACTTCAGCTGTCGAAAAATTTTTATCAACACCACTAAAAGAATTTGATCGTATCAGAAAGATTCACTGGTTTCCTCTAAGCGCATCAGCCGTTAAATGAGGACAATTTTCAAAGAAAAAACCTGTTCGAACCAAATCTAAGTAATTTTAAGCCAAGTAAACAGAAGTTCGTTCGGGTAGCACTGTCTTGTAAATAAAATTTCTGATGTTGCTATCTCGAAATCGTATTAAGCGCCTCGCAAATCTAAGCAAATATTTAATACACACTAACAAATAATGAGAGCTCTCAGAGAGTAAGGAGTCAAGAGCTTTTCACTTTGTGGACTGAAGAGTCTATTGTGGTGGGACGTCCTCAATTTTGCTAATTACGATCAATCGTTCAAGCGCCACAAATATTTCAGACTTTCGGGGAGAGTTATATATTAACCAAGTCGCTACGTAACGCAAATTTTACCTCAAAGGAGTAAACATTTCCGAAGTAGGTTTCGGAATTTAAACATAAACGAATAGAAAATTATTTTTCAGTTAGTTACATTAAAAAATCGACGCCGAGAATGCCGAAATGTACATAGCCAATACCAGTGAAACAATGTTTCCTCGGGGAAATCATCTGTCAAGAAATTTCTTTAATTCTGTACCAGTAATTTTATCCAATGGATATGGAGGGAAAATTTTAGAATAAAGACTAATATCTACCAGAAGGAAGGTATCGATTCTGACGAGATTTTCCAAACTTGGCGGCGTGTTTCCCGTGTTCCGGTGTATTATACCATTTTCCCGCTATCAAATGTCAAACTTTTCAATACACAAATGCAGAAGGTGACAGAATATTTAGCTTTACAACGGCTGCGCAGAGCTTTAACTACTGCCCTGCCACTTCGTTAAAAATTAACAACTGCTCTCAAATGTAGAAACGTTTACTTAATGCAAACGTTTCAAGAATCGCAGAGAATTTCACACATATCTGCGATATATTTCACGCTATTCACACATATTTCACAAGAATGCCACAACATTATAATGGCAAAAGTAAGATTAAAAATCAAGTAAGAATTGTGAATTTGATTATATTCACAACGTTTTTAGAAATAACTCAACTTTAATGATCTCTAGCTACATTAGAATGGATATTAATGGAAATTCCTTATATATATATCAATTATTGTCTATAG
>KZ308413.1:753562-771082 GCA_000376725.2 Ladona fulva
TGCGGATTTGTAACAGTGCGAATTAAAGATATATATAGTTTCATTGTTCGAAAATTATCAATTTTAATTGATTACTACGATTTATTATTTGAAGTTTTTAACTCGTAGTTTCCCTCCAAGTTCCGGTCTAATTTTTTATAGAATCCATAATTCCATGGAAACGTCACGACTTGCACTTTCTGGCAACCCTAACCTGAGAACGACAAGTAAGAGGGCTTACCCATCTCGGAAATTTTCCAATCGGATTGCTGAAACATAAAGAATATTCTTGTATGAATGTGGGATACTTTTCCATCCTCACGTAGGACAAACTTTCAAAATCCGAGACTATCTCGCCGAATCGGGAACAACCGACTTGAGTTAAACTACAATTGTATGTACATGAAGAAACTTTTTCATCATACAATATTCTCATAACGGAACACATTCAAACATTAGCTGGCGTTAAGTATTCATCACAATAGACGTCGATGCTTACCAAAACACATTCCAACGAGTTATTGCTCCAAACATTTTGCTATTGCGCATGGCATTCTAAACACCATGCATATTAATCTCAACTCATTTAATATAGACGTCGCAAACTGAGCACAATAATAGAGATGGACGATGAATAACTATCGAGTTTTGCTGAAGGTGACAAAATAATTGCTGTCGCGAAAGAGAACGGTGAAAGCTGAGGTTGCAAATGCTGATACAAGCCATGCGCTGGACGCCTACAGTAAGTTAACGCGCCCTCTATCAATAGAATGATGAGAGCACTAAATGCACTTAAGTACTGAGACGGATTCTCAGAGTACTGTTCTAACTCAGGAAAGGTGCTAAGTGGTAAGATATAGATTTAATAGAATATATTTGTCATGTTAGTGAATAATGAAATACATTTATCGTGCATTGATTTGACTACTAATAAGAAACTACTTGGAGACTAATTATGTGAAAATGAAAATAAATTAATTAAGAAGAGTATGATAAGCAAAGACGTATGTGTCAAAGTCTTACATTGCGATCTTGTAAACAAATACAAAAAAGCTCAGACCAGGTCTATATTTCATTAAAGTTNTATATATATATAATTCTAAATGCTAAGTTTTATTTGTTAAAGATATACTGTTTTGAATCATCAGAAGCATCTCATTTGCAAACAATTCCTGATATATTTTATCACATTCCTATTCCAAAATATTGTATTCTTAAAGGTTAATTATGTACGCTTCAACTATGTGATTCTGAACCCATTAAGAGAAATGCCTGCGTTATTCCCAAAGTCCACAAAAGAAATCAACAGTTTTTATTATAAAAAAAAGGCACATCAGATGCCAATAATTTGGTAAATTTTGAGGATAGCTCGGGCATACGTGCAGGATTAGATGAAATGGAAGCAAATGAACTTTTCTTAAGACATGTAAACAGTCCCTGAATTTTTAGATCACACTTCTTTGTCTAAAGATGACCAACATATGCTAGTGAAATTCAGAGATTTCTTTCGTCTCTGCGATCTGCGAGTCGTGAGTCAAAATTTATGGCATCTTTAGAAGGTTTGAATTGGAAGCATTTTGAAGTATTTAGCGGTTCAGATCTTTCTGGTGAAGTAGAGTACCTAGTGGTGATCCCTGTTAAGCGCTAACTCCCATGGAAATCGACAAAGCATCACCAGAAGATGAGTGCTTAGGCTGATAGTTGCTTCTTGTCGTTTTTCCCGTAGAACATTTGAGAGGTAGACTGACTACAGTTGGATAGGGAAATCAGTTTGATACACCCCTGCCATACGCACCGGCGGCTTGCGAGGTAGAGAAGCCTATCCCTTGGATGTAGAGCTTGGAAATAAAAGGTCAGAAAATACCACCTACTGTGCTAACCGCCGGCTTTCATTTCTTCATCCAGAAGGATAAAAAATATTGAATAGATTTAGCCGTGATTCATGTACGCGCACATTATTCAAACTTAAATAATTAATTTACAGAGCAATTCCCCAGTTTTCCGGACAAAGAATGTAGATAATGGTTAAAAATAATTTTCTTGATAAATCTTTACAATTGTTTATTATCAGTTAAACAGCTTTCTTGCGTTGCTAAGACAATCCGTCGTCAATATCTAACTCACTGATGTCTCGTCTCCTATGGATAGCTTTGACCGGAAGACATATTTAGAAATTTTATGAACTAAGCGAGCTAACTATAACCTCTTATATCAGGCAAACCATATTTATAATCTATAGAAGAAGCCTTAACTAAGTGGAACTCCATCACTGGGAAAATAAAATTCACTACGTAAAATTCCACAGGGGTATATTTATTAACACGACCGGTTTCGAACAGAGTTAGTTCATCATCAGTTGAGTAAAGCAAGTAAACCAAAGCGTATATAGGTAACTAGAGCCAATAGGAGAGGAGGGTGGAGCTAGGTCATCAAATGGAAGAAGAAGTGGGTGTATTAGGGGATATTTCTAACTACGCTTAATAATTTTATTGCACAATTTACGCCAACAACCCAAACATGAAGAGGAATACCTTGATCAATTGTCAAAATCATATATTCAAAAGGATTTACAAGCTAATATCAACTATGTGGTTCCTTGGACAGCGAGTCCGCTAAAACGAATATATTTACACAATACCGCTATATGAAATAAAGAATAAAATGAAATGAACGATATAAAATACGTAATAATTTTAAATATTTAATAATATTAAATGAATCATATTATAAAATATACAACAATATAAAATATATGCTTTCATTTTGTATAAGTAAATAAGACGCATTCTTTTCGATTCATAAGCTATTCAGTACACAAAATAATTTTAATCGGCGAATGCTCATAACATTTTACTATTACATTTTTATCTACATACAGATGCCTCTGTGATGGACTTATTCGCCAAAATTTACAAGTTTTATACACCGAACTAAGAAAATTTACGGGCCTAACTAAGGACACTTGACTTACAGACAATATGAAAAATGTATTCTTGTCGCAGAACGTGCTTTGGACAGCACTGCTCTAAAAACTACCCAAAAAATTTTCAAAATTACAGACAATAAAGAAGCTAAATGTAAAATTAATCTTGGTAAGCGATATTTGGTGGAATTCCATCTTCACAATAACACAAATTGATGATATTTGTACCTACTATTCCACAACCGTTTTTGTAACAAATATCATCAATTTGTGTTATTGTGAAGCTAAATGTCTTTCAATGCTTAGGTAAGAATGTAAAAAAACGTGTTTTTCTTCTCTTAATTTTTCATATGACAAAAAACTTGCTATAGTGTGCTAATAAATTTTACCGTAAAAAATTAAAACACTCGACTAGTTTCCGATGTTCAGAGAATGAATGTATAAATATAATTTTGAATATCTTTTAAATGATTGCGGATTTGTAACAGTGCGAATTAAAGATATAACTCACCATTGAAAATATTTTAATTTCGCGAATCATAAATTCGTTGGTAACCACTGCATTCGTGTATTCTTGGTTATATTTAACGAAATTCATCTCTAAGAACGATAACCAAATATGATCTAGCATTAGGACCTTAACTTTGTTAAACTCCATCTGATGATAACAAAGCATCTACTGCTACGGCTTCACACAATTTTAAATTTTCGACCAGTTTCGAGAATTGATTCCAATCATTAGCACAAGCGTAAACGAATCTGCAATAGGCTGAACTTGCCAAGGGGGGGATTTAAGACAATTTCCTTACGAACTCATCTCTAATTAACTTTTAAAATGCCATTTTGTCGTGATAAATTTGGTATATGTGTTTTGACCTTGAAAAAACTTCTGATTTTTATTCTAACTCCTTGTCATACCTTACTGTAAAGTCGTTAAGATAGTAAAGAGTAGGTCCTAAGCAAATTGCTAATGCTGCAAAGTCACCAAAGAGTGGGAAAGCCCTCTTCGCCCCCATCCTTTGGATCTGCCAATGTGTAGAAGTCCCCTCTTATACTTCTGGTAAACAAATACTGCTGCCAAACAAGCTTCACTCATTATCTTCGGTTAGCTTTGTTTCAGGCGCGAAGAGATCTTTACCTAAAATACTGGCATTTCTTTGCTCTCCGTCATCACCATAAGGATACTAAGCAAGCCTTTACTGAAATTGTTATAATTATAAATACTCAAACACTCGATGCCTCTTTCTTACAATATTTCTCTTATAGCAAACTGTAAATTTTTTCCTACTTCCCCTACATAAGGGGTGTCTGAGATTCTACTCTACTCGAGGGCCACCTTAGCCCTTATAAAGACTTCTTAGGCCGATTAATATGTACGCCAACAAATGAAATCAATAATAGTAATATGTTAAGCTCAGATGACCGGAAAGACATGATATGAGATAACATTCGTCAATGAGCCGGAGACGACAGGTAAGAATGTACCGTATTTTCCGGCGTATAAGACGACTGGGCGTATAAGACGACCCTCAAATTTTCCAGTTAAAATATAGAATTTGTGCTATACTCTCCGTATAAGACTACCCCTTTTCCAACGTACACTACCGGTAAATAAAAAAACATCAGATTTGATTTCAATATAGAAATTTTTAATTAAAATGCTTACGACATCATGGTACTTAGCATGAAGTGTTTATTCAGTGCGGCCACCTCTCCTCCGTCCCTCTCTCCTCCTTGCTGCCATATTCCCGGCATACAAGACAACCACCGACTTTTAAGAAAGATATCAGGTGCTAGAAAGTCGTCTTATACGCCGGAAAATACGGTATAAACGAAACCAACCGTGTCAACCAAGTAAATGATGTTTGAAACAAAGAGGATTCAATGAGTACTCGTATAACCTCAACCGAGGCCCTTTGAGAGGCAGAACCTCAAAGTCATCCTCAGAGGCGATCAAGAGCCGACTGAATTCATACGACACTTGGTCGCCTCTAAAAATGAATGCATATCAATCGAAATATGTATCAGCCGTAATTTGAGGTTCTGTCCCTCAAAGGCCTTGGCTGAGGTTTGTCCTCAAAAATTGCGGTCGGAGTAACATACTTATTGAATCCTCTCAATAATAATTTATCAAAATTCGTAAATTTTATTGCTCTAGGACAACGATAAATAAGTGAACATAACGTTCCATTTTTTATGGTTGATTTCTACATCTATTTATACATAGATTTCAGGGAATAGTTGCTTTTATACTCCTTTATTTATCAAAAGTTCCCAAAAAAATTGAATTCTTCAAAGAGAACAATCTATTAGGCCGCAAGGAGTTGTTAAAGGGTATATGGCCACTGTTTGGGCACCCCATTCAGGTCAGTATCTGGAATGAATCCCAAGAGTAGCGATCTAATTTAATGGCGTCGTCATCGTAACTCTGAAACTGTTGCTGGAGTGATCGAATCATTGGGAATTCACCCACCGACAAAAATAATCGTATTTTCGGACTTAATGCATAGCTGGACCAAATTGTAGAACTGTAAATATTATTGTGAGCGAAAAGGAGTATCGCCCGAATGTATCGCAGTGCTCTCCATGCGGTTTCCCGTAACTTTCCCCGGGCACGAGAAAATGAGATCAGAAACGAGGGATGGAAGGAAAGAGAAACGTCGAAGGGGTTAGAAAAGGATATGGGGAAGAGGGAACTCATCTAACCAAAAGGGAAAGAAGCGGAGTAGGGCGTGCCCCGATATACCGATCGACTACAAAGCCATGGGGTACACGAAGGGGGCGGGATGGGGGAGGTGTCCAAAGAGCCGGATTGGTCGACACCCACCCCCAACAATGGCCCGTAGGAGGCGCCCCATTGGACCGACCGCGTTGTCATGACTACCGGGATAGCAACGCCGGAAATAGAAGCGGCGGATGGTGGAGGTTTCACCCGGAGAGTCGGCGCAAACAGAGGCGAGTGGGGTGAGGAGGTTAAGGGGAGAAGAGAGGGAGGCGGGGTGCAGCCGGGAAGGGAATGGACAAGGCTAGTGAGTGAGTTGAGCTAGTGAAGGAGCAAAGGGAAGTCGAAGCAGTGCTCTCGCATCCCTCCTGGAATCCTGAGGACCGTACCCAAAAGCTCCGACTTGAAAGAGGAACAGCTGAGCAACGGTACGCGTGTGATATCCTCCGGGATAGTGTTGAAAAAGGGCCGGATTAACATCGGCGTTGGCCGGGGACTGCAACGCTCGGCGAGCAGTGCCCTTCGCATCTGCGAGGGTATACCAGTGTCCCATTATTCCGGACGATCCATACGCATTATCGCGTGCCCAAACTCTTGCGAGGGAGGGGAAGGTTCAGTGTCGGACGGTAGTTGTTAGAAAGTGACGTTGACGCATCTCGTTTGAAAACCCTCCTCCACTGCGGTTACCGTGTGTACTGGAGGGACTTCAAACATGATGAGCTGCGCACAGGTGATGATGTACCAGCCGTACGCGCCGTACCTGCCGTATGATCGTCTGGCCGCGGCGGCTGCAGCTTCTACGTCTTCGGCATCGTCGACCACATCGTCGTCGTCGTCCTCTTCCTCGGCGCCATCGCCCTCCACTGCCGTCGGCCCGCCCGCTGCCGAGGACGACGTCGATTCGAAGGTGAGCGCGGAAAAGTCCCTCCGATTCCCAATGGTTTTGTCACAATCTACATGCCTCCGCTTGAGCAAGTTCGCGAAGTCGTAAACCGCGGCATATTTTCAATGATTCGGATTGGTCGAATGCTTCGACTGCGAGTTACTTTGACTGGCGGAACCGGTGCACTTACAGTCTAACAGCTAAAATAATTTCATTCCGTGAACGGAAAGGTATTTTAACGGGGATGATTCGATGTCGATTTATGTCACTAATATGATAAAGCCGCTGTTATGAATGCCGTCGGAAACGAAGTGGGTGGCAAGGAAAGATGGTTGTTCTCTAATTATATGTCTCTGCAAATTGACATTATTAGGAGTTAATAGAAGTGTTTTGTTTACATATTATTATGTAAGCATCGGAAATGCTTACATAATTACTTCATAAATTTAACTCCCTGCCACACGCCAATCGGCGGCTCGCGGGGTAAAATTCTAAAAATGCTTGAACTAAAAAGGGGCTCCCGGATAGCCAAGTGGGCAACGCGTTCGACTTCGGTGAAAGCGGTCCCCAGTTCGATTCCCGGTGGGGGTCCACGTGCGAAATGACCTAAGCTGTCGAAGCACTTTTAACAATACTACTACTATACTGCTTGAACTAAAGCCTGTTCCTATGATAATTATTATTGTTATTTATTATTATTAAGGTCCTTGTTAAGGCGAGATTGAGACTAAAAAGTCTCNGAAGCACTTTTAACAATACTACTACTATACTGCTTGAACTAAAGCCTGTTCCTATGATAATTATTATTGTTATTTATTATTATTAAGGTCCTTGTTAAGGCGAGATTGAGACTAAAAAGTCTCTTCTTCCATCTAACCTGTCGTCGTTTTGTTTGTCTATTAATTACATTAATTTGTTTGTCGTTAATTTGTAAATAGAAATAGAGAGATTATTAGTGATGTGGTTGGAAAAAATAGGAAATAGCCGCTGCCTAATTAAGCCCTAAAAATCTGCAAAGATGAGGCATTACAATTAGGGAACGATGTCATTATTTATACTTTTTTCAGTTATATTTACCCACATGTTACTAACGTAGTTGACTACAGTAGGCCATCCTAAAAGGTGTTCGACAGTAGTGCATTCGTAATGCACTACTAATTTTGTAATTAATCCGTTACTATTAAAATGCTGGTGAACGTGTATTTGATATCAATTTCTACCTGTCGTTACCTTTAGGCTGATTGGAAATGCTCAATGGCAAAGAATCGAATCAATTTTGCTACGTCTCATCAATCCCTGCATTTAACCAGCTTTTACAATGCGCGTGTATTATCTCATTTTCCGGGGTGTATTATGAATATTATTAAGAAATGAGTTTACTTGCAATCGAAAGGGAACTTAGAGAAACCCTTGACAAGTATTCATAGAGTAGTAGGATTAATTTTATTGCTGCCGCGACATCCTAGTTCATTTGCACCGTTTATTCATAGAAACCACTTTCATTGGTAAAAGGAAATGCGGATGGTTACAGTATTATTTCGATGGAAAGAATTCATTTATCAACATAAAAAAAATAATTTTGACGCCACTATGTTTTGACGGCTGAAGACTTTGACGAAAAACGTTGAGAATAAAAAAAACACCGCTTCAAGAATTATTCTTATATGAGAATAAAAACACATGAGAAATGTAGGATTGGGGCTGTGCAGTAAATACCTTTATCCCACTTATTTTCTTCATAAAGGATTCTTATCTCATCTAAGGCGTGAAACCTGAGCTAAAATTTTTAAACCACCCCCCCTGATATTCCACCTCATCACGAGTTTCTCTTCGCCACATTCCGTAAAACTGTTATCTCTATGATTTCCTGTCGGAGGAAAGCATTTGGGTGCGATTTATATAGGGAGTAGGCCGACACGAAAGGAAAGTATGAAAATTGCCGCTGGCAATGAAATAAAATGGACTTCTGAGCCGTATGCTTTCTCGCATCTCGTGCCTTTGCATTAAACGCTCGCCGTTTATTATTTCAAGTGCATTCGCATGTAGGACGAAAGTTTGATACGCGTGATAGAGTCATTGCGGATCTTGGCGCATAAAACTGGATGTTACTTTTCCCATATGTCTTATGAGGTGCATATAAAGTTGAATTTTTCACGGCTTCCACGGTGGTTATCGCTACCTTTGAGTATTCAACCACGTAACCTTACATTAACTCTCACGTGACCCATGAAATCATGAATTTTACCTGCCGCTTTTATGGTTTACTTTCCCTTAACCTTCTGATTAAACTCACTGGGCAATTTTGTCTCGTTCCCTACACTGACACTTCTATTTTATCTTATTTAGGTTCACCATAAGTAGAATTTGAAACACCTCTTAACCTGAAATGAACATCTTTGGTGTGCATTAGGCCTTGATGTGATCCTTGAAGCTAAAAGTATGGTGTATTTGAATAAAAATGAGTTACGAAAACAGAAAATACGCAGGTTTTAGACGAAAGATCTTACAGTCTTTAAAAGATTTTGATTCCACTGATTTTAATGAAATAAATCGCATGCGATAGAACATTAATTTTTACGTCCACTCGTTTGTGTTTATATGTTTTACTCGCCGTAACTGTAATTTAACTGTGATTTGTTTGAAAAATGTGCCTGTTTTAGCCGCTTAAAAACCCAACTATCATCGACTGCCACTCAGTTGATTTCCATCCTAATAATTTGCAATTAGTACATGTGTTAACCAAGAATGTTTTCAACATTGAATAATAAAAAATTGTTTACATTGGCCAGTAGTTGTCAGATTAACTCTCTACTGTCCTCTAACCAGAGGTTAGCGAAAAATTTGCGAATAGATGTAAATAGTATGAAAAACTATGGCATTAGGTCATTGATAAAGATTAATAGCATGAATTTCTCATCGGTATCTTGTTATTAATTCCTGTTAGTTTTAGACTGGGTGTCGATTTTGCTCATAGGTTGTATGAGATTAGTAAATTTCCCAATAAATATGCGCATTTCATTTGCTATTCCGAAACAGTGATGTTTTGTAACGATCAAAAAAATAAAATAAAGTCGTTAGACGTTGAAAATGATGCGGTTGGTTATGGGAGGTGTATGTATTTACCTTCTGAGAGTTCTAAGACTAAAAACATGTACGCTAGTCAACGTTGGAGGCAAGGCGACGGTCACTACAAAAAACCTTCATCTGCCTTGCATTACAACTTTCATATAGATGACACTCCACCTGCACTCCTTGGAAATCCCTAGCGAGATCGAATAATGAGAGGAACTGGTTTTTCTTAGGTTGCATTAATTTCGAAAATTATCATAGCATAAGGGGAAACTCGATCGACCTGACATTCGAGATACTTTTGCTGCGCGGTGACCATTGAGAAACAAGTTTTAATCAGAATGTGATATCGACCTATATACTTAGGAATAAAAAGCGGTCTATGTTGATGAATTGCTATTCAATATTTTTTTTCCTAGAGCGACTTCTCTGGAAGCAGGTGACCTTTGGAAGGACGAGTTTAAATGCACGTCTAGGCTTAACTGACCGCTCGGTGTCTACTTAGTTCATATAATTCCCAGTCATGCATCTCACGCTAAGATCGAATAGAATAAACCAAATGAGGTATAACGGCTGTACGCGTGATGGATGTGGATTAGGAAGCTTTTACTCAGAGAGCACTTTCGGAACGTTGTAAATCAATGGTGTGCTTAATTTGGACTTATTTAACCACCGCTATAATGACCGTATTTCTCTTCATTGGCTAGAAATTAAGATCATTTGGCGAGAAATCAATCCTCATCTACAAACGATATATTCTCTGTTTTATTATTCATGTCTTAAATGTGAACCGAGATATATTTATTGCCTCTTTAACTCTAACAGAATCATTGCTCAATTGTATACTCTTTCTGCGCCTAATTACTTCCCTGATCCGATACCTTGTCACTGATTTTAGTATTATATTTCCTTAGAACTGAAAAGCACCACTTCACTCAAGTTATTTAAACTTAAACTGTGTAATTACCTTAAGATAAATAACGCAATAACCCTTTGACTGGATCGATTTCATGTCACTGCTATCTTATTTTCATTCTTTCGATTCAAACTGTATTCTCCGTTTGTTATGTGTAGATCTTTGTTTTACTTCTACATTTCTGGCTCTTAGGACTTGAGACCCGAGAGAGGATCGAAAAAATTACGGCCTGTAATCCGTAAAAGAATCACTATCCCTAAAGAAAGGAACACGTCACGAAATGTCCAAAATTTTACCTAAACTTCCAGGACCTGCAGCTATTTTATCGAGGTTAAGAGTGAATATATCTGATGATATAATCATCTGATAAACTTACAATTACGATTTGACTGATGAATATGATGATATTGAAATTCATAGCGCACCAGCAGTTGAAAGCAGTTTGAAAGCTCTATTCTTAGCGAGGCAGCTAGCGGACCATTTAAGTTACACATAAATTGTATGAAGTTCAGTTTTATTGAGGAGTTCGTAGCATAATTACAAATGAGATAGTGAAGTTTTGAATGGCCCTCCTCTCTGTTCCATGCAAGAAGGCATCGCATTGGTGTGAGCGATATAACGGTAAATTCACCTTTGATCTAAATAATTAATTTTTTCTTATGTAAACTTGTCAGTGAAGGACCACGCTGCACTCTCGAAGGCAGGAGTAGGCAATCATTATCACGCGTGCCAAACGTGGCACGCCGATGTCTTCTTTCTGGCTAGCGAAACTAGTCCTTGCCAAATTTATTTTCAATTTTTAGGGGGAAAAAGTTAAGCTCTTCATAAAACTTCGTAACTTTTTCATTCTATTAGTATAACAAAATTTACACAATCGTTTAAAAATATATCGAGATAAGAAATCGTATGGTCTCAAAAAGTTGTGGATGGCACTTGGAAATATTTTATGACGGAGATTTGACCGATTTTGGCACTCTCTCAAAACCGTTGCCCATCCCCGCTTCAGGGGGTGCAAAATAACAGCCTCTTTCTGCAGCAATCCTTCATAATTTCCTGGCGTCTTATATATCTTTCGCTTGAGAAATACTGGTGCATCTTTTCAAACAGTCACTTTTTTCCCTTAAATGTTTCAAGGTAATTTTGACCCTTTTCTTTAGCATATCATCACAATCAAATACCTTTCACTCGTTCTTCCACTAACTTAAGAACATTTCACATTTTATATTACCCATGCCATTCTCCTTGTTAGTTTCTTTACTATTGCCGAAACGAATGCAATGAACCTCAGTTGCAGGTCACGCAGACTTTTCTTTCATTCCACATTCATCCTTTACCCAGTCATTAGTAACTCCGTCCCTCCTTTTCCCCCATATGTGGTCTTCATAAATTGATTCATGTTCATATAAGTTGAGTTTTGATCGAGTCAGATCTTTCCTTTTGTTTTTTACGAATTTTTTGACAAATACGGATGTAAAATAACATACGCAGATAGGCGAAGGAGAGGTCCACTTGGGACTAACTTCGGCAATCAAGGATCAAATAATAACAGTGATAAATTGAATTCTGTGGTTATAATATTCTATGCGTCAATTCGTGATTTCTTCCTTAGCATATGAATTTTTCTTGAAGGTTTCTTCAGCCCAGATTTTCCTGAAACGCAAAGCTTTTGCTAGAATCTGACTGCGCATTCATGCTGATAGTCCTTTCTCTGTCTGTCTATTGATGAAAGCATATAAATAACTTATTAATATTCATCCCAACTGTATTCAGATCGCTCATGAGCCTCTACTCACTCACCTCACTTTCAGCACGCCTCCACACTTACCACAAAAGCTATAAATTTGGCTTCTAAAACCTTCATAATCAATGCAATCCCTTCCTATAAAATTCAGACACTTAAACAGATGATTCGATACCTTGAAAGTCCATGACTGAAAATCTCCCGCTAAGACCAATATACTCAACTCGCATGATTCTCCCCTGCTCCGGCACCTTTACGCCTGGCGCCGCTTGTATAAAGGATGGGCCCCCGTAGAGAGTGGCACCCGGAATGGAATTGAGTAAGGTAGGAGAGGGCGCTAGGTGTGGGGAAAGCGGTGCGACGCCATGCTGTCTGGCCCAGAGTCTCCTGCAGCGGAAAGGACCATATCTCTGCCCACCCGACCCTCCTCATGCAATGGAAATAAGACCCCAGAGTAATTTTCCGTGTCCCATTTGTTTCCCGAGCGTCAGCTCCCGCCGCGAAGACATCGATTGCCGATCTTACCCCTCTTCCAAAACTGCTACTCTTCAACGGACTCTGTTAGCACGAACAGTTCCGATATAACGATTAAATGATCCGCACGCTACTCATGAAGGAAAAAAGAGGTTTCCAGGGTTCAAGCTAAACTTATTCGTGGGAGCGAAGTCTTGCAAAAAATTGCGATCTAGGAAATGTGACTTTAACACCAGTAAAATAGGAATTGAAATTTCAGAACAAGTTTCCTGTAGGTCTAGGTGAGTGAGGAAATCAGTTAACTGAGATTACGCAAAGGTTTAACGTGAATTTCATATGAATGATAAAGCAGTTAAACAATGTTCATACGATGTTACCGTTAAAAACCATTGGAAAAATTAAAATTTCTTCTTCTTTAACCAATGTTTAATATTTTATGCAGCACGGAGTTCTTGGCTAACCGACCCTCTAAAATATTGAGGTAGCAAACCAGATCTACCTAAGGTGGAGATTTGTATGGCTGTTGTGGATACTACAATGAATTCTTGAATGAATTCAGTGTTATCTAAATACACCGTTGTGCACCGCGTATTATCCAGGGGTGCGATTACGTATTTTTGGAACTACTTATTTATTTAACCCTCGTGGCGAAGTTAGGCCAATAGGCCTCTCTTACACCTAACCTCTGACTTTTTAATATAAAACTCATATATACGAAAAAACAACTTACAACTCGAAATATAAGATTCTTAAAAAGTATAACTATATATAAGAATAAAATAAAAAGTAAATTAATTATATATACATATATGAAAGATTTAGGTTGTGGGGAAAAACTCTCTGCTGAAGGCTTACGGAGTAAAACCCACGATAAACTAGTAATATCTCCGAAATCCGCCATGTTTACGTGACAAATGCATGTAAATTCATGTAAACATGGGGAATTTATCGCAAATTTAGTTATCGTTTATCGCACTAGTTACAGAAATCACATAATCGCACCCTAGGAGTCCTTTTTGTTTATTACATCATTACATTAACTACATCATTTATGATGTTACATTAACTACATCATTTAAAACGCACTTTATCGTTTAAATGGGATTTAGCTGGGGGATATAAACAGATTCTCTCCCGCATAGTCTTATCTTCGTCATCAATTTGAATTATTTTTGACCCCTCCAAACTCATGGTTTAAGACGCCGGGAAGTCCGAATATGCGAAAAAGTGTACCGCGCAGGAAAGACCGCTACCGTAAAATAAAGTTTATAGCCATTATTTTCCTATATCCATGTTTTTATTTTCCTACAACTGAGCTCGTAGTACGACGGATAGAGACTTCATTACTCGCTAAGGGTTTAATGTTGCATTTAACCTTTGAACTTTATCCCACTAAACGTCATGACTACGTGAGTGATTTAAACTTGCTGCTTGCGTACGGTGCATTGCATTTAAAAGGAAAGGCAAGCGACTGCTGTTTCAATGAAAACGCTCAATGTTGCGGTCATACAGCTGCAACTAGAGTCCTGTTTCTCTGCGTTAACACACATCACTCTGGCTTCCAGTTTCAGCCGCTGAGCTTTTAAATGAAGTCACGAACGTTAATCCTGTAGATCGGCATGTGATCTGGATATCATTCGTTGAAATTATGTGCGTAAGAATACGATTCAATGAAATACCTCTATTAGTCATTTAAAGTCAGTGGTGTCGAAAGTCATAATCATGTAAATTTTCAATTACAGGAAAAGTGACCGATTTTGACTTTTTTTTTAGAGTTCGAGAAAGGCTCCAAAAAGCCGTTGTTTGCGGGCAAACTAACCGTTGAAAAATTCAATCTAGCAGGGGTTAGGGTTCTCAGTAGTCGCGCTTTGCAAGTATTGTTCTCAATACGTTTATCGGCTTTTCGATGACTTTTTTGTCGAGGGAGTGGGAGGGGTGAAATTACCTCCAGTAACTTTCAATTTAATTATCATTCGATTTTAATTGGTATTTTCCTGCTATGCATACACACTCATTTAATGTACAAACATGCTAATCGTGCACAGTTTATTACTTACTTTCAAGAATTTAGAAAGAGTGGTCTATAATTTATTAACTGGAAGCTTTTGGAATCTCCAAAGATATACCCGGAAAATAATTTTAACATCCTCTTTGCTTGCTTTTATACACAGCACTAAAATATACAAAGTTATAAGCTTTTCGGATTATTTTTTTTTTAGTTTTAGAGACAATTTCCATGCCACTAAATCTAAATGATTAAATTAGATATTTCAATAACACCTATTTTTAATTACATCGATTACATATCTCTTGGAAGTTGGTTCCAAGCATACAAGACATCTTGGACCAAAAGATATTTGCGACTTAGTGAATATAAGATTATTTCCACTATACTCTTTTCTATATTTTTTTATAATTCTGCTTTGCACTAATCTATAATTAGCACTTTAGAATTCACTTTAATACGATGATGTACGTCGAACAGAACTAGAAAAAGTACAGCGAAAGGCGATACGTTTCGTAAAAATTGTTACGAGAAGTCAGTCAGTGTTACTCAGATGCTTCAGGACGCAGATTGGAAATCTTTAGAAGATAGAAAATTTAAAAAAAGACTCATTGTAATTAATAAGTTCTGAGAAGGTACTTTCGTAGAAGATGTAGCCGATATTATGTGTCTTCCCTGTTACACAGGCCGTTTTGATTCTGAGAGGAAAATCAGAGAAATAGACGCTAATAGAAAAAGTAATTTCGGAATTCTATTTTTTTACGCGATTGATACGCGAAATTAATGGATTAAGGAAGTAGAGTCATGGTGCGTGCACCCCCTGCCACACACCGAAGGCTATTTGCTGGGTACATATGTAGATGTAGATAACTTTTCAAAGCGGAAGCCTCATTCCCTCTACAAAGCTGTTGGTATTTAATAGTGGATGAAATAGGGAACCGACGAGCTTTCAGGGTGATGTCTTAACAAACTTAGGGTGCAATTCAAGCGCATCTTCACCTAGGCATACATCTGGCTTTCGGATAAAAGGGTATCTCCGCCCTTCATTATAAAAAATTCTGCATTTTACGCCCAGTTAGACACGAAATCAACAAATAACTTTGTAGCAAGATCAAATTACAATACAATGAAATGCAATATGAATAAGAAGGTAAGAATTTTTCCGCCTCTTCCTCATCAACAACTGAACGGTTTCGTTGTATCATCAGTACTGGAATATCCACCTCCGATATCTAAAAATTACTTGAGGTAGGGCGACTACCTTGAGCGCCCTAAAACGTCAAATTTCCTCAACAGTGGTGATTCGACCGTCTCCTCGTCTGGTCTAAGCGACAAAAGCTGAGAATTTCCCTCGAATACTCTGGATAGATCCTCCATAGAGTTATTCGTCTTTTAACGGGCAAACTGCCAGCAGTCGACACGTTTTCTTGCCACATTCCGCGCCCTCCAGAAGGCATCCGACGCCAAAACCGCGGACATCCCTAGCACGGCGGTGCTCCGCGACTTCCCAGAGGGAGCTGTCGGCGGAAGCATGAGATGATAATGGTTTAAAGGTGGATAGGTGTAGAGAAAGCGGAAGAGGTGACTATTCCATCAGCAAGGCAGAGTTCGTGGGTACGGTATGCGAGGCTCAGCTCCAGACTGAGAACCGAATGTGCCGCCCTCAAAGGGATGACGGCGTTGGAGAGACTTAAAAATAAATTCCGCGGAACCGCTGAAGGAAAGAAGGGTGTGACAAGGTGATAAAAGGGGATGAAACAGACGGGTATCGCATTGGGAATCGACTCTGAAGAACCACGTTCTCATTTGTAAACGCAACGGAGGAACACGGTCGTATAAATCTTTAGCGAATTCCGAAGCCGTATTATTTCACGTTAATATTTTATTTATTCATTCAAGCGATAGTCTGCAAAAAGAACGAATATAATTGCGTTAGATTTGAAACGATTAGTGAATTGGTAATAGCAACAGGTAACAGCAGCCAAATTTGCCAAACAATCTATTAACTGTACATATATCAATAATGGTTTTCGTCAATTCTCGTGGCTAATCTTCTGAATGAACGGAGTAATAATTAGAAGCAACAATGATAAACAATTTTAAGTGAGCGGCAGCATAATGCCTTAAGGGGGGCGCCTGGTTTAGAAGGGCAAAATTTAAGAGTTTTTTGGAAATTTCTTTTAGAAAAACGGTAAAATATACAGCTTTCTAAGCTAGTACATACCTATATTGTATCTTTGAGAGTACGCAAAACATTTTTTCATTGAAGATTATCAACATTTATCGTATATATCATAGGATATCTACAGGGCGTTCGCGAAAGTGTTACCAATTGGTGTGCATTCTAGCGACTACAATAGCTGTTCAAATTTTGAAAATAAATTTTTTTCTAATAGAATATAAAATTATCTACTCAATGAACCTCTAATATTAAACAATTTCTTAAAATTATGAAAACGCCAGCTCTTTAAAGTGAAAATTTTGATTTTGATGAAAAAAATCCCTTCACTTTTAACAATAATAATTGTTTAAATTAATATTTTCATCAATATCTGAGGTTCACCTAATAGAAAATGTAATGCTTAAAAGGCATGCAAAAGGAAATCTTGATAGTTGAAATAGTTTTTGAGTTATCGTGCACACCAATTTCAAAAACAGTGTTTCGAGAAAAACGAGTTTAAAGTTTTTGTTATGAATATCTACCATAAACAATAACCTTACGATTGTTTACTGATTATCTAATATACTTAGTGCATATAGCAAACTTTATGCGTCTTTAAAACGGTCATTTAGCTCCATTTTTTCTCT
>KZ308413.1:772423-946003 GCA_000376725.2 Ladona fulva
TACCAAAATTTGCACCTAAGAGTTAAGTTGTATGTTTAGGGCACCCCAAGTATTCTTAAAATATGAAGGGTCTAAGCCATAAAACATCTGTTCCTCAAGTACCCGCTGAGAGAGAGCCGTAGGAGACTTGACCGCTACCGCTACTCTCCGCCCGCAGCTGCATAGGTTTAAGAAATTGGCTGTAGTTTAGTTAATATTGCGTATAAAGATCTGAAAATTTTGCAGTATATTCTTGAAATGTTCTACTATTTTTTAAAACAATAAAACAAATTCGATTTTTTTGACGGGATAAACCAGGAGCCCCCCTTAATTAAGTAAGGGTTAACAGTAATACGCAACAATGTGCAACAATTCTAGTATTTTGATCTTATTTTCTCTACCAACGGCCTCGGTGGTGGAGTGGTCCCCCAAGTCCCGGGTTGGAATCCCGGCCACTCGGATATTATTATCATTATTGGTATTCTTATTATTTACTTCGTTCTCGCCACAAAGTGACGGTGTTATGGGAACGGACTGATGTCAAGTTCCCCTATGATTACGAAGATAATTAGTCTTCATTTAAAAAGTGTACTAATTAAGCGACAAGTATCCAGGATTACAGATTTTTTCATTAAACGTAAGTTAATTTCAACGTTCAACTTTTCTAAACTGGCTGCCAGTGTTTTTGGTACTACCCCTGCTGTTGATATAATTATGGTAACTATGGTTACATTGTTTCATTTCCATTGTTTTTTTATTTCTGTTGTTAACTCGGAATACTTGATAATTTCTTTGACAGCAGTGAATGTGAATAATAAGGAATTCGAAATAATCGACTCTTAACAAAGACAAGAACGTTGATCTTAAAAAAAGTCAAAATTAGGGGTTAATAAAAGACTTTTTAGAGCTACATTTGCCGTGAGAAATAAATCAGTCTGTATGAACGCCATTCTTTTTATACACTAACAAGATTTTCACCAAATATTTTCGGTATACAAGTAGTTTAGAAGGTAAATTGTATCTTTTAAGCAGCAGCCAATGGATGTGAATTATAAAATGTTATTCGTTGAAAATTCAAGGTTGTCTTACTGTGTTTGTTGAATAATTTTCCCAGAGGAGAGCTAAGTAATGGAAATATTTTATCAAAAGAAAACATAAATTTACGACTGTTGATGCTAGAAGCAATAATTTTGAAGCTAATGAGAGGCTGTATGTTTCAACCCTTGACGTTTGGTAGCAACATCTGTCTAGCGGATTTATATGACCCAGTTAGCCATTTAGCAGTGCTGCAGTTAATGAACCCACGGCTTTAAGTACCATGTCGTTCTTACCATGTTAGAATCGCAACTAAACTATCAGTAATGTACTCGTAATGGGAAGAGCTATATATGTCTAAATACTGCAAATAAATTTAGAAATCAAAATAATGACTCTGAAGTGAGTTGGCAGTGAGACTCGGTGAGAGTGATTCAGAGGTTACTTCGCTTTTTCGTAATTATTATTACAGTAATAGTGGTCCTGCAGTTATCTGATTAATGAAGTATTTACCATTTGTCTTTTGGAACAGGATAAAGAAAAATGTACCTTTTATATACTTTTTTTCAGTCTTGTTCATGACTGTGATGATATGAAAGTTACTGAGGTATGAGTGAGGTATGAATAATGGCACTAATTAAGGTTCATCCTCATGAACGATAAGAAAAGTGTTACTCGTAGAGTCATTGTGTTTCTTTAACGTGGAATTGTTCTGCTTATAGCATTTTTTCTCGGTGAGGAAAGCAAGGGCAAACTACCTCACTCCTCATCTTGCCTAGTAAGCCCCATTTCCCTCTCCTAGCTCTTCGTTGCTGATGGTAGAGGCGATGAGGTCCCACCCGGCCTTCGGGCTGAATACTTCACAGATATAAGGTATGAACTGGCAGGATGAGGAGTGAATTATTTCATTAATTGATTTAATTATTACAGACAGTAACAGTAATTATGTGATTGTTTTTATCACTGTTAAACTATAAGAAACGAATGAAATGTGGTAAAACTTACAACTATGCGGTAAATTACTGTAAGGCTGTTAATATATCTGCTAGGGTAATAACAGGTAGGAACGTTGCCAATTTTATTTCGATATTAACAGTCAATATCGAATTAACCGCATGGAATTATGATGGTGAACAGAGAAAAAGTAGCAAAAATATTTGTTGACTTCTGAGAATTTTACCTCAAGCATGCTGTTTTAAGAATTAAAAAATTGATAATACTCGGTCTTACTGCTTTATAAATAAGTAAACAGTAGCTTTAGATAGTAATTTTGTGATGAATAGTAATTTTCAGCATTGTAAACTCAATCACGTAAAAATTAATGTAATGAGGATGAAAATGAGATGTTAATTAGCTCGTCAGCCGTTAAGTCTCAAATTTTCGTAATATCATCCGAAGCTGGTCAATTAATCCTCGAATGTAAAGAATATTTTAGTTTTAGCCACTTAATTTCTGAAATAGCGGACCTGATCGATTAATTGATCTATTTAATGTCCAATATGACAAAAATTCAATGCCACAAATTAAGATGTAAGTGTGATGCTGAAAATTCTCTTCAGTTTTGCCTCTCTCTCTCTCTTATCAGTCTTGGGTAAAAATATTCCTCTCTCTTTTGACTGGCAACTCAAGTTCAATTTTTAAATTTAAGGTCAAATACGGGAGATTTCATTCGCTGAATTTCATATCTCGTAACTCAGGAGAGGAGTTAATTTATTTCGTGCGTAAATGCGGACCGTGAACCGTTAAAAGTGTCACGCGCCGCCGCTCTAGCGGGATACGAATCGCCTGTCCACGCTGCTAACGTGCCCGTGACGACCGAGCGCAAAATCATCCCGCATGGTATTGAAAGGCGCTGTATATTTGGACATTGGCGATCTGCAGAATATCTTGAGTAATCACTCGATATCAATAGAATTGAGGTTACTAAAACGTGTACTTACTATATGATAGTATGCTGGGTTTCTATAAGTTATTATCAGAGAAAGAGAAGATTGGAACACGGGTGTCTATGAATTAGATTTTTAAAAACAATCCGTAAGCCGTCTTTCGGCAAGCGGAACTCGCGCTCAGAGACAAACGGAAAGCTCCGGATTACCGATTTCTGGGAAGGCCCAATGGTCATTTCGAAGACAAAGCCTCCATCCTCAGGGGAAGACTTCCTTTGTGGAGACCCCCTAAGGATGGAGGCTTTGTCTCTGACCGTTTGTTTCTGAGCGCGAGTTCCGCTTGCCGAAACACTGTTTACGGAGTGTTTTTAAACCTCTAATTATTATCAGAGATTTAGGAAAGTGTGTATTCAATGAAATAAGTTGCATCAAAATGAAACATGTCCGGAGAGAAAAGAGAGTCAAAGAGTTTCCGTAACACAATTTTCTAATTAAACTTCTCTAGCGAGATTTGGTGAAATTCCATTATAAATGAAAGAATAAATATAACTTTTACTTTTCCATAAATATATTTGACTTTGCTTTGCTGGTTTTGAACTTTCAGTTCGTCAGGATTAGGAATATTTGTGGCAAAGTAAAAGTAACGTTTATTATTTCATTAATTATTTCAATGTTTTAATGTTCAACATGGGACTCCCATTTGGGAAAAACAAATACATGTCTATATTCTATTTCTTTCTAAATTAAGTAACCATGGAAAAGGTCGCTAGGTAACTTTGCACGTGGGAAAAGTTTTTGGAGAAACAGCAAGGTATATCAATTGGTTCGAGCAGCCGGATAACAAGTGAAATACCGGCATCGAGTCCTGGTTATGTTAGAATATTTTCGTGTCCGTTTTTCTAGGTGAAATCACCGTATTTGTTATAATAGACTCCGCCAGTTTAAAAATATTCTAAAATCAGCTAAAGAAATTTGTGGAGGTTCTACTAAAGCTTTACTGTTACTCATCCTTCTTAGGAATACTTCTCGTCAGTATCGTGTATAGCAGGCAATCCATACATACTTTAAGATTTCGATGATCATTTGTTTACACACGGTTCATGGTAGTCTGTCTGCATAGTATTCCTCCCTGTATTGCCTGTCCAACACCTCATTCCCACTGCAGGACCATTAGAATAGTAGCTAATGTTGGAGGGGTTGAGATTCAAAACGGCCTTCAGTAAGAATATTTTTCAGACTTGAAGTTATATTTTTGAAGGGATATATAATGATCCAACCAATATTAATAAATAACTCTGACCCTGAGGATTATGGCAGCGTTCGCCGTCGAAACGTTGGTCCACCAACTGGACATTACCTGTTTGCTAACCCGGGAGAATCTTCGACATCCAATCCAGCAGGAAAGCCTGAGATCCTATTTAATATTAATACATTTAAATTCCGGAAATTATCGTTAACTGGTTTTATTGGTCACATCTACGATTTAAATTATATAATACATACTGCTATACCTATTATTAAATGTTACGATCACATATATTACCGCACTCTCTATATTCAGTTCGTACAAATGATTATCAAATACCTTTAACAGTGATAAAGGAAAGGAAGGTAACTTAGTTGGTTGAAAACCAACTGTTATACCTTTAACAGTATATTTTCATCGAAACACCTCCCACGAAAACTTCTCACTCTCCCTAGGATTGTAATACCACTTACTATAACCCAGTGATCCACTGAGACAAACTATGACAGACTCAGACGTAACAGAAAATCCCGAAGTCTATTTCCAGAGAATCTCTAAACGAAATCGACGGGGAAGCATGCGAGTCTAGCAAACATCTTCAGTGCCATTTTCGAGTTCTGACAATCGCGAGGATGGCATTGAAGTGAATGGTATTCCATAGCTGCCTCTCTCGTTGACGTTTGCGGTGTTGGTTAGGTGGTGTCGAGAGCTCTCTATGACTGTCATCTACTCAGCAGGGCGAATAGTTTTGAAGCTATGCGCGACACACACAGCTTCCACTTTCACTGAAGGAATATGGTTTTAAAGTTACTAAGTCATATATACGTACACTAACGCACAGGCCTATATAGATTATTTTCGCTACCACATTTTGAGGAAAGGATTATTTAACTTTGCCTTTTCGTTTAGGATATAGGAAAAAGTTACCTATTATAACCCAATAATTGCTTCAATGGAATGTGCACATTTATTTTCAATTTAGTGCTTTAGATACATAAAGACAGAAAGAGAGCTTGGAAGCACTATATTCGAAGGTGAATAAAGTGTATTTTCTTCCATTATGAAAATTTTATCTTGCTTCCATGCTGTGATATATTGAATATTTATCAGTGCCTATGTGTAAAGAAGGGTTGAAAATTTATCTTTCCATCAATTTCTTCTGGCACGGCTTTGTGGTAGGTATACATCACGTAAAGCAATAATTAATAAAAAAACATTTAATTTTTCGTGGTGCGAAATTTATCTTTCATTTACTTTTTATTGTCATTTTCTGTCATGGCTGTAACAATATGAAAGCTGCTGAGGTTGGTATGACTGATGTTGAATAATGGCATTTATTCTGGACACTAAATGTTAATTACGATGAAAAAAGTTATTCATTGGGTAACCTCCATGCACTTTGATGGACTTCATCCATTCGTAGTATTCTGGCTCAGAGGGGAAAGAAAAGGGAAAATTACCTCACTCCTCATCTAGCCTGGTCGTGTCATCCACTCCAAAAAGAATTTGACCGCTAAAAATAGATGATTTGACGTTTTAAGCGTCCTTCCGGATGAATTCTTTACCGAGAGTGAAATTTTTCGAGAAAATTTCAACAAAAAAATATTTTGAGAGAGAAACTGTCATCAACACCGGACATCACGCAATTAGCACGCATTCCTTTCATACACACACAAAGGCGATCAACTCACAAAAGTGGAAGAGCTCATTATTTTCATCGTCGCCATGCCAACCACGCAGTATCACTTTCAACGTAACGATATGTAGTTCGTATATATCTTTACGACCTCGCCCACTTAAACAAGAAGTCATCAACCGATTTTCCATTGATCGTTCCTCTTTTTTTTACGGTCTGCGGGTCATTATCGCCAGATGTCGCAACTAAATGTGATCGACCCTTTGGAGCAAATGAATTCCAGCAGTGCGAAGTCGCAATCCCGAAGTGATGAAAGAAAATCAAAGTTGGGAAATGTCTATTTAAAATCCCTCTAACTGAGAGATGACCGCTCTTCGAGTAAAACACTCCCGAAGGAAACCAATTGAATGTAAGACAGTAGTATGGATGAGTCGATGCATAATTAGTACTAATTAACCCGGAAGCTCTTCTCGTAGTATCTAAGAATATGAAGCAAACCCTTGTGGTTTTCTCTCATTAACCTGCATATTCAAGCATAGTACCTTTTTGTCACTTATTTAAAATCAGAGGAAAGAATCTTATGATAATCATTTTAGTTATGTAAAGCCAGAGGTATCAATAACTCACATCCTTACATTTGATTTAACAAAACGGCTTCATGATAAAATCCTTTTACTACACCACAATAAAAATTAATTGTAATTTTTATTGTAGGTTGCTCAGTTATTCAGGTAGACCTGAAGATGTAGCTTGGCTACGATACCTGGTCGTGCTTGTAATTTTTATTGTGGTGTAGTAAAAGGATTTTATCATGAAGCCGTTTCGTATTTATGAATACCACGAAGTGAAACCTGAGTCTGTTTCGTTTATTTGATTTAACGTTTGAATTTCACGCTTTAATCACTGAAAATAGCAAATTCATGCTAGAATACTTGCAAATACGACTTTTCTGTCGCCCCTATTTCAAGTGCGACATTATTGAGGGATACTTTAAATAATTAATCGATTGCATGTAATATAACTTTCCCTAATTGTCATGCGCAATTAACGATTCCAAATCAATTGTTAAGGTTGCTCAGTTATTCTAAGCTAAAGAATCGAAGCCTCATTGATTGTTTCGCAGGGAGGCTATTGGATTAAAAAATAAGATGATGATCCTCAATTCCTTACTGTTTGAACGCTGTCGTAAAGGTACCTTAATGCAGTATACAACCACCGGAAGTTAATGTTTTAATTTTAATTCGTTTTTCGGAAAAATTTCCCTAGCTCGGGAACAAATTTGCGTTAAGTGGCAGTTTGGTTTGCCGCAACAAAACGCTTTTCCCGAGAGTCCAAATGACTCTAGGCGCTTCAATAGTTCGCCGAAATTGGCAAAATTGAGGATATCCAACCGCACACGAGTCTGTGTAGTGTACTAAGTGAATGGCTATTGACTTTTTTTTCTTTCGGAGAGCTCAAATAACTTGTTGGTGCATATTGCATATCAGCGAGATATTTCAATGATGAACGAGACTTCGCGATATTGACATCATAAAATTATTAATATGTGTTACCCTTTGTAAGTGCTATGTGATTGTTAGCCATTAATGTTCAATTCTGTGAAAAGTGTTATTTAAGTGGTCACCGTGCTGGATTTATATGTACTTATTCCATTCCTAGTATCTGAATCAGTAGGGAAAGTAATGGTAAATTACCTCACTCCTCGTCTTGCCTCACTCCTCATCGGTGCTTTCTCTAGCCAATGAGGTGATGTTTGAGATTGAATTGGGCCTGCGGGCTGAGTACTATACAGACAATTGTTGTAAGGCAAGGTTGTTGTTACAAGGCAATTGTTTTCTTCGAGCGTCCGCGCATATGAAGACAGTAGCGGCATCATCGGAACCGCCCCTTGATGGTAAATATCGAAGCGGAATGTATTCCCCTTTGGATCGCCTTTTTTAACGCTCGCTCTTCGGCGATTATATGCGGCGAGATGGAGAGGATGACGGCCATTCGGGTGACGAACGGCCGGTGGGATATAGAACCATTTGAAAAGTATGCAATTAACTCCGCGTCGTTGAGGGCTCTTTCGAAAGGATTTATGGCGAGAAATGACTGCCACCTATCGGTCTCAAAGAAAGAGAGAAGGCGCGGTGACGAAGGGTCAGGGAGATGCCTCTTGTCTCAGTGAATCACAGGCGACGGAATGCGAGGAAGTGCCCGCGACGGATCCGACGCGAACGCTTTTAATTCGAAAGGCGTCTGAGTGAGATGCTTTGGACGCTATCCAGGCGATCGGTTGTCGAAGACGATGGAGAAGAGGTGAGGAAGTGTGGGGAGGAGGTGAGATCAGGGCCGGCTCGAGGGATGAGCCGAAGCGACTCAAGCTAAAGGACGGCTCCTTGCTTAGAGGTTTAGGGTCTGAGTTGAGATTCAGATGAGTGTCTCCCTGAACATATATTAGCTAGCTTAACAGTCGTTTCTTCCTTTTAGAATGGCACTTCAATAATGTTTCTATTATTAAAATATTATTGCGTCAACATCCATTAGCTTAATTGTCGTTTCTTCCTTTTCGAATGGCGTTTCAACAATGTAACCATCATTAACATATTGTTACGTTAAAATCCATTAGCTTAATTGTTGTGTGCTTCTGCTCCGCTGAACAATACAACAATCTAGTCATCGAAGTATTATTACGTCAACATCAACTGTCTTTATTATTTTCCTCTTACGTTAGGATTGATATACAATCTTGCAGTTAGCATACAGACATCGTTGTTACGTTGACGCTAAACGTTGATATCTATCATACAAAGCTGCAAAGAAGTTCCCTCGTGGTTTTAAATATCGATGGAGTAATGACTATGGTATGGTGGCAGACATTACAAAACGCCTATTAATAGGAAACTCTGAAGCTATGAAAAACACGGAACGGTCGGAATTTTCCAAGTCGGAAAGATTCTGAATCTTTTCGTGTGAGTCGTCGTTTTCCTAATGCAATCGCTATTGAACTATTATGTAAAACCCCAGAATGACTAAATAATAGAACTGAATCTATTTCAATTAATCGTACTCTATGCTAGATTTACATAAATTGTGACATCACCGATGAACTTCTCGATCGTTTTATTAAAAACAATTTATCACAATTTGAATACTTCATACCATGAATCGTAAGTCTTCTCGGTTAATCCTTGCAACTCTTTCCTGTTTGCGGGAATTGAGCACCCCATCGACTGATGATTCTTGCGACGGATACCTCACTATCCAATTCTGAACCTTCTGAGGGTACGTCACCAGTCACAAATAGATAAAAAATATCCCTATTTTAGGAGATACTTCTGGAGCATTGGACATAATTCCTTAGATTTTATGATGTAAGATTTTTTAAAGACTTTATATTTGAACTTAAATACTCATTTAATTTACTCCATCCTTGTCACGGGACATAAGAAAGTATCATTCTAACATGAGAAGATTAACGAAAGAGCTTTAGGAGTACGTTCTCGAAATAAAGAGCAATGACTAACTCCTGCGTATTAACAAATCGACTCCTGTGTAAAACATTAAGTATCGGGCTGTTGAATAAAGCGGAGATATATGAATCGAATTTACCTCGATGCTTTTAACCATTCTTAGCGTCGCTGAATATTTATGAACGTTAATTACTTCTGTTTTTCGAGCGAAAGTAATTCCTTAACCGTATCCTCAAAGCGATTCCATTAATCTTCTATTAACAAAAGACGAAATAGCTGACCTAAGAATCGCTTAAATTCAGCGCGCGATTGACTAACAATGGAAAGCCCGTTCTAAGCTTCTAAACTCTATCCAAAACTGTGAATCGATTGCCAGGGCCGGCTTCAAATAGTAATAAATCGAGATAGCATTCGAAGGAGGCGTAGTAAATTTCTTTGTATTAAACATAATTAACAGATCTATCTTCAGCTGTATCCCATCAAATATAACGGAGAAGATTAATCTCGTAGATGTAATCACGATGTTCAGTATTATTTGATATATTTTCAAAATCGACTACGAAGTCATAACTTTTTTTCATATAGGTATGCAGAGACGTGAACCTCTAGTATAACAATTTCTATGAAAGTTAGGTGAAGTGAAATTTTTTTTATTTGAACAAAAAACACGATCAACGTGTCTTTAAACCTGAGGTTATAATTTAAATGATTGCAGGCCGCGTGAGGAGAAGAATCGGACGAATAGTGCAGGCAGGAATTTGGCAGCCATTAAGTCAAGCTTACTTTATCGGAAATATGATGCTAAACAATGCACTCTATTTAGTCGCTACTTTTTGCGGTGATTTTTTTTTCATAGGGTTATCGTACTGCACCTACATGGACGTTTTCAACAAAAATATTCGGGCTTAGAGAGGTATCTACCTCACATAGTTGCCTCATTCCCTCTACGGTGGAGAAGATGAGGAATGGGGAGATGATGTTTTCGACCGGCCTCCGTGCTGATGACTTTACGGAGACCCCAATGCATGCGATTCATCAATCTTTTACCGGTTCTCTTCTTAGGCGTGATAGTTTGTATTCTGGTCTTTCAGACACAAAGAGTATTAGGATCGAAGCTGTATGGCAGTAATCTTTCTGGCTGCACAAGCAAAATTATCCTTTCCTAATATATTATTATTATCTAGCAGTTGCCAGTCGTTGTGTAATTGGTGATAAATGTATGTAACCAGTCAATAATAATCCCCAGACTAAACTCCAAAGCAGTGACCTTCAATTGCGACTGCTTCCGTTTCTATAACTTATGCCACTGATTCACTTCCGATACATGATTTTCTGTCCACTTCGGCACTGCAATGACGATTTCTACGATTGATTGCCATGTCCAACCGGACGTGCAATCACTTAAATGCACTGAAGGTAGTAATTTATCAAAACTTGATTCAGCCTACGCGCCGTAGATGTTAAGCAGCAGAAAAGAAAACAATGAAACTTAAACATCTGTCGACTGCCCTTCGGAAGAGGTTCACCACGCGCACTTTCATTATTAATAAACCCTTTTGTGACCATGGGAATATCGAACTTGATGAACACCGCAATCTCGACCGCTACATTTAATAAGCCGATCCTCTTCCGACGAGTATGAGTAATTCATATCGCCAGGTTTGTGATCATTTATGGAAGGTCTTGTTTTGTTTGTTTGTAGCACAAAGACCTAGTGGAGAAATGATTCCCTTATGAAGAGCTTTTCGATAATAGCGCTAAATATAGTGACAACTCTCCAAGGATGCGCATAACCGTTTCCCTGTTTTCATCTAGGAAGAGTCCATCCTTCCCTAGAATGCAAAAATAGGGGAGTGGGTAGGAGGAGGGGGGACCAACTTTCTTGTTTTCGTCTGCGAAATCCCAACCTGTCTCCACATGAACTTCCCCTCATTAACTACCCTCTCCACTTTCCCCTTCCCCAAACATCTGCGCATCTTGGCGCATCCTTAAAGCGTGACCACTATAGCTACCGATATTTCGTAATATTAGAGCTATCTTATTAAAATTGCCTACAAGTTTTTAAATTATCCATTCCGAAGGCCGGTTAAAAAACCCATCCATTCTGCCATTAACTATCATTGGCTCTGGAATGTGAATGAAGCTTACTAGCGAAGATGAGGAGTGGGGCAGTTTGCCCATGATCTGGAATCTCAATGTGCTACAATGCCATGATGGCGAAAATTCCAAGCCAGGGCAGAACGAGGAACATTTAAATAACACTTTTCGTAAAATTCAGTAAGGGGTGACTCAATGAATGCAATTCATGAGCATCATATATCTCTCAGCAGCATTCAAATTATCACAGTCCTGCGGAAGATTGAGACTAATTTTTTTTTTATCCATTCAAAAGAAAAAATTATCTAAATAGTTATATTAAACTATAAATTTCCTGAAGGTTAAGTGCCGAAGTAACACTCCATGACGCAAATAATACGGGGGATTTCAAGGGTGACGGGACCTACATATCTCTGCATTTCGGGGATATTATTAAGCAAGAGGGCAAGCGAAGTTTAAAACTGTATGAAATTTCTTATTATTCCATAATCTTGTCTCAAAGAGAAATAAAACTAGCAAAATATTCGCAAGAATTCCTTGGATTAAAGAATTCGTTGAGAATCCATAACTTATCAAAATTCATCAGTTGATCCGGCTTAAAGTTACTACACTGCGTTCCACTTTCTCCTGTCAGGTTCGGCAGGTGAAAAGCGCAATTGAAATCTTCAAATTTAAATTATGACTCGTAATTTTAATCCTCTGATCGTAGAATTCCAAATACAGGCGACTTGGTATGAGGATATTTTCCCTGAAGTGTGTATAACTTACAGGGTTTGACTCCCTACACGCACGCCGTAGTTATTGACAGCAAAAACGGGAACGCGCTGTCGATATGCATCGTCAATGTGACTTAAAATTTCCTTATTCTGCAATACGTATTTGAAATGCATAGAAAAGGCCATAGACACCATGAGTTTTAGTGAATATTAGACAAATAAAATAATAACAACAACTTGTACTTTCCACAAATATATCAAAATATATTTGTGGAAAGTACAAGTTGTTGTTATTATTTTATTTGTAATGGAATTCCACCATATCTCGCTAGAGAATATTCATTGAATATTAGACTAAATTAAACATGATAATGCGACTTATCAGCTCTTAAATAGGGTCTAAAGTCAGCCATTACCTGTGAATAATAGTGTCAACAATGCGATATCATCAATTCGAGACCTAACGATGGCTTCAAATGAAGGACACCATTTAACCGGATATAAATCTATGTCAAAGCTGCAAAACAAACCTCACTCCTCTTGGCCTGTGTATTTCTTCGAACATTCATAGTTCACTTCCACTTTCATGCGTTATTTACATCGAATGTTTTCTCCTGGAGTGCAATTTTTAACGGGAATTAACCTTGCGGTGTGAATTAAAACGAACCCATATTCGAAAGGGAAAACGGAATAGCGATTAATCGAGGCCACCGGTGAATGAGTAGGAACGAATGAATTTTTGCACTTCGTAGTAGAAGCAATAAAACGGAGATCTGCCGTAAATTAAATTAGAGTGGGAGTTGGTAAATGATTAATTTATCATTGGGTGCACCTGGGGAATTAATGCAGTCGATATCCTCGAATTAACCGGTAGCGAACTAGGAGGTTGAGAAAAGGAATGGATTTGAGTTATCGTGCGCTCTCAGTTTATGGCGAGAAGCAATTATCTCAAGTAATTGAATGCGTGGAAATAATTAGTAGCTGTGGACCTCCTACTAAAGGCTGTACCTACTCAAAATTGCTCTACTTCCTCTGTAAAACAGTCAATGAGGAAGAGAGAGATTAGTTCTGGTCTACTATTTCGGGAAAGATAAAAATGACAACTGAGTAACAGGAAGTGATAATTTACTCACTATGAATGACGATAAATGTCAACCAACAGGAAGTATTCCAGCAACTTCAATGTTATATTAACATCATTATATAAGAATGAATTGAAATGAAGACATAGAATATCAACAAAAAATTCGATAGCTGAGAGAAGTAGATACATAGTCATAATTTATGGACCCTTTACGTAAGATTCTTATGCGTATTTGTTAAAGAATAAAAGGCCTTTTCTGCTTATAGTATTCTGTCTTAGTGAGGAAAGCAAAGGCAAACTACCTCAATCCTCATCTTGCCTAGTAAACCTCATTTCCTAGCTCTTCGCAGCGGATGGTTGAGGGGTTGAGGTCCCAACGGGTCTTCGCGCTGAATAATTTACAATTTTACAAATTTACTGGACTTCATTACATGGTAACTGTGAGAAAGAAATATCTTGATTGTGTTGCTCCACTGAAGAATTTTCTCGGAAGCTGTATCGCTAAGTCTGTCCGCTCCAGACATATTACAACTGATGGCGAAATTTAGCGGCATTTGATTCTCGTCGTTCTGTGACCTATGTTTGTGTATATGATGTTAACATTCATCAGATAATTCAATATTTAATCAGATATTTTTATTTATTTACAAACATTTTACTCTTACAGTCACTGTTATTGTTGTATTGATACTTTTATTACTCCATTGTTACTCTATTTTTGTTGTTACTTTTCATTGGCGATCAAATCGTCGATTGTTGAGAAAGGTTCGTTTACTCATACTTCTCATTTCAATACTTCTAGAGATCTATACGTAAGTTAAAATATTTGATCTCATCAAGCATTTTACAAATGTCTTTCAAAGAGTCCAAATGTTGGTAAATTTTGTCGAGGTAAATCTTAAGTAATTCTGTTTCAATCACCGCTCTTTAGCTAGCATTAGGGTCGATCGAAGCTGAAGATTGTTGGCTACCACTTTTACACTCAATAGCCTGCGAACATACAGGCCTTGATCTGCACAGTCCTATTTAACCGTGGAACAAATCCGAATTTGCACCACAAAAGGACCGCCAACCCCTTCATAAATCTGCCGAGAGAATAACACATTTCGTCCATAAAATCGTTACCGAGCGATGCCTCGTTTACAGCAACACAAATTACAGCCCCGGAACATCCCTTCTACTGCCGGGGTCCTGTCCCATACACACTTCACCCAGCCTTTCCAAAATTCTGTCTTATTGCACACGACCAGATTCAGATGGAAAGCAAGCAAAGCAGTCGCTCCAGGGCGCACACTATTTGGGGGTGGCATATTGCTATTAACGTCAAGAATGGCATAAATCATAAACTCAATTTTCTCAGCAAAATTAGCCGCTTATGGCAATGTCTTCACGCATTAGAAACTTAATGAACTCAAAAAAAGTAATGAAATAAAAACGGTGGGCTGAATAGTTAGGATGGAAAAGTAGTCTTTTCCAGACTTTTCATCTCCGAAAGCGATATTTGCGGACTCGTCTTTCAATTCTTTCCATCGGTTTCATCCTAAAAAAATGTAACATTTTCTGCGTACTACTTTTTGTAAATTAAAATCACTTATTTAAAGAGAAATCATTAGTTTTAAATAAAATATCGACAAATTTATTATTAGCATTTCATAACGCATAGTTCAATCTTCAATCGTCTAAAGAAGTACTAAATGTGGCTCCTGGTCCTACAGAAATATACCCACGTAAATAAATTGTTATTAAACAATTAAAAAAGAATGACGTTTCTATTAAAGAAATCTCACTCTTAAAGTAGTCCAGAGCTACGCTTGTGAAAAGTAATAATGAAAATAATTAAAATCGTTGAATGTGATCAAAAGTATATAATAAAATAAGTAATAAGTTGAAAGCAAACTCCAAAAACCATCAAAATTAAAATTAGCTTATTAGCTTATAATAAAATAAGTAGAGAGTATAAAAAATGAGAAATTATATTAGTTAAAATAATTGATCTGTCAAGCTGGGAAGGTAAACAATGAATCAATTAGGGCAGTGCGCATCTTTTAAATCAACTGATATAAATTGCGAGCCCACGTACGTTTACAACAGTTTTCCAGGGTATTTTGGATTTTTCGTAGACAGACATCTAGTGATTGTATAAGATATGAATGGTCCAGAAAACTGAAACTCGGACCTTCACAGTACGTAAGTGTCTCAGGGTGGAGCTGGAAACCTACCACCGCAGCACTGCTGAAATTCTGCAGCCAGCCCTGCTTCTGGAGATGCATCAGCTGGCAAATCGTTGGAAGTGTCCGTATATCAGCAATGCGAGCGGAACGCTATCAATTTTCCCGAATAATGGAACGAGGAAAACTTTTCTAGAATCCCTTTTGGTCTCGGAGTCCTCCGAGGACAGATCGCCTTCAGCATTCCGCGGGACCCTTCGTCGACAATGTGGAATGGGTGAAAAAAGGGAGTAACCGATGGGGTGGGAGCTGTATTATTCCTATCGCCTCATCCCGCCCTCTTGCCAATTATGCGCGTAATTAATGAGGACTCAGGAACGCAGTGTGTAGGATGGGAGGGAGGCATCCGCGGTGATTAACAGACCCCTCCCCGCGACCCTTCCGTTCCCCTCCACGAGGTTCTTTTTCGACTCCTTTACCCTTTCTGCAGCATCCCTTCCCCTGAGAAAGTGCCGAAAAAATTATGAACTTCCTTTGAGGCTTTCTTGGGCTGTATTTAGATACCGAATTGAAATGTTAGGGGGACGTTACTATAGAAGGCTGACTGATGGAGTAACCCTGTTATGCGCTACCTATGTATAATAGAGATTTTCTAAGTGGGCAACACCACCCGTTGGAAGGCGCTGGATTAACCTAGTACAATGACGAGGGGAATCCAAACAATCCAAAGTATAAAAAAATACTTTTCTAGACGGAAGGGGACCATCCGCGAGTCAGTACTAGCTGTAGATGGGTGACCACCCTACATTAACTTGCTGTTATAATGTCGAATTCTTCGACTTAAGCGCCAACAATCGTTCCAATCTAACGCTACAGTAATTACAACAATCGGACTATTATTTATTTATTATTTAGTAGTCGATCGTTTCTATGTAACGCTACAATAGCTGCAACAATAGCTTTATATATATTTCAAAATGTGACTGATGAATGTTTTAAATAATTTAACAATTTCAACTAATTTTGTCGGTCTTGATTAACTTCTGTTATTAGCAAAGAAACATTCAAAGTCAGCTAATTAAAGTTTTAGGCATAAAACCATTAGGTGATTATTCGGAACTCAAGTATTGATGCATGCGACATTAACTGCTGCGCCTTGCAGTAATTGCTTCACTTCCTTACTGTCTGAATTCGGCCCTGAATCGAATCGCCTTTTAGTGACACAGCGAAGGTGTGAAGGTTTAGAGTGAATCTATCGTCAAATTTCTATTTCCCTGTATATACTCTGTCTACAGCAAGTTCGGTGTGAAATTAATTAGACAGCGGGAGCAGTTCTTACTAAATGTAGATATTTCAATGATCCAATCTAATAAGTAGGTGTAAAATAATACCCAAACATCTAGAGCGGACATACGTTTACCGAAATTTAACAAAATTTTTGAGACCATATCCTAACGATATATTCCTGTTACGGGTGCGAAACTAGTTATCCTTTAAAATAACCACGATAAAAATCCACGAGTTATAAAAGCGTTAACGAATTATTTGCTTCGTTTATTAATACATTTTTCTTATTGAGGACGCGGAAGCGGTTCCCGCATAATCCACGTCGTTTATTTATTTTCATTTAAAACTTTCCGCCCATGCATTGATGTTAGAGTAGGAATTCCTAGCCAATGGTACTCAAACCTGTCCACGGCCAAATCTGGTGCACTGAATACTTCCACTCGGCCCTCAAAGACACATGTAGCTTAAATAATAGTTCGTCCTTTTAATTGATTAAATTTAAAGAAATAACCCCCGATAATTACCTATGCTTCACAATTTTCCGTCAAAGTATTAGTTCCTATAGATCATGAAGTCGAGAAAGGAAAGAATAGTCAAAGGGAGAGCCGCGCCATCCTATGGGTGCAAGGGATGCATCACACCCGGGCGGCGGCACCAGATGCGTTACTATTCTTACAACAACAATATTTGTTATTTTCTGAGCGATACAAAGGACTTATCTAGGAAAGATTATGATGCCGCTATTTTTCACACCGGGTTTTCCTTCGAAGTTATATCTGTTGCGATACATTTCTTATTAAGAACTTTCATGATTAGTTGCGAAAAATAGATTTCCTACAAATCATATAATTTTAAGTAAAGCGTATTGCGATGATAATGTCACTCGAAATTAATATGAAATATTAACAATTTACCATTTCGTATGCTATTTACTATGTCATCATATGATTACTGATGTTTTTGTGTCCAATATAAACTGGGGAAAGAAGTCATAAAAACTGGTTTTTTAAAGTCTGTATAATAATTTTTATCTTCAAATGAGGAAATGAATGGTTTTGGAATTTAATTTTAAGGGGTGGAAAATTATGCTCGCAATTGGATGGGAGATAGACTGGGAGCGGCTCTGGTAAAAGGTACAAGGTTTTCTTAATAAACACAAACACAGCTATGAACCCCAAACCCCCAAGTAATGTGCTATTTGTACCGTCGATGACTCCATATACAGAAGATTTAAACTCAACTATGCTCTTTATGAAAACCACGAAGATTTGGACCAAAGATGTGTCCGATAGAAAGTCAAAAAGGAGTTGATTTCGAAATTCACTACACAATGAATTAAAAATGTCTTCCTATGAAATTACATAACCTTGCTAATTCAGAAAAGGTTTTTCAGTCCAAATCATCCTGCGAAATTTATAGGCGTCGGTGATCAATTGGATTGGAACGAGAATCCCATTTTATGCTTTCCTTGCCACTTTTTCGGAATGTGCTTCTATTAGTATGACTAGCGGCTGTGTTGTCATTGAAATGTTACTGCTCGCCTAACACTTCCCCAATTGGTGTGCAAACTGTGCGAAACTATCCCGAGAATCTGCTGGTGAGCCAACATTGTGTGGCGTAAGATAATCTGAATGCCTCCGTAGGCACATATTTACATTACACTTCATTTACTAGTAAACACTTTGATTTATGCGGAAAAACGAAGCGTAGACGGTGTTATCAAGCCCATACAGCACACCTTTCTCCGCATAGAAGTGTCATTAGAGATTAGATCGATATAATCGATAAATAAGAAGGCAATGTCATTAAATATAATATCAACATAGTGATAAAAATAATTATAATAAAACAAATAATAATACAATACCCATTGAATAATAATACGTCGATATATCGATGNGGTAAACAATGAATCAATTAGGGCAGTGCGCATCTTTTAAATCAACTGATATAAATTGCGAGCCCACGTATGTTTACAACAGTTTTCCAGGGTATTTTGGATTTTTCGTAGACAGACATCTAGTGATTGTATAAGATATGAATGGTCCAGAAAACTGAAACTCGGACCTTCACAGTACGTAAGTGTCTCAGGGTGGAGCTGGAAACCTACCACCGCAGCACTGCTGAAATTCTGCAGCCAGCCCTGCTTCTGGAGATGCATCAGCTGGCAAATCGTTGGAAGTGTCCGTATATCAGCAATGCGAGCGGAACGCTATCAATTTTCCCGAATAATGGAACGAGGAAAACTTTTCTAGAATCCCTTTTGGTCTCGGAGTCCTCCGAGGACAGATCGCCTTCAGCATTCCGCGGGACCCTTCGTCGACAATGTGGAATGGGTGAAAAAAGGGAGTAACCGATGGGGTGGGAGCTGTATTATTCCTATCGCCTCATCCCGCCCTCTTGCCAATTATGCGCGTAATTAATGAGGACTCAGGAACGCAGTGTGTAGGATGGGAGGGAGGCATCCGCGGTGATTAACAGACCCCTCCCCGCGACCCTTCCGTTCCCCTCCACGAGGTTCTTTTTCGACTCCTTTACCCTTTCTGCAGCATCCCTTCCCCTGAGAAAGTGCCGAAAAAATTATGAACTTCCTTTGAGGCTTTCTTGGGCTGTATTTAGATACCGAATTGAAATGTTAGGGGGACGTTACTATAGAAGGCTGACTGATGGAGTAACCCTGTTATGCGCTACCTATGTATAATAGAGATTTTCTAAGTGGGCAACACCACCCGTTGGAAGGCGCTGGATTAACCTAGTATAATGACGAAGGGAATCCAAACAATCCAAAGTATAAAAAAATACTTTTCTAGACGGAAGGGGACCATCCGCGAGTCAGTACTAGCTGTAGATGGGTGACCACCCTACATTAACTTGCTGTTATAATGTCGAATTCTTCGACTTAAGCGCCAACAATCGTTCCAATCTAACGCTACAGTAATTACAACAATCGGACTATTATTTATTTATTATTTAGTAGTCGATCGTTTCTATGTAACGCTACAATAGCTGCAACAATCGCTTTATATATATTTCAAAATGTGACTGATGAATGTTTTAAATAATTTAACAATTTCAACTAATTTTGTCGGTCTTGATTAACTTCTGTTATTAGCAAAGAAACATTCAAAGTCAGCTAATTAAAGTTTTAGGCATAAAACCATTAGGTGATTATCCGAAACTCAAGTATTGATTCATGCGACAGTAACTGCTGCGCCTTGTGGTAGTTGCTTCACTTTCTTACTGCCCTGAATCGAATCACCTTTTAGTGACACAGCGAAGGTGTGAATTTGTATGTGAAGGTTTAGAGTGAATCTATCGTCAAATTTCTATTTTCCTGTATATGCTCTGTCTACAGCAAGTTCGGTGTGAAATTAATTAGACAGCGGGAGCAGTTCTTACTAAATGTAGATATTTCAATGATCCAATCTAATAAATAGGTGCAAAATAATACCTGAACATCTATAAAGGACTTATCTAGGAAAGATTATTACGTCGCTATTTTTCACACCGGGTTTTCCTTCGAAGTTATATCTGTTGCGATACATTTCTTATTAAGAACTTTCATGATTAGTTGCGAAAAATAGATTTCCTACAAATCATATAATTTTAAGTAAAGCGTATTGCGATGATAATGTCACTCGAAATTAATATGAAATATTAACAATTTACTATTTCGTATGCTATTTACTATGTCATCATTACTGATGTTTTTGTGTCCAATATAAACTGGGGAAAGAAGTCATAAAAACTGGTTTTTTAAAGTCTGTATAATAATTTTTATCTTCAAATGAGGAAATGAATGGTTTTGGAATTTAATTTTAAGGGGTGGAAAATTATGCTCGCAATTGGATGGGAGATAGACTGGGAGCGGCTCTGGTAAAAGGTACAAGGTTTTCTTAATAAACACAAACACAGCTATGAACCCCAAACCCCCAAGTAATGTGCTATTTGTACCGTCGATGACTCCATATACAGAAGATTTAAACTCAACTATGCTCTTTATGAAAACCACGAAGATTTGGACCAAAGATGTGTCCGATAGAAAGTCAAAAAGGAGTTGATTTCGAAATTCACTACACAATGAATTAAAAATGTCTTCCTATGAAATTACATAACCTTGCTAATTCAGAAAAGGTTTTTCAGTCCAAATCATCCTGCGAAATTTATAGGCGTCGGTGATCAATTGGATTGGAACGAGAATCCCATTTTATGCTTTCCTTGCCACTTTTTCGGAATGTGCTTCTATTAGTATGACTAGCGGCTGTGTTGTCATTGAAATGTTACTGCTCGCCTAACACTTCCCCAATTGGTGTGCAAACTGTGCGAAACTATCCCGAGAATCTGCTGGTGAGCCAACATTGTGTGGCGTAAGATAATCTGAATGCCTCCGTAGGCACATATTTACATTACACTTCATTTACTAGTAAACACTTTGATTTATGCGGAAAAACGAAGCGTAGACGGTGTTATCAAGCCCATACAGCACACCTTTCTCCGCATAGAAGTGTCATTAGAGATTAGATCGATATAATCGATAAATAAGAAGGCAATGTCATTAAATATAATATCAACATAGTGATAAAAATAATTATAATAAAACAAATAATAATACAATACCCATTGAATAATAATACGTCGATATATCGATGTATCGATAATGTATCGATGATCCTATAGATATATAATTAATAATCGATAACCTATCGATATATCGATATCGATCAGAAATAAAATTCGCCTCAAACACTTCAATCGTAATAGGTTTTATTATAATCAAGTTATCGCTGTGATTGATGTATTGATATTCCGAAATAAATTCGTCCATTTGTATTAGCCAGATATGGTTGTGCTATGCTAATCGATAGAAATGAACCGCAAATAATTTGCCAGTTAAGTTTTGAGGATACCGTTTAATCTTTTGCGGATAAGAAAACGTTGCAAATTTAGTCCACACGGATAGAATAATTTGTTGCTTTTTGTCTAGTTCAAAGATCATTATTCCTAAGTCGCTTTGCGTTCTTTAACTGATATATTTATGACATTTTGCAAGCTACAGAAAATATTTTGCTTTACCAATCCATTAATATGCCAATGTATAGGCAAACAGGAAACAATAAATCTATCGTTTATCATAGGAAAATAATTGATTTCATTCATGAGTCTGAGAACGTAAGGAGAATTTTAATATTTCGATTAATCGAATTGATGTATCGACATTTGTGATGATATTCTGGCTATCAATGCTATATTCCAATGCAATGACTAATATGCTACGCTCGTTATCGCTAAATTTAAGGTACACAGACACATTTTCCTCTATTCTGAACCAAAAGACAAATGAAAAATATTCTAGATTAAGTGACATGAATGGTTAATAAGTTAAATCAGCCTGACCTTAAATATCCGGCCTACAAAGCTCAAAGGAATAACAAGGTTTCCACCGGGATGAAAATTTAAAACCGTGTATTAATCTCCAGGAAATTCATTTATGCAATAAATTAATTCTGCACGATGACAATGTAATTAGATATACCTGAAAAAGTTAAAGTAGATATCATCCCTGGAACTATTCTTCAGAGGAAAAGTAAATCCAAGCACCAGTAATTACTTTATGAAGAGCAGGTTTTTTGGTTTTTTATTTTGAATCGTAATTCTGTCAAATCAATATTCAATACCATAAATGTCAGAAAAATGCGATAATATCATTCCTTTCTGCAACAAGCGAAATAAAAACTTAATCCTCGACCAACTTTTTTCTTATTGGCGCCATAACTCATTCCTTATGTAAACTGTTCGAGCTTGAAAAAAAATCCTGCATGAGCAGGCAGGAGTGAAGCGATTTCCATCGCCATTATCTTTAGTTATTCACTTAAAACTATCCCTCGATAGGCTTTCTGCGTCAAAGTAACGGATAAAGCAATAAATTGTCCGATACGGATTTATTCCGGGAGAACAGGATTTGAAATAGTTCTTTAATTCATGAAATGTTTAAATATGAATTCTCTAGTGCGTACGCAAAACTAGGTGATAGAAATTCGATGACTTCTTCAAAATCAGATTTTCCAAGAATGGGATGATCAATTGTTATGATAGCCCTTCCCTACCCTGTAATACCAAACCGACGTAGAGAGTTCTAAAAGGAGGTTTCAAACTAGCAAATATTCCCTACCATATCATAAATCAAAATCGCTATGTATTCTCAAGAATTATATGAGAAATAGTATGCGTTACGAAAACACAACAGAGATGGTCAGTCGTGACAAGATAATACGAGTACGTGAATGTCGACGAAAAGAAAAGCTTGGAGATGCCCATGAATTGGGTTTGTTAACTTTGATTTGGACTGATGGCAGAGATTGATGAGGATGAATGGCAGTTGAATGACTTAAATAGCGTATGAAGAGGATGGAAATGGTTCAGAATAATTGAAATGGTTAAAAAGGGAGAGGTAGACTTATGAAAAGCTTGTTAAATATGGCGAAGGAGATCTGGAAGAGATTTACGTAGCACTAGGAGTAAAGGGGAAATAAAAAAAAGGCGTACGGGTGTATTTTAAGCGAAAGTTCCAAGAATGGAAAACGAATTAAGGAGTGGATTGACGAGATAAGCGAACAATTCACCTCGAAATGGAAAAGCGCGAGTTACATACGTAAGTAGATACGTTTGAAGGATGTACACATTCCATTTTGACCGATCATCAACTTTGGGGAACGATTAAAACCGTTTACCCACCTCTAAGGCAGTGAAAATAATTATTTGCCATCTCCAGTCTATATCGGTAAATTTGCGAGAATGCTCTACTCAATTGAATGAAAATTTCCTAAATCTTGCATCGAAACCGCTTAATTCGCAACCTGGGTCACGCAATTTCCGATTCGCCCAAGCGCGGGGCTCCCGCTCGCCCGCTAAGGGCCACGCGACGCGCCGGGGAATCGTTCTCCCCGTTTCGCCGTCCTCTATCCTTGGCGACACGGTGCATTCTCCGATGTTTTTCTCCCTTTCAGAAAAGGAAGTTAACCTTCGAGGTGCAAGGCGGCATCGGTTGGAATGCGTCATTTGCCAGCGGCTTGGAGAAGTGCTCCGATCGCCGAAGGCGCTTTTCCGACTGAAACGGATATTATGCTAATAGCAGAGAAATTTTCTCTTTTCCGCTTCTTCGTTACGCCTGAAATAGTGACGCTCGCGATGGGTTAGGTGCCGCGGGAGACTGTCTCAAAACCGGAAGCGAAATATTTATAAATCGTCGAATATAACTCGGCGCGTGAAAGGTCGGTTGGCGATGTTTTTTCGCCATTCTTCCCTCTACGATTTCTTACCGCTGTTTTCTCAGTGTGACCTAGAAATGAAAGTTGGAATCTGTGCATGTAAAGCAATATTCGATCTCTGATAGCACTGGTATGCTTAATTACCCTGCTATCCGTGTTCCGGCATGGGGCAATGTAACTTGCATTCATCCTTATTCTCAACTTCTCTAATGTCGCGTATCGTTACCGGAATAAAATGAATCTTTGAAGCAGTCACTTCAGGCCGAGGGCAAATTCAGAATTTTCGCTTGCCGGGCTAAACTTAGGGGTAATAACCAATTGTATAATGAAGGTGTTGCACCTAAGGTATTAATGCGAAATTGTTGATTCTCATCGTAAGAAAATATAGCAAACGAAGATATGTTGGAAGCATTTCACATGCCTATTGATAAGACTCTTTAGAGTTAGGTTCTGAAAGACATACTTTTAGAATCTTGGTGTGGGGGCGTCATGGGTGCGCGCCTGGTTCTAGCATACATTTCCCTGATTTTTATTGCATTATCTTGGCGGTTTATATAACAGAATTGACGCAGAATATCTTTTATATCTTCCGAGAAGGTATTATCTCTGAATTTATGGAGCAAGCTTAACTTAAATTCACTCTGCTTCCTTCCAACGACTTCCATTTTATGCGAAGGTGCATCTTGAAAACGATTTTTCGTACAGATTCCTAATAGAGCCTTCGGCTTCTTTTTGCATGCTTTCTATTTAACGAATGCAATGCTTGTCAGCTAGGTTTGTCCCTTCAAAATGAAAACGAATATTCACAGTATTACGACCGCTTCCTTGGGCTTTTTTTCAGGAGAGATGGAGAATTTCAGGATTCTCAAAGAGTCGATTTCATAAAACATTTATCGTACTCTCTCGTTGAGATGTTTCAATGTTTAATTCCTAAAGATCGACGCTTAAGTTACATATAATATTTGATTTATCGATTGCGATGTTATAAATTGTTGGTGATGCGAACAAAAATGCAAGCCGGAAGTTATGCTGTTACACCAAGGATTTGATTCAACCCTCTAATGTCCCGCAGATCTGCATTTGACCTTTAACAGTACTTCGTCATAAGATTTTAGCAAATATTTGATCCGATGACAGCCTTAGTAGAAGAACGCTCTAGCTCCGAAATAGAGCCATAAACTATGACGAATAATTATAATAGGAAGGGATTGGAAAAAGATTTAAAGGTAAAAAGAAGACATTTAAACTTTTTTGTAATACTATATTGCATAGCAGATGCGTTGTTGGGTGTGGCGAAAATATCGTTATCGTTGTCCCTAGATAAGAAGTGATATGGTGTCACTTTCTTCTGATGTTATGAAAAAATCGAGTCATCAGTATAATAGTGGTATTCAGATACATCGTTGAACTTACGTAAGAAATGATAGAGAAAGAATGGCAATTATTGTTCATAATAAGAAAAAAGAAAACTTTGTGTGCGATCAAATCCAATTTGAACCGAATATTTCAATTACGAAACCGATAGTTATTTAATTGGGATATTTATGAAACGAACGTTTGAAACCCGTAGCTGCTGCATTCGCTGGTAACTTAGCAACGTGTGTCGGTTGCTAAACCGGCCAAAGTAAAGAAAAAGAGGTCCGTTAATTAAGTGAAAATACCCAAATAATGAGCAATCAAGCTTGTTAATTTCTTCTGCTGCTCGACATTCGATGGACGTAGCCAATTAACCTGATGGTGCACCAGTAAATGGGCGGGAGCGCTCGAATGATAAACACCTGTGAGAAGCGACCGGATCATTATTTGGGATGTGGTACCGCGGAGCTTTCCTTGAACAAATTCGATACAAATAAGAACAGCTGACTCTTCCAGAATAACTTGAGTCCAAAGAAGGGACCATACGAGTACTACAAAGAAGTTTCTCCCAATTTGAAGATCCGTTTAATATTTCAAGTGATGCAATTAAATATCACAGTTAAGGCTAACCTTATGTCTTCCAAAATGTTCGAAGCTGCAATTATAGCTATTCTATATGACGAGGATGTCGAAGCTTTTGTCAAAGGAGCGCCATGATTTATGAAATGGGAGACTCGTGTGCCAATAAATGGGTGATATAGAGATGTTGCTCATGTTATTGCTTCAATGAGAATGCAAATTTAGATTTTCTCCCAAGTTATGAGTCAATTATGATGAGCCAATTCTAAGGACTTATTCAGGTACCCCATCACAATGGGGAACAATTTAAACGAAATGTATTATTTAACTGAATCCTCATCTATTTTGGAATTTAAACATTTTAATTGAATCATGAATACTAATTTAACGAAAATATATTAATTTAACAAAATTTACAAATTTAACGAAACAATTTTAACGAAAATTATTATTTAACTGAATACTCTTTTATTTTTTTATGTAAACATTTTAATCGAATCAGTAGAAAATGAAGAATGTTGCCGCCGTAGTTTAATGTATTTAAAAATTCTACCTCTAATTCTGTACCTCTACCTCTATTCTACTCTAATTCTATTCTAAATACCAAATGAAGATACTTTAGCATTTATTCCTTTTACTTATTTTCTGGATTTAACTAAGATAATTTAAATTTCATTGATAGAAACCTAAGCTTTAAACTAACGAAAAATGCTGATTGCTATTATTATCAATCATTTTTTGGGCTCATCACTTGATATAAATCTTAAGATGTACATGTAACTACTCCTGGAAGAATGCATTTTTTTGAATTCACTTCCCAAAATCTTGGATTCCACCAAGTTCATTGTCGTTCGAAATTTAAAGCTTATTCTTCCTTAGCGGACTGCTGATTTCCCAATTAAATTTTTATTCACTTCTCATAAATACCTTCCACTTTCTTTTCAAATATGTTCCCTCGTCAACCAACTTCGGCTTTGCCTCATCCAACCCATTCTTTCAGCTTAGTCCACCCATACTTTCATTAGAGGTCCTGGTTAATGTAACAATACACACAGAGGCAGCTTTCTTTCTTTGTGTGTATCTCAGTATATTTGAGCGAATCGCTGTTGCTAAGATATAGTTGATGCAGGATTCTTTCATGAGTTCATCTACACATGTACACTGCTAACCGGCATTCGGCCTGTTGTAGGGGGTTGATAAACTCCATAGTTTACTTCATTATTTACTATCTTGTATTGAGTTCGATGTATAGATTTAAGCGACTGATCCTGGAATTCTGGATATTCCTGATTTATTATCTCGCAATATTTAATTGCTCCATTAAGCAAGGTAGACCCATAGTATCTATTACATGCAGCGAGAACTCGCGTATATCTTTGAACTTCTGGCTAAAATTCAGTCAAAGTCATATTCCCCTTTTTCTTAACGTTCTATTACAAGGACATGCAGCATCTTGGTAAATTTTACCCATAAATCACTGCAATTCATAACTAACACTCATTTCGATGCCTTGATTTTTATCGTTATAAAGATGTGAAGAGAGTTAAGTGATGGCATTTAGGCATTTAGACTCACCATTATATATCGTATAACACTTGTGCATATAGTTCAAGTAAAGCAGGAATGCTGAATCAAGAGTGGACTGCAAAATCTCTCACGAACAGAGACATCCAGATAATACAAATCCCCCATATATTGCTAGATAATCGACCATACAGCCTCCTCCTTTCGGGTTCTGTGATCTTTCTTTGTTTTCAGTTTCATCTACGTTCCAGCAGACGTCAGGTCAAAGTATTGTTCAGGCGAAATAGTTACCATCCAAAGCGAAGATCGCAATTAGAGCCGAGAAAAGAATTCGGAGGTCAAAGTAGCAAAAATTATTATAGCAAAAATAATGTACCAACCTTTCGAGTGCTGATACCCTCAGAAATACCCTCAAAATGTGTTCTCCCCCCCCCCCCCCCCCCCTATTGCGAAAATATCAAATTTAACTATGAAGAATGTAAATAAGGTTTTATGCGCAGTTAAATTAGAAAGGAAAATTAATCGAATGAAATATACTCCTACTTATTTCCTGACAATCTTTTACATGTTTACCTCTGTAACTTTACAGGAAGCAATTTTTTTTAAACCTAACCTATCGCACACCCTAAACAAGTTTTTCGTAACCCAAGAGATGCAAAATCTCCTGTTTAAGAACCATTGCGCTACATCTGGGGTGGCGAATCTTTTCTGGCAAGAGTGCCATATTTGATAAATATGGCACTCCATACCTGAGCACCGACGTGGTCCCAAGCCAGAGTGAGATGCTGGTATTATATATCAACGACCAAATTAAGATGTTGTACTAACGGAAATAAACACTATTTATCGTTATCAACAAACAAAATCCACATTTATTCATTCTGGAACTTCATTTTTAAGTAAAAAGTACATTAATGGTGCGGTTAGAGCTCTGTGTGCCAAAATAATCTCAAACGTGCCACTTTGGTCACGCGTGCCATAAGATTGTCACCCTCGCTGTACACCGTTAAGACCGAAATGACTTGTTTGCAAACTATCAAAGCTTGTGGTACCGATTGCCTGAATACAAATTAACAAGTATCTTCTATCTTTGTACAGGTCAAATACGGTCGCGTGACCCCATACGCCGCCTCCCCTAGACTACCTCCTCCAAAGGAAGAGGAAGAGGAGGACGAAGAGGAAGAAGAGGAGGACGAAGAGGGTCGCTCCGGAGGCAAATGCGAAGGAGGAGCACAATACATGTCTGCAAATTGCGTCGTCTTCACCCACTACTCGGGGGATGTGTCCTCCGTCGTGGACGAGCACTTCAGCCGCGCCCTTAGCCTAGCCGCGGCCGCCGCATCGGCCTCGCCGTCCACCCCTGGATCGCCACACCAAGGAAGCCAGCAGGCGCCTGGATCCAGTCCCTCCGGATCCGACCAATTGAACGGCAGATCCTCATCTTCAATGGCAGATAAAGGTAGGCTGACTGCTGGTTTCTAACTCATCCCGTATTCTCCCAGCTATGGAAAGCGGTTAAAGGTTATTATCGTTTGACTCGAAGGTAGTACTTGGAGATTTCAATGCCTCAATGAAGCACGGAGCTTTCCGCCCAAAAGGACTCGCGATTCGAGGCAATACCTCTTCTGTTCTCTTCCTCACTCGCTAGTCTTAGAATCAGTGTACCTATTTCCTTTTAATTATTAAATCTTCAACTACCTTCAACTATTTGAAGAAAGGAGTGCTTGTTCTATATGAGCTACAATTCATGCGATTCCATAGGAATCAATGAATTCATCTTCTTGGTGCACATTTAGAATCTTCACATTGCAGAACTCCGGATAGTTTGTTGCAGTAGCACCGTTGTATTAATTTGATGAAATTTACCGTTAATATAATTTTATCTTGTTGGATAATTATTTTCACATCTAAATCTTTTACAGTTTGAAGATCGCGGCTTCTTTTTTCCGTAGCACATATTTTGCGTTTTAGGATCCCCACCAACACACGTGTATACCTTTTTCGGTGTACCTTAAAAAGGTTTCCTAATTAATTCTAATAATTCATGGACATTTCTTTAATTCGACGATTTTAGTAATTTATTCTTCAAGAAATTTCAGATGTTCAAGAAGTAAAAAATATTTTCTTTGCGAATATATTTTGAGCTATGTGAGTTTAACATTAACAGAAAGATATAATTTGCCGCAATTCCGTTTTTATATTTTACGAAGAACTTCTTTAAAACTTAGAACTTTACTTTAAAACGAAGAATTACTTTAAAACTAAAGTTTACATTTAATTTGATTGAATATGATACCTTATGAATAAAGATTGTTTTCGTTTCTGTTCATTTTTGCCGAAAAAAAGCCACGATTTTACATTAAAATTTTACATTTCTAGACTTTAACGGGAAAGAAGAGGTAAAAACAAAAGAGTAGTGGCACCTCAAACTGCCATCTTCAAAGGACCGCTTTCATTTCGTATCAATAGAAAGACCAGTAAAGCGACAAGTTCGTTAAGTCTATCTATACCACATGCTGGGTTTTTACGTTCACTTGGACGAGCATTTAAGTAACTCGCATTCGTGAAGAGAACAGTCGGTAGGAGCAATAAAAAAAGTACGTGAGCCATGTAACGTTGCTTTAGTTAGGTCCCACTTTGAATACGCATTAGTGTGCGGTATCCTAACGAAAAGTGTTGTATTCGAGAATTAGAAAAAGTACAGAGAAAGTCAATACGTTTCGTAAAAAGAATTGCTATGGCAATTCAGTGAGCGTTACCCAAATGCTTCAGGGCTCAGGATGGGAATCTCTAGAAGATAGAACATTCAAACAAAGACTTTATTTACTTAACATGTTTAAAGAGAGTGTATTTTTATAATAGCCGATACTGTGAGACCTCCCTTTTACTTGGGACGTTCTGATACTGAGAGAAAAATCAGAGAAATATATACTAGAACTAGTTGTTTCAAAAATTCATTCTTTCCGTAAACAATACGAGAAAGTAATCGATTAGGGAAGTAGAGTAACTGTGTATGTATCCCTTGCCATACGCCGAAAGGCGGCTTGCAGGGTACAATTGCAGATGTAGACATCCTAAATTTCTTCCTACTCTAATTCTTTGCAGTAGGTACGCCATCCATTTGAAATACACCCTTTGGGGTTCTTACTCTATACCCTTTACAAGGGTACCGCTTTCGCCTCGGTCCACGCATACGCGTTTTAATTAAATCTTCCGAATTGAGAGGGCGCTCTTAAAACCGCATGCGTCCCTTCGCCGAAGCTGGAGAAAGGAAGGTTTTTATCGCAGACAATTCGTTCTAGCACTCCATGTCTCACCCGACTACCCTTCTTTACGTGTCCGATAGTAGAGGAAGAAGCTGCAGCGGTGTTAGGATGAAAAAGGATGAAATTCTTTGACATTTGTATTAAGAACCTGAAAGTGGGAACTTTTATTTGCAGTAAAATAAGCAGTTTCGATAAGGGTTCAAATCGAATCGTAAGATTCTCTTGAGTTTATGATTCGTAGATTTTCTGCGTAAAAATCTGTACGTAAGGCCTAAACAACATGCAAACAGGAAAGAACCGCATGTGTATAAGCAAATTAGATCGCCGCAGATACAAACTTTCGGGGTATTTAAATACTAATTTTATGGTTTACAAAGGATACTTATTTTAAAACATAAGACAATAGTTAATTTGACAGGTTCGATTTTGTTCGGTAACAACCGTTTTGTGATTTTGAAATAAGTATTAGGTTGACATTCTTAAATTGTCTTGCGAATGGTTCAGTGAATTAATTTCTAACTTTTAAATTGTTAAATATTTTTGCAATTAATGGCATTTTCAACACCCGCGGTTGGCCGCTAGGTAAAATCTATCGGGCCGCATGCGGTCCGCGTGCCGCACAAGTATGTTTCGCAGACCTCCTGCACACTGGACATAGCCTCCTTATACGCAAGGGAATTGGCTATCTATCGGGCCGCACAAGTATGTTTCGCAGACCTCCTGCACACTGGACATAGCCTCCTTATACGCAAGGGAATTGGCTATCTATCGGGCCGCACAAGTATGTTTCGCAGACCTCCTGCACACTGGACATAGCCTCCTTATACGCAAGGGAATTGGCTATCTATCGGGCCGCACAAGTATGTTTCGCAGACCTCCTGCACACTGGACATAGCCTCCTTATACGCAAGGGAATTGGCTATCTATCGGGCCGCACAAGTATGTTTCGCAGACCTCCTGCACACTGGACATAGCCTCCTTATACGCAAGGGAATTGGCTATCTATCGGGCCGCACAAGTATGTTTCGCAGACCTCCTGCACACTGGACATAGCCTCCTTATACGCAAGGGAATTGGCTATCTATCGGGCCGCACAAGTATGTTTCGCAGACCTCCTGCACACTGGACATAGCCTCCTTATACGCAAGGGAATTGGCTATCTATCGGGCCGCACAAGTATGTTTCGCAGACCTCCTGCACACTGGACATAGCCTCCTTATACGCAAGGGAATTGGCTATCTATCGGGCCGCACAAGTATGTTTCGCAGACCTCCTGCACACTGGACATAGCCTCCTTATACGCAAGGGAATTGGCTATCTATCGGGCCGCACAAGTATGTTTCGCAGACCTCCTGCACACTGGACATAGCCTCCTTATACGCAAGGGAATTGGCTATCTATCGGGCCGCACAAGTATGTTTCGCAGACCTCCTACACACTGGACATAGCCTCCTTATACGCAAGGGAATTGGCTATTTATTTTAATTGATAGTGAAACAGGATACTTTATTTCAAGAAGCTATGTAATCCGATACCATTGCATGAAAGCATTCGAGGACACTATTTATTAAGCTAGTTAAACTGTTTATTACTCATCACTGTGCAGATGTATAAAGATGTGCATTTGAATTTCTTCAATCTGTGTTTACAGCCAACTTAAAAGTCTTATTACCTTCATCGGCGTTCTTCACGTTGTAAAACCAAATGGCAAACTCAATGGAAGAATCAAAGGTAAAGAAATTTCATGAAGATTTTTCCCTTGCATCAATCAATTAAATTTTTGCTAAGATTCCACGAGAACTTGGAGGAACCCACTTTAAAGCGTTAAATGTTAACATTTGCGAAGCCTCATTTGAAACAATTTTTTATATCCCTTACTGTATTAATGCTTATGAATGCCGAATTTTTATGCATTTTTTAAGAAAATAAACGTGTTTCAAATAAGCAGCTGATTATTATGTAAATCAGAATAGCTTAATTTGTGTACTCATTCAGAAATTGTTTTTATACAGAGTATGTAATTAGTGAAAGGAACGTCTCCTCTTGATCTAAAAGGATGTATCTAAAAAGTCACCATATTTTTCTGAAGTAAGGGGTATTGTAAACTGGTTTAAATATGAAAAATATGTGAAAGTATTTGCTACCTTGAATAAACTTGCCAACCACCAGTGTCTCTACGAAGCGAGAAGCCGCCCTCTGGAATACACTTTCCAGCATCTTAGGTCTTATTTTTTCTTAATCACATTAGTAATAAGCAGTTGAAGTCCTGCTACATCTCTAATTTTTCTGTCGGTCTTCACATAAAATGTGTACAATGGCGGGTAATGAAACTTAATTATGGCAATTACTCTACAGTAATTGTTCATCAACAATGACTCTTAGGTCGGTGCTCATCAACAATTGCTTGCCAACAATTTCTCATCAAAAATAGACAATTAATAATTTCCCGCTAAAAATAGGGACTGATTGTTTACATACACTTAATCTCAGAATAGACCTTATAAAATAGGATGTTGTTGAATAGGTAATTACTTATGAGACACCCTGTATAAGGTATTACATTAAACCACTCCCATAGCGTGCTTCTAGATCCTTCCCTTTGTCGCAGTCATACCTAACAGTGTGAAACTATGGCAAAATTAAGCATAATAACTTCAACGAAGACTTCACGACCTTACAAAACTTAAGCGTGAGAGATGTAGGTTTCCACATGTCCTCAAGGCGGCGCGGATAGAGCACGAAACCGCGATCTTTGTTGATGATACATTCATCTCCCTCCCGAAAACGTACCTCCATTTAATCCCTCCGCCAGATACGGCCGTTTTAAAAGTGTCAACGGGCAAGAGGGTACATCAAAAGACCTTTTTACTCTCATCTCCTTTGGAAACGAGCGCGAAACCCACCGACGGATATAGAATTCTCGGAAATGAAATCCTCTCCGATGCCCCCTCCCACGTCGTCTTTTTCGCACAATTGTCTCGAGCTTTAGTAATCGATGAAGAACGGCATAAAAATGATAATAAAGTTCTTGCTGCCGTTATTAACTCAAATCATTAAAGCTACCGATACGGCGAAGGCGATGCTTATCTCCGCTTCTTTCTCTCTCCCTCTTTCGGATTAAATCAAGACGTTAAAAGATTTTTCGTTGCTCGGATAGAAAAAAAAACACCCGAGAGCCGCTCCGTCGCGGCAAATTGCATCAAAAATACGATCTCCCCGCAAATAAAAATGGGCGAGACAACTTTACGACCCCGGCAAAATTGATTCTCCGTTCTCCCGGTAACCGTTTTATTTACCCGAGTTACCGCTCCCGCTTGTTTAGCAAATCCATAACTTCCTTCGTCACTGCATGTGTCCGAGTTATAACTCATGGTCCATTTGAACGATTTGAACTTGTTTTTTGCTCCTATCCAAATGAATTCGTCTTTGGTAAAGTATGCACGAGCCATATCACCGCGAAAAATTTTCCCCTTGAGTTTTGAGGGAATCTTTTACCGCGTTTTCCGCCGATTAAAGAGGAATTGAAAATTTTCCTTCTGCAGCCGCACCTAATATGGAAGAGACGCCTAGCATCAATAACGCTCGGAACAAATCGTTACCAGGCGTGGCATAAATATAAAGATGTTTTCGCTTTTTCGAAGTATCCCGGATTAACGGATAAAGGATGGGGAAAGAGGGTTAGATATCCCGCAAAAAATTCCCTCTCCGTTGGAACGAAAGAAATAAAACGAATACGGTTTCGGTATCGCGGGAAACTGGCATAAAAATCCCTCATACATTTATATATAGATGAAAATACGAAAGCTCTCTGCGGTACCATCTTAATAAGTGGAAGAAAAAAATTTTTTGAAGGATTGAATCCGACGGATTTTTGAAAGCTTCTGCAGAGAGAGGATTGAGTGATGGCGGGTTTATATATGAGGGGATGAAGCGGTTCGTCCTATTAATATGGAATAGGGAGAAGAAGTAGGAGTGGGCAGCTTGGCAGGGGGTTTTGGAAGCAGGTGAAGGTAGTGGAAGAAAGAGTAGGAGAGAAAAAAGACATTTCCCCAAGGGATGAGGCGGTCTTGACTCTGAACGAACCGGGATCTGCTGAGAGGATGGAGTAATTCTTAGACCACTTATAATCGGGCAGGAAACTGTATTAGCGGTTACGGCTGAATTCAGTAATAGCCTCGGTTTGGCTATTATCCTAAGGTAGAGATAATAATAACAATAATCACGCCTTCAGTTGGCGAATTTAAGTCTAAGGAGGTCAATCGCACAGAAAGTAGTCATGAAATAAGGTCAATCTAGGGTTATCCATAGGGTCATTGAATTGCATATACCCTCAGACGCTTTCCTCTCCTAGCATTCTGGTTCTATAAGAAAAGCAATGGTAAACTACCTCATTTCTCGTCGTCTCTAAGAGTACTCGAAGCTAAGGGAGGAGAGGGTTCGAGGTTCTGTTCTGATCAGCTTCTGGGCTGAACGAGGCAGAAACCCAATATTACTTACAGAGGAAGCCGGTAAATACAAAATATCGGTTAACATGTAGTACAACATTGGTCCGTTCCATCTGCTATAACTTACTATGTATATTAATACATCTAACGCGGAACTGTTAGCACGAAAAAACTGTTAACTCGAAACAACTGCTAACACGAAGACATCTTACGGCCATCAAGGACCCTGCTGGCTACCTACCACCGGTTACTAGAGGGTGTATAAACAAAGTGGTTGCCAAATTCATATTGTTTTTACGCTCAATATTTGGAAACACCAGAAGGATACTTTTCACCACCAGCATCTTCCATAAATCCATACCAAGTTTGCTCAGTATCAGCATCTCTTTTTGTCGTTCTTTCAAAGATCATAACTTCTTAAGTTTTTCTACCAAACGAATTAAAGTTTTTCTCCCAAACGATTTAAATTTTTTAATGTCGTGCACAGATTCAATAACGGAATCTGCTATGTAAATATCCCATTAAATATACACAGAATTATTTCTTCTTCCTCCGTTTTGGAGCTTCACGCACTAACGGCTTTCTCGATTAATTACATCATCTCTAAGCCTTTGAGTGAATTTCTACATTTCTGTTTATAGTTAGTCCTAATCCACACCTGCCAAATAATTCTTCTACCATATACAGATACATGGAATATTTCTAATTTGTTTTTAGTATTGGATATTGGAAAATGTATCTTTCATTTATTATTGTCTTAACCTTGTTTATCAACAAGTTGATATGATAGTTATTGAGAGATCGGGTAAAGGTGACTTTGCAGGTAAAGACCAAGGCACCTAAGACAATTTCAAAGGAGAAACGGGTATGAAAAAGTCTGACGGTACCAGGACTTGAGACTGGAATCTTCCACTTTCCGGTAGGATGCTTTCTTCCATTTAAGTTACTGAGGTATCAGTATAGCTAAGGATGGAATCTCTTCTCCTCTCTTCAGGTTTTCATCAAAAGTATTATTCACTGGGTCATTGTACTGCACTTATTATTATTTTTTTTGCTATTGCATCCTGGCTCAATGAGGAGATGGCATGGTCAAAGTGCCTCACTCCTCATCTTGTTTAACAATCCTCATCCCCTCTCCACGGTATCCTGTTGCTGATGGTGAAAGGAGTAAGTTGCAAAACTGTCTCCGGGCTGAATACTTTATAGACCCCTCATATAACACATAAATTTCGTAATGGTTACGACAAATACGTTTGATAATTACGAATAAATTTGAAAATGATAATAACAATGACAATAATAATAATAATTACAACAATTGTGATGATGCCAACAATAACGATAACAACAATACTCAATAATAATAACAATAATGACAACTTCAATAATGAAAACAAGCAGATTATCCTAATTACATCCATTTTAATACTTAATATAAATAACGAACGATCACAACCATTCCCTAACTATAAAAATCCAACTAGGCGAGACTCGAACCCGGGACATTAGCCTCGGAACGCTAGCACGCTATACACGCACACCACGGCCGATAACACCATCAACAGCGGTATTTTGATTGTGTTTGGTGATCATACCAAAGATAAGGACATGCAAAAGAAAATGTCCCTTTATTCCCATTTGAAGCTGAACACCAAAATGGGTCCCGAATCCAGAGATGCTACCGAGCGTCCGGTAAAAGACGCCGAGCTATTCGGAGGGGTGGCGGAGCCGACCGCGTGAAAAGATCTCCAGAAAGGGATCGGGTGAACGAGAGCGACCTTTGTCTTCGAGGAAAAAGTTTTAGGGAATAGTTTCACGTAGCAATAACGCCGAAAAGCGCAGATGTGTGGGGGGAGGAAAGGGAGGCCCCTGCTCCATTGAATGTTAAAAACTCCCGAACCGATGAAATTGAAATTAATTTTTTTCGCCGTTACTTTCCCTTCCTTCCGCTTGGTATTCTCGCGGCGATGTGTTTCAAAGAACTCTATATAAAGTCTTATTTAATTGATGCATCTGCTTTTCGACTTTGGGTTCGATTCTCGTCGAGGGAATAAATAATACCATAAATGTGGTTATCGGAATCCGCGATCTAAATTGAGTGTCCGCAGAGGCTAAATGAATTAATGTCGCGGAAATCTCGTTCAAGTCGTTTCCTTAGTGAATTTACATTATAAAAGAAAATTCTAGGAATGTTTCCGTTGACTAACTCTATGTAAACCTTGGTAGTGTTCGATAACTTGAAAACAGTTATTGATGTATCTTTGTGTATTTCTATTGATTAAATGCAGGGATATACCCTCCTACAGGATTTCTTTATGTTAATTCATCAGTTCGAAGACTGATTGGCTCTTCTAACATTAAATACAGCTTGAAATGCATGCGAAGAATTAGAACTCTTGGGGTAGAGATCAGCGGAGCGCCAAGAATTTAACGCTCCCTTAAAATGTAAGTTATATTCACCGCGTCGAAATCAAGTATTTATCAACAAGTAACAGTGCCATTAAAGTAAATAATAGGGTGTTAATTTCAGAATTTTCAGACTAATGCTCATTCACAATTTATACTATTAATACTTCTTGTAAGATCATTTTATTCAATATCAGTAATAGTCAGTCATTTTCAGCAGGAAATTTCACACATTGTCAAATACGTAAAAAAAACTTAGAGGAGTATTTTATGAAGTACGAGTATTTACTCTCAACAACCGATGTGAATTCTTATGTTGGAACATTTACACAATTACGGCTCTTGTAATGTAGTACACGAAGCTAACTGTACCTGCAATTTTTTTTCCATTTTTGCATCCAATATTAATTTGTGCACATATCGGCACATTTGAAAAATTTTAAATTTTGACGTGATTATCAGAGGCGAAGTAAATTTCGTGACCTATGTTTACAAAGTATTCATTCCGAAGGGTGGGTCAGATCCTCATCCCTCCTTCCGTTTTTCAACATAAGGATTTAGAGAGGGAATGAGGCTTACTTAGCACGGTGAGGTATGAGGTAGAGACCTTCCTTTCCTCGCACAACCAGTATGAGTGAAGAAGTCCACGTAAGCTTCGCACGATTACCCAATGATTAACACCTTTCAGAACGCTCAAATAGTGATTCCTGAATGAATATAAGTAATATACGTTAGCTGTACTTCGTGGAACGCTGCCAATATGGTAAAGTAACCAGTATGGTAAAGGAACAAAACTCCGTATGCTCCACAGTAGTAATTTATTTATTGTCATTGCCCATTTAATATCATTTGTTATTATTATAAAATTTTACCAAAGGATGGCCGTTTATGACCGAAACCAGTCTGAGTAAAAAATTTCTTCTGTGGAACATACGAAGTTTGGTTTCTTTACCCTCTAAGATTCTAAAATATACGTAAATATTAAACATCATTCACATCTCAAGTCAATTGCTTTCATATTATGTTAGCCACGAAAAAGACCGAGACAAAAGTAGACGAAAGATACATTTAGTGGCCAATACCTGTAAGTAACCAAGAAGAGAGACGCATAGGAGCGGAAGGAAATTAGAAGTAAGTTACCCGGAAAGTATGAGAGAAAGAAATAAAAGCGGGGAGCTGGAAATGCGGAGGAATGGGCGAAGAATGCCGGGAATGAAAGATATTTTTGCGGGAGAAAAGTGGAGAACGCAGAGGAACTGGTGTGGTCTCCAGTGGGTGCCAGGCAACGGGTACTTGGCTCGCTGTAGTTTTTATTGCGAGGGGGAGGAGATAAATTTTATTTGGAGTGCCCTTCGCTACTGCACCCGTCGGGATACGATCCCGCAGCTCCCAAAATGGAAGGTGTCCCACGTGGTCGGTTGAGCCAGCGGGAGTAATGGTTGCGAACGTAACTCGCAAAAGGCGCGAGGTGTGACCATATAAGAAAAGGAATTAGTCTCCAATTTGGAAAAAGAAACATTATGAATGGATTGAAGATGTGGAAGTAGAGCTTCGAATGGGGAAATAATCGAAAATCAGAACACAGAAATAACGTCTTTTTAACCTGAGTGTAAGTGAATCCCGACCCAAGAAAGTTAAGCGAACCGTACATAAATACCAGTAATGTTATCCAAACCGGAAAAAGGAATTAATTACCATGGGAGAGGAGTCTACATCCAAGCTTATGTGCCTTCGCTGAATTGAAAATTAAACTAAGGCGGAAACAATTACGTTTGGATGCAACTTCAGATTGAGTTGCCATGGTAACTTGCTGACTATTGTCGATTCTATCGGCATATTTCTATTCTTCCTGGGTCTATTATTGTTCTGTAAAACACATTTAATTGTGATTGAAGTGGAACGAGTTAAAACCGGTCCAGAATACCGATTATAGGATTTCCATTGACCAGTAATTTTAGCACATAAAATAAAAACCACAGTTTATCTAAAGCATTTTTAACCACGTAATAGCAACATACCAGACAGTATAAGCTAGCGTTTTGAAATTAATATAAAATTTATCATATTAATGCAGCCAAGAATGATTTAAAGACTGGGGATACTTTTGTAAATAAAATAGAAAATTAATAATTTTGAACTAAACTCATAAACTCAACTGACTGATCTGAATTCAACTGCGTGATGTTCCATATTACGAGTAAATAATTCCAAAAATACACGAAAAGGAAGAGTGCTTCTTGCTTTTTATTTTTTCCACCATAATTGATAACTTACCTTTCTTAACCACAAAAGACAAACTTCCAATAGAATTGATTTGTTTGTTGCTGAAAATTAGTAGAATTAAAGAAAATGTTATAAACTTCTAGCTCTTTGAATTCTCACTCATATTTTGTCTGCCTTATGCTGTTCCTAGGATACGGTAGATAGACTAAAATAAGCCGAAAAGTGAATGGACTGATTTACACAGTTTTTCGGTCATAGACAAATGATACTGTTTACTGAGGCAAATTTTAGCCTCGCCTAGCAACGCTCCTCTGGAGTGATAGAAGAAATTCGTATAGATCTCACATTAGGTACAGCTTAAACAGAACATTACGCCTGAACCACGTCCTCCTGGAAACCGAAAACAATAACTCCAGCATCGCTAGGGATACACCCCTCCAAATCTCTCGTGCGGAGCATACGCTACGGCAACCAACCAGCATTCCCACCAAGTGACATCCAATTCAATAAGAGGAGTTTGACAGGACGCAAGCCACCGTAAAACGAGTCGCGAGTCGGGCTTATCGAACCGAGATGTGGAGAAAAAGGTCTCCTCTCGTCGTCGCGAACGTCTCTCGGAAGAAGGCGGAGATGACACAAAGGAAGCTGGGAAAAAGGGTAAGGAGCGTAAAGAGAAGAGAGAGTGATTCAGTGGTACGGGGGCGGAAGATTGCTTTCGGTGATAGGTAAGATGAAGAGTGGCTTAGGAGGGTGTGCTTGAGCTTACGAGAGAGTAACCTTTCGACTGGAATTTGGAGTGTACAGAAGAGCAAGCAGGAAGGTGGGGAAGGTGTTGTAAGGTGACGCGCCTCATATAAGTATGAATGTAGGTATACCCATACGTGAATAAATATACATCTAAAGAATTATAAAAGCCTCCTGTTAATACTTTTCAATTTGTGCGAAGAAGGGGTGTTATTTAGTCACCTATTTCTTCCATATATTTCACCCTCGCCATCCGCATGTATGTCAGCAAGCTTTACAACGGGTTGATTATTTTCTCTTCTTCCATAAGAAATACGGCATGTGTATTTGTTAAAATAGCTTGAAATTGTTCATTGCAATCTGAGATTTTTTGGGCTATTCGATTTTTCGATATAATGACTTATATATTGCCCCCCTCGACATTCATGTTCCCTAGGCACAAGCCCCTGATGCCCCGTTCTCACTACGGCCCTTTATACATGATATTTACGCGCCCGCACACACGTTGTATTTCAGTTACTACATTCGTTCTCAATCCGACGTCAGATGTAGATCTCCCATAGAGTTTTCCAATTCCCTCTGTTCAAAGCTTCTTACAATAAATGTATCGCATTTTTATTTTAAAACATTTTACTGGAACATAGTCGAAATAATTCGAATATTAAAGAAAGTAGTAGGCGTTCCCTCACCAAAATTCATTATTTTTCCTAAATGAAACACCTAACCTCAATTAAATAAATAAATATTTACCTTGGTAACCCACGCTAGAAGCATCAGAGTCGTTATACATACATGTATATACATACCTATGCATACATACACATTTCATTGCTACATGGTTCAAAACAGCGAAGGCTCTATACGCTATGCATTCGAAATTTTTATATTTTACTAGGGATAATATCAAGTTCTTTACCCTTCAGTCGAATATCGCGCATTATTCTCCATTACCACCCAAATATACTGAAAATCTATTTATAGTGAGAAAGGTACGCTTCAATTTGAGGAAAATCCGGATACGAGTTTGGTCTCAAAGAGGAGTTTTTGATGTCAATGAGAAAGTACAGCTCCTAAGAGGGCTTTAGGGTTCAACACGAGGACAAATGGCGTGTCCTCCGTGAAGGAAATGATACGAGAATGAAATGGGCCCTGGAGGAAAAAGGGTTTCCAGCGGAAAATGTAACCAAGCTTGGGGAAGCCATCAGCGACCCATTACTGAATCCTTGGAGGGACAGGAAGGTGATAAAGGATAATGGGTAGCAAGGTAATGGAGGGCTAGGGAAAAAGACGGGATTACATTAACAGCCTCACATGTTACTAAATGGACTATGCTGCGTTTCTAACTTAAGCGCATACTCTTAAAGCATCCTCTCTGCGTTTTGGTAGAATGGAATAATTACGGCTGTAATCCGCCTTATAGTTGAAAGATAATTGTAAAGAAAATATTCGTGAATTTTTAAATGCAAGAGATTTTTGATGTTTCTTTTCCCCCATAGCACTAATCGAAACTCTGAGGCTCTCTGTACACAAATATAACTTTATAAACTGCATACAAATTGTGGGACCAAATTCGTTGATTGCTGGTTTCAGCCTCCTTAAAGCGTGGGGTTACTTGCCTATTCTCAAATAGATCAACCCCACTCCACTGTACGCTCTGAGGCACTGCCTTGAAAAGTAATAGTGATATTAACGAAGTCTCAAAACACCTCTCTTACAATACTATAAGTCGTTAACCACACAAACAACCATATATTTTAGATTTTATGGGAAATGTATTAGTTATAAAAGAGGTCTCTGTGTTATATAACTGTATTGTTTTAGCTAAGGGATATTTGTATTGTAAAAATTTAATATTTTGACAAGATGATATATTTTCTTTGATATCAATAATATTGTAATAACGTATCAGTCTGTAATATACTATCAATAACATTGTAATAATTCAACATTGTAATAATTTCAAGAAGTTTTGCATATAGTGTGCTCTAATTGTATCGTATTTTAATGTATTAATATATAAAATATTGCTATGATGATGTTACCAACGGACTAGTAGTCCATCTGTAACGTATGTATGTACTAATGTATATATGTAATAGTATGTAATAATAATATCTAAGCTAGGATTCGAACCCGATACCCGGTTTTGCTGGGCTAAATAACGCTTACGCCTTGCTTACCGTACGAAACTAACCGTGATTTTTATGCCTCCAGCGTGTATTATAACAATAAAGCCGCATTACGCTCGAAGTAAGTGCAAAACATTAATAAAGCAATTGAAGCGAAATCAAGTTTCCTCGTCCATCGAGCGGCCCCTTGCAGTCTGAGGGCCAAGTCGTAATTCTTTCAGAAGCGTCACTATAACACGAAGAGTCCTTTTAGGCTTCCCTCCGAAACACCCCGGAACGGCCGACGCTACTCCATTGTTTTCCATCTCGAAACACGCCACATCGGTGCTTATTTTTACTTTTTCCTTTCCATTCTCTCCAGCGATACCTCTTCTCGCATCTGCTCTCCATATTTTCTCCACTTCCCCTCCCGCGAGTTTCGCTTTCAACGAATCGTACCCTCGTATTCTCACTATTTCACTTCGATAGCGCTAAGTAGGTTCGAGGTGGGGGTTGCCATATTCCTATAGAAACAAAGCGGGGCGTATTAAACTGTAAGGCTCAGTATTATCATCTATACTCTAGTGAACGTTGATTAAAGTTCACTTTAGGGCCCAGTATTATAATGTTTTATTCGAGAAATCTGAATATCATAGTTAATTTCCTATATATGATGGATTACCATGGAGATTAACCATTAACTCTAACAAAACAATGTAATAGCGGGCAGTAAAGTGAACATAATTAACGTTCATTTTAAGTATACATTATAATACCGGGCCTAAATAGCATTAAACCGGACAGCGTTTTGTTTCACCAAACTTTTAAGTTTGTGAGACTCTAATACCAAGTGTTAGATGTATTTCAATCTTGGTATTTCAATCATTTTTCTGCTCTATCCCTTAACATTTACTCAACCAGAATTCTCATCCACATCGAGACAAAAGGAAACATTTATTTAGACCATACCTTTATAACACAAGACGTATGGTAAGCCCAGATGAAGGGCCGGGTTAAACCAGATACTGCGGACGCAGGGTTGCCATAAATTTCGTACAACTCTAATGAACTGTAAGACTCGGAAAGAAATCTTTGTGTTTGAAATTTCTCAGAAATCGTCTAGGACGGCGTACACCAACTTTTAGTCTTCCAATTACGCACCGACTGAAAACCGAATGTCTAAATTCAAATAAAAAATTACAAGAAAAGTGAAATCAAATTCTTCAGTAATCATATTACGATCTCCCCTGAAAAAATACTCGTATTTATTGCTAAAAAGGCATAAATATGAGGCAAAATTTTAACAACATATTTATGCTAGGATATAAAAAAGGCATACCAAAATTTTACTCAAGGTACACGGGGGAGGCACTAATCTATTTGTCTCTCATGCAAGGACTCATAAGAGTTTTCATCAGTTCGACCAAATGATTTTAGAATAACCCAATAGATCTCGAAACCCCTCGTCGTGATTTAAAGATTCCATATAAAATGCACATTGTAAGATGATTTTTTGTTGAAATTCTTCATGTTGAATGATAAAAAGACTTTGGGCTCATTACGGTGGAAAAAGTGCAAAGCCCTTTGATTATTGTACATTAAGATTCCTTGCTTGAACTCTATCCAGACCCTGCAAGATTTAATCTCTTGGATCGTGCTCGTTGCCCTCTTTAAGTCCTATTTGCCGTAACTGTTAAGGATCATTTTCTACATAGTAGCAGTTTTTTTCTGCATCTCTCAAGACTTAACCGCAGTTTACTACTTCCTGTTACATCCCTGTAAAAGCAAGTCCCTCTCGTAGGAAAACAATCCTCTTCCGCATTTCCACCCGGGTTATTAGTCTACGAAAAAGTGACAGGGAAGAGGGGGAAATTTGCATGCGAACTAGCAGTTTGTTTCCTTTCCTAAGCTACCGGTGTATACATTACATGCGATATGTACGGTGAGGGAGGGAGATCTGAAAGCGCGGCGGTGATGGGACGAGACCTTGGGGTACTCCGTTCAAGAAATCGCCTCTTTTGCTGCGGCTATGAAAGGGAGACGGAGTTTAATCGCATCTCCGTGTAAAGCACATGTACGGTCATTACTCAAGTCTCCTTCCCACTCATCTCCCCACCAACCGGCTGCTACAGCCAACCCTACTCCATGCTCTATGGTAAGGAAAAGGCGAGGGGAGGTGCTGCGCACGTTAATGCATTATGCCGACCCACTAATTAAGTGCGAGGGAGGAGTCGCTAGGGGGAATAGGAGGGGGTGTGGGGAAAATTAAGAAGGGAGAGAGATAGAGAGAGGTTCGTTCCGTCCGCATCTACGTTCTTGGAGGATTTTTTTTTTTTCGTTTCCCGTTCCATTTCCTCGTATTTCTCAGTTTTACCCCTAGCCTTGTGTAAGAAGATTCAGAATTGGTGTCATTAACAGTTCTGTACGAAATCTAAGATTATGATGCGGGAAAATTTCTCTCCTCATTCACTCCCTCATTGTCAATGAAAAATCGTCTTCTCTACATGAATTTAGCCTGGCATGCAAAACTATTGGGACCTCAGAGTCTATCTCAGCTCGTTACCCGTTGGTGAAACGGGTACCGGGTTCGATTCCCAGTGATGGTCATGGTATCGGCCTACCATCCTGAAAAAGGTCGGGATCTAAATTATTTAATTTGTAAGAGATTCACTGCGGTGCAGAAAAGCCAATAAGTAGACGTGAAAATCGATAACTTGTATCATGTATCAGCCACTAATTATGCCGAATTGCTAAGTGTTGATCATTCATGGTTTTCCGTTACAGATTTCACTGATTTTGATTTCATAAAAAAATCTTTACGAAAAGTAAGATGTGTAAAATTGAAATAAACTGTGCTAATGAACGTCTTAACAAATGAATTCCCCTAGAAATGACTCTCAAGATATTGAATCACTGTATAAATTAGGCAAAATAACTTAAATAAGCTGGTCACAGGCTTCATTTTTCAAGGATAAATTATTATTAACCTTGAAAATTAAGGATAAATTATAATTAAATTATTATTAAGGTATTACCTCCACTAGGAAATTAAATAATCAGTTCAATTTCTAGTTAGAGATTTTAGAGGGCTCAAGAAATTATTTCTGGATTTTAGGGAATTTTTCTTCATATTTTTATTATTACACAAAACTTATTATTCTAAACATTTGGGAGTAATTTCTGACCGTAACTGTTCAATCAATTATTTCATATCATTATAACGTATCATCATTACAACGGATATTCTTAAAAATCATATTTATCTATTAGGATCCATTATATCTTCAATACTTGTTTATTGTGATTAAATTATATTCATCCTTTTAAACGAAATACCCGTGGCGACTTGAAATTCACATACAACCATTCCCTCAATCATACTCGTATTACTTTTCGTGAAGATATGGAAGTTCACATTTGCTCCCTGTATCACACGTTCATTACAACAGCTTACTTACAAAATATTAAAGACTAAATTATACATTTCCATAAATTCGTCATTTAGGCCTTATCTAGGCGCAAAAATATTCTGGTTTTCTCGCAGATGTATGCTGGTTGTCCCCGTGACATTCTAAATGTATGTCGGCCTTTCAGCGACCCACATCTCATCCGCATCTAAGTTGTCAACGCTTGGCATCTTTTCCCTTCACATCATAAAACACCCGGAATCATTTTTTTTATCAATCAGTCGCCAAATGAGCATTTTATCACCTACAAATCCGGAAATTTCCAATAAGAAATAGTTTATCTAATCTAAAATAACATAAATCCTGCTACGATGGAGTTCAGCGTTAATTTTTCCAACAGTCACACACTCGTGTGAAAGAAATTTTCTATACAAAGCATATTAAAAGCCACTGTCTCACGCCCTGTATATTATAGGACGATTACGACTTATAATCGAACTTTCCGTGTTGGACTGCCCAAGGCAGTACCGGCTTCAAATACGGATCCTCCCGAGGCAACGATTCCTTATACGGCATGATAATGATGCTATGCTTATAATTGTTCACTTCTTGGACTCGCATTAAAAATTTTTTGCGTAAATTTTTCTCACTCAGTCCTTTATTTTTGCTGCCAAGTTAGAAGACAGTTTGAACTCTCTCAACTCTCATATGATGACCTCGGGGTCGACTATTGTCAAATTCAAATTTTGTACGATCGCTTGCAATTTACTCGTTTATTCATTCTATCTGCAAAATTGTGAACATTTTACAAATAACTTCTTTTATACTTATATTAATAACGATAGATGATGGAAGTGTTGCATTTTTTCTTTGAAATTTGGTGCTTAAATAAAACTCTCTGATAATTATGCTTCGACAGGTAGTTTAGAGGAAGTTACACGGCCCTTGCCCTTGGACGATCACTTCTCACACAAAGCCAACAAAGAGATGGCTTTGATTCTCCATGGCTTCTGGATAAACTTAAATACCCGCCATTCCCCTAGCCCTCGACGCACTCCTTCACCGTGGGATTGGAAAAAAGCCGCGCGTTCAAGGAACTTAAAAGAAGAATATCCTTCCACTGATAAAAAAAGGAATTGCGACAAAAAGTGCTTTAAATAATGGAGGTCGTTCCACAATGCGATGGTAATTGCATTGGAAAGGAGGATTTCTTCCCTATTTACGGAGAAACAAAACCGTGAACGTATCCCGGTGAAGATTCCTTTTTTCCTCCTGCCCCTCTCACGTCTTAGCCTTCAAGGCTGAGGAGCATGGCGCCTACCACGAGACTGTCGTACCTTCTAAAGGACAAAGGCCCTTCACCGCAAGATGCCCACTATTATAAAACGTGATAGTTCCCTCTTTCCCATTGCAGCGCTACGCCATTCGTCTCTTTATTTCTCCATCGAGGGCCGACGTTAAATCGAGAAAGGGAACCGCCCCTAGTGGAAATTGCCCCTAGTGGCGGCCGGGATCAGAAGGGCGAGTTATTTTGTATTGGAATGTAAATAAAAACACCCTCGTTTACTACTGCATAATACTGGGAGGACAATCGCATCCTAGAGTTAGTTTAGCGAGGCAATTCAGCGAATGACATCGACAGAAATACAACAAAATCCGTGAAAGGACGATGCCGACGGAGTAGATGACGAATTAATTCTAATTTATGAGCGCGAACTTTTTCTTCTTCATGAAGAGATAAAAAGAATGTTCTTCTTCATGAAGAGATGGTCAATTTTAGAGATGGTTCAACGTAGAATTTGTCAGCGGAGATTTCAGTTTCGACAGTAGCGCTACGGCCATGATAGTATCACTCGGTTGGAACTCGCTCCAAGAGAGAAGATCTGATTACCGACGAAAGATTTTCAAAAAATTCATCGGTCCAGAATTTTTCGGTGAAATAAAGGATATTGTCATTCCGGTAAACAGCGAGCGCGATCTTCGAGAGGCGACGATCAAGTGTTACAAGGAAATAATCGCTAAAACGGATAATTACTTCTGGTCGTTCTTTCCGAATAGCATCAGAGAATCTAATAGGGTAGAATAGGTAAGGTGTTAATACACCCCCTGCCATACGCCACAGGCGGCTTGCGGGGTATAAATCTAAATGAAATATTTCTCTGGTATAAATATAAATGAAATATTTCTCTTTTCTCTTTCTCATTCAATCGGATATTTTATATTTTTTCCAAATAGTACCTCGAGTTTTCTCTAAACGTGAAGGTGAATTAAATTGCCAGCCTGCACATACTGCACATTTAAAAAGTAAAATATGTCGATAGGAGGGTCACTAAACAAAAGGAATTTGATGGTTTCTGGTCCAATTGATTTCTTTTTTCATTTTACCCCTTCATTTTCCGTAGAAACACTTATTTTTTAGTCTTCGCTGCTTCCTATGCCAAATTTTTTGCCTGCAAAAGTTTTGGCATATTTCGCGTCATCACTTAGAATGGAACTATCGAAGAAATCTCGGAAAGTACCTATACCGGGATGGAAGAAGTGGGTTTGGTTACAATGTAGCGAAACCTGGGTCGCAAAATAGTCTTTCAGTTCAATTTACTGAGTCTTTCTTCCGTTCCGATTTTGCTGTTAGCCCTTCCTCCTCCACTGCCTTTTACTTCTGCCGACCATTTCTTGGGAGAGACAGTACCATAAGAGCGCCGACCGTGAATCGTCAAGTGTCGAAAGAAAGACCCGGCAGTTGCTTTCTTCGGTACGGATTTTTCCCAGAGAGAAAATGTCGCCGATAAGTGTCGGCGTATATCTGAGGGGAGGAATTGCTCCATCGGGGTACATTGTTGCCGGAAAACATCGATCTCATTACTTGTTCTTGCAAGAGTTGGAATCACCAATGCGATCTCATTACTTGTTCTTGCAAGAGTTGGAATCACCAATGCGAGATGTCGAAAATCATCTGTCACGCCTTGCATGCATGTTCATCATCAAACGCTGTCACACCTCCGTGAAATCGATTCCGGTGTGATGAAGCAATACTCTTACGCGTCAAGAAAATAATTTATTTTAGGAGAAGGATACAATAGTCTTCTTTCATATACCCTACCTTTACGAGTTTTTAAATTTTCTAACCTCTTAGCAAGCAGCCAGAAGGGCATGGCAGGGGGTGTATTAACAGCAAAATCCCTCACTGAAACTTACTGTTGGCTTCTTTGATGCTATGTGGAAAAGGTGACCAGAAGTCCCTGTCAATAGCTCTCGTCACAATTAATGTGCAATACAATTACGGTGGGTAGAGGTGTAATAATCCCTTAGGCTAAATTAAATTACCCGTAATCTAAAGGATACCTCTCATCAGGACGGTAAGTTAGGCAGGGCATATTTCCGGGCGCAATTCAAACGAAAACCCAAACAGTGTCGATAAAAATTAGTTACAGGTTATGAATGAATGAATGAATAAACTCTTTATTAAGGAAAGATTAGGACAATCTGGCCTCTCTTCCTTCTAACTTCAATTGTCAATGCGTAAGTTAAATTTAATATTGAAAGTCAAAAGAAAATATGCGACAACACAAAAAATTGGGCTTTTGGGGAAAACGTTGAAAAAGAACAAAAATCCCACTGTACGGGAAAAATACCCCACAGAAGGGAGTGAAAAAATACCCGCGAAGGTTATGAGGACTAGGAGGATTGAAAAAATGTTTAGTTGATAACCCACGTTGCTTCCGTTTCAGAGAATTTTAATAGAGCATGCCGGAGGAAAAACAATAAATTTAAATGATATGATTGGTGAATTTTCAATATCTGAAGCAAGAGCGTAAGTTTTTTTAATAAAAAACATTTGATCAGGTCGCACATTTCAAAGTGTACAAATGCCAAGTTACGGCGCTGCCCCTTATACAGCTTCTTAAACGGGTACCAAAGAATTCTCCTTTACTATTTCTGGCATCAAGTGTTTTTTTTTGTCTTTTAAGTTGAATTCAAGGATTTTGCTTACGTTCGAAAGAAAAATTCCCCATTCTTCGCAAGTCCGAAAGAGTCATAAAACATCGCCTTAGATTCGTGCTAATGGTAGTCATGTACTAACTCTTCCCCTTCAGAACTTCTTCCGAGGATGCATTTTGCGTCCTCCTTTACACGTCCTCGATTTTAATGTATTTTATCATTCGCTTATGTGAAGCGTGCACCTACCGAGCAACAGTAATGACCTACCAAGCCAATCAAAGCGATGCGATTATGTTTCTCTTCAAATTTGACAAGACCTAGTAAGATCCTCATTAACTTGCCCTTCCGTCGTCATGGAAAAAGTAATAAACCTAGAAAATAATTTTCAGCGATTATTTTTTAAGTTTTTATGTCACCGCTGGAGATATTATCCCACTTCCTGATATGGTATAGCTCATTAACCTCTCGGGTAATGTCCTTTTTATACCCCCTTTACGCTTTCTAAAACCTAATAATACGTAATCAAATGTTTCATTCTGCATGGTTTCCTTCCTCGCAGATATATCCAGGAAGTTTTTGGATCATTCTTACTCTTCCAATCCATCAAACATCAATTTATCTCGCCAACTAGGGGAAAGGAACGTATTTAGGACAGGAATCGTGCTGTAACCGTTACTAAATTGATTTGGCTTTCACTTTTTGGTCATTTGACATTTTTAAATAGTTAGATACACAGGATAACCGCAATCACATTTTACATTTGAAACGGAGATGTTAAGTTATGAGATTACAATAGCTAATGGATTCAAGTAATCTCATAATCATTGATTATCTTGTAAAATCTGAATCATGCCTTACGTACTGCTTTTAAATTTATTGACGATTCTTAACGATTTTACTATATCCTAAAGCAAGGAGAAGAATAATTGATTTTACTACCTTCTTTATTGGATTGGATGGAAGAATGGCTGTTCCGAATAAAAACCTAAAGTAACTAAGTTTCGCTAAGATATTTACATTTCCAAATCTTTTTTACAATTGCTTGGAGGCAGTAATTCTCAACCTTTCGCTAATAAAATGCAAACGTGAACTCTAAATAAATATTATCGGTTGATTATCAAAATGATCCTCAAACTACATTGATATCGATGCTTAACGTTTTGGAGCCACGTTCTCAACGTAAGCAAAAAGACCCGAGTCGTAAACAGTAAAATGATATGATTTGTGACGGAGTAATGAGATTCAAATTTCAATCTTTTATTGGTAATAATATTTTAATAAGTAATTTCCAAAGTGGCTGAATTTTTTTTTTTTTTTTTGTTTNATCATCATCATTGGTTCTTCTGCCTTCTGGCAGGTTCTCTCATGGTAACCTCCATACTTCCCTGTCTTCTGCTAATCTTTTGGTTTCACTATATTTCCCTTTAATCTTAATTAGCTATCCGTCGATGTGATTAGGTCAAAGTGGCTGAATTTTTTTTTTTTTTTGTTTGAGAACTATAACACTTTTCCCAATCATGCCATTCGAAGAAAAGCAACACGCTTTTGATGTCACAAGTGTTCACACTAGAAGCTGGAAGATTGATATTTATACATCACATATCTTGACGTGTAATCAATGGATGACATGGAAACAGTTATAGGGCTTTATTAATACTTATTTCCACTCTGAGCAGAGTAATGAGCGGATCTGTTACCATAGAGACCGCCGAATGGGGGAAGTGCTTTTTCTAACGGAACATGAAGTATTCAACGAAAGAAGTAAACTTTAGGGGCTCTTAATCACGCTCTCTTTCTCCATCTTTCACACTCCCTCGCAGACTCCGAGGGAAAGATTTATCTGCACCACGGTTCTCTTTCTCTCTAACATCCATTTCATCGACCTATCAACCAACAACCTCTTCCCTTGCCTAATTTATTATTCAGGGATCAAGGCATTCGGAGGTGATAATTTTCTGCGGTGTGCTTGAGTATAATTGTGCGTCATAAATTTATATACAACAAATAAATAGGGGAGGTGAAGATGTTAACTACCCCCTATGAACTTGTTGCATCCTGCTCATTGTGGGAATAGCAGAAATATATACGAAGAACTTTTAAAGAAAGATCTTCATTGACAATATTTTCAATGAGATGATCATTACTAAGAGTTACGGAATTATTTGAGTCATTGCGATCCATTTCAAATCACAATAGATATTGCCAGATTTGCAATTGTATTACCTCCCGATTTAAAATTAAATCGACTATGGAAGGGAAGTTAAAAGCAACCCCTTACTAAGCTTACGCTCCGTGATAGTCAGAGGGTCACACTTTTCGAGACCATTGTCCTAAAAACTTTCATTTAATGTTTTTCGAGCATTGATTTCGTCTTCGGCCATGAGTAGTTTTGCTTCATAGTTGACTTCATAAGAACACATAAGCAGAAAGAGGAAGATACTAAAGTTAATTGGATAAAGAACGCGAAATGTCACCCCAAGTGTATTGAAAAAATCGCTTTTACATGTATTTCAGAGACATAAAACTCGCAAAAGAATGCTTTGCTGGAATGAAAAGTATTCAGCCCTCTGTGGATGTATTTCTTTACAAGTGGGAATTGCTGCGAGATTTGAATTGGTGACATAGAAGTGTGTTAGTCTAGCACGGGAATGGCGAACCTATCGCACGCATTCCTAAAGTGACAAGCGAGAGAGTTATTTTGGCACGTGGATATCTAATGGCACTACTCTAATTATGTAGTTTTCACTGAATAAAATGAAATCTCAAAGTAAAAATGAAAATTTTTAAAAACATTTTTTTTTGTGGGACCCTTGATAATGGAGACTTTGTTTCCGAAATGCGCATAGGGTGATTCCCAGAAATCGATAATGCAGAACTGTCCGTATTTCACGCGAGCTACGTCTACGGACATACGGCTTACGGGGTGTTTTTAGACCAGTAATACAAAACCGTACTTCTGAACTTCCGACTCCGGCGAAAGCCATTAATTACCCCGATAGACAGCAGAGGTCGAGGCGCCGGCGTCTTGCCGCTTCCTAGTCCTGAGGGAGGCATCCGATAGTCAGAAAACCTTGGGAGCGGAGCGTAAGACAAAGGACGCCAGGGGGACACGCAAAAGGTTACGAGGGAGATGTTGCATAAATCTACGTACAAGGAGATGACAAGGAAATTGTAGCAGCCATCCGATCTGGGAGAGCTTCGCCACCTGACTGCCTCTGGAAGGAGACAAACGACCGAAAGGCTTTGACGTGCCCTTCGCCGGATATTACGACACGAAAATAAAATCACCGCCTCCACAACGAAAATAAATCGCCTCCTTTTTTTTTAATATCGCGATTACGCCGTCCGGTGTATGAAAACTGATAGTCGGCGACCGTGATTGGTCGAGGATCCCTGCAGTTTTGACAGCGCCATCAATCTTGAAAGAGTGAGAGCGGTTAGTTGTGAGAGAATATGTTAAACCAGGTGTACGCACGAGGAAGAAGTATTTGCTATGAGCCGTCGCGATAACTGTGCGTGTTTCGCGAAGAATTTCCGTATAAACGGTATCAAAACTATCGTATACATATATCCCACTTCCTAATTTCAAGATTATTTTGTGAATAAATTAATTGAGTGGAATTATATCAATAATTTGTCTGTGTTAATTTGACAACGTGAAAGAAAAAAATGCATATTTAAATGGAAATTTTTCAAAAGGAGCGACTTGCTGAAATCAGCGAAACGATGGAGTTTACTTTTAATAATGAAGACAGTTCGGAACATACATACATATTCGTCGATGTAGCAGACGTTCTGGCAATCTCTCCTGGTCCAAAAGAATATCTAAGGTTATACTTTAATTTTTTTGGGCTATGATGGAACACGGTGTGCTACGGAGGAACCATCAAAGATGGCACCATCCCTCGCACACGTGGGACATAGAAGATGCCACCTCACCATCATGGCGGACTTCCAGTAGGCCGGAAACAGCGAAGTATAAATATGAATAATGAAAAAGGCATGGTTCACATGTTAGAATTTAGGCGCAGAAATAAAAGAGAAAAAGTCTGCCGTAGCCGGGAATCGAACCCGGGTCTCACGCTCTATGGTTATTTGTTAAACTCTTCTGGGATCGGGTTGTTATTGAATAACCAGTAAGTTACTAATTAGAGTTTAGTAAGTGCGCTCCTCGAGCAAAGAAAAATTGTCATTTATTTATTTTCTGTCTGCTAATTTTATTACTACTATCATGCAAATCGATAGTAATGAGTATGAGTCGACAAGCAAGCAAGACCATCTTCCTATAAAGTGTAGTGAAACCCCGGCACGCGACCCTGCAACGAAAGTTTTTCGCTAACTAGGATTACTTTGCTATTTTTAGGAAGAGTGACTCTGGGAAAAAGATCCCGCATGTACGAGTGCAAATCGATTCAGAAATGACGAATGTAAAATGTTTCTTGCCCATTCCTGCTTCAGTATAGGATGGTCAATTTCTGGCATTATAATTTTTTAACGTTTACTTCTACATTAATCCTTAACCAGTGACCTGCTGCTCTTTTCACACAACCAGTGACGTGTGGTCTGGGAGACCGCAATTTTTTAAATATTTATGAACTGACTGAGTGATACTTTTAACGACATTTTAAACGTCTCTTCAGTCATCCACTAATTTGGATTTCAATTATTCAAAAATTTGAAAGATTTAAAAAAAATACTGTAGCACATCTATAATCAGCGGCTATTTTTCGGACTAATGTCTTTTATGTATTTTTTGATATATTGAATAATAAAGCCTTGTAGAAAAGCGTTTCATTTATTGTATTTATCATCGAAATGATGACGTGACGTGAGGTTTCACAGACCGCTCGTGAAATTTAACTGCAGTTTTATAGAAATATAAGAGAGATAAACGAAGTGTGTAGAATGCTATATCCTACATAAAAGTATCTAAGAAGGTAACATAAATTACAGATTTGTTGAAGATCAAACACTTTTATTACTCACAATTTTAAAATCGCTACGATCCCCAAGACCGCGCGTCGTAGGTTACGGGTTAAGACTGTAACTTACGGAAAATAGCGGTTGTGGAACAAAGGTTTTCGCTAATTGAGTATGTTTCCAGAGTGAAAAATCCTTTCTAGTTGAAGTTTATATGTGCATTTATTGATCTACACATTTGGTCTTTTAATTACTTGTGTATTTGACACACGTAGAAAGTTCGACGGGTACCGCAAAGTGAAAACTTGGTCATCTTTCAAAGGATAACGTACGGCATTCGACGTACGTAGACCGTCAGCCTGATTTCAATCCTGGGCATAGGAAACAGAACCATTATAAACGAGAATAGCTCGAAAAATTAATAAAGGAAGGATCAAAGGCTACGCTTGGTGATAAGGGCGAAGAATGAAGAATGGCTTCCAGGGAGGGAACGTGAGATCGTGCGTTGGAACAGCTTTGGCAATATGTTAGCGCTGCTGCTGTAAGTCACCGTCGCCTAACAGATTTATTTGTCTCGTCGCATCCCTTGTATTCTCTCGGCGTAGTGGATTCGAGGAAGTATCTGCAAGAGTCCGTATGAAACATGAAACGGAGGGTTTAAATGCGCACATAACGGATACTTGGAAAAGATATCGCCTTTGAATGCCATAATGCCGTGTTTCATGAATGCCTCCTTTGAGATATCGATGTATATTCTCCGCTGACTTTCATTGATTTCGCACCGTTAAAATCGTGGACTAAATATTAGAATCTATAAAACGATTGTCATCGAGTTACTTCTGAATCTAAGTCGATATATTGGAAGATGTATCAGATGGATGTTCGAATCGATACATAGAATCGATACATAGAATCGATACATATAATCGATACATAGAATCGATACATAGAATCGATACATAGAATCTACATCAATATACTCCTGCAAGCCTCATTTCCAAAATCGGCAGGGGGTATCGATCGATACATCGAATCAATATACTGAAAAAATATTTATCGAAAAGATCGAAATAATTCTGAGAATTCTGTTTCGATTGTCAAACATAAATTTCCGGAAACCTCTAAGCTGTAATTGAAAGTCATTGAATTAATCCCGCATTATCAGAACTTTGCAGATCTTGTGACTGGTTACTAAGCAATGAATCAAACAACAAACATTGTATTGAGGATTGATAATGGTCCATGGACCAAGCTGCAGTAAAAGCTGCATGAATCCTGTTATCAACTTAAAAAGAGCTCCCAAACAGATGACAAGGTACATTAACCTCACGTAAGTATTCTCCTGGCATGTCGCATAATGTAAAAGTTTCTGCAATTTTGAATTACCTTTAACCTAATGTAGGAATGATTATATTGGAAGGTCGCCGCCAAATATTACGATTTCTTTAAAGATATGTGTAATTCGTTTCTATATTCGATTAAAAAACAATCTTGAATACGCTTCAAATTAGTTAGAAAGATTAGCTGTGAACTATTTACTTAGAAGTATATATTAGAAATTGCACAGAGCTTTCTTGCGTCGCATTGGGTGCTCCGCATTACTACACTTAATCATCTTAGGGCTGACATCTTACTTTCTCTGAATGAAGAAATAATTGGATACTATTTAACTTCACATCGAACCAGCATCTCTCCTCTTAACTCATTTCTCACGGAAGAATGGCTCTCGAAAAAGATTTTTCTGCTCAATCGATCATCACATAACCGTGACAAATTGGTATTTAAGTAAGCCTCGAACTGAGGGGGGAAACAGCACGCGTGTGGTACGGATATTCCGAACAAAAACAGAAGGTTGATATTCTTTCTTCTGTTTGGGGAATCAATGGACTTATAAATTAAGCCAGCGCTTCGAGAGGAGAGATTTTCTTGAAGACAAGCGGCAAAAGACGAAATGAAAACCGTATATTTATATAAGAGTACCTACGTTTTGTGTGAAAACATGCATGTCTGATCCTCGGGGAAGGTTAAAGCTGCCGTAAAAGGTTCATCGCAATCAGGACGGAGTGGGAGTCGAACCCCGGTTTCCCAATTGTCAGTTGATTGCTCGATTCATTGAGCTATCCCACCGGAACATTTCTCCACGCCGTTTGGGAGACTTTTAAGGCAAGAGCTACCAACCGGCAATTGGGAGACCCGGCTTCGAGTCCCGGTCCCGCCAGACTTTTTTCATGCCCGTTTCTCCTTGGGAATTTCTCTAGATGCACGCCTTATCGTGCCAAGTCACCTAAACCCTTTTCCTGAATGCGAAAGTTACTGAGTTTATGGTTGATTATGAACAATCACTTCTGATTTAACTCTATGAAAAGTGTTAATCCCAGGGTCATTGCGGTACAGCAACGTGGATGTTTTCCCTCTTATTAAAATCTGTCTCAGGGAGGACTACCTCAATCTCCATCTAGCGTAATGAGCCTCATTCCCTCTCCAAACTTAAAAGCTAATGGCGGAGTCAAGGATTTAACCAACCCTCAGGAGAGTGATTTTACTGACAGATATGCCTTCACAAACAACAGGTTTTAATTTTGCCGATTCCGTTCCAATCTGAAAAGGATAATCTTCATGGTTCAGAAATTATTCTCATTGAAAGATCTGCCAACGTCATTTCCTACCTTGACGCCGAAACGGAAACGTGAATTATTCCCCGCAATTACGAAATAATTACATTAATTGAATCTCTCTTGAGCACTTGTTGTACTATTCGCGTCCATCAAATAATTTTGTGAGCCGTGGGAAAGAGGGAACCCGTTGCCATGGAGAGGGAACCCGTTGCCATGGAAGCGTCCACATTTTTAACCGAGGCTGTAATGACAAGTCAATTTCGATTGAAAAAATAAATGGTGAGAGAAGTATATAGGAGTGCTCTCTTTTGCTAATTCACTCCGTACTGGGACTCGTAAAACAGTCGCAGACAAGTTGAGAGAGGAAGGAATAAAAAACCGCGCTGGTTGTGACGAGTATGACGGTGTCTCGTTACTTGCTGCGTAGCAAATTGAACACGCACTTTCGTACGAATGCGTGCCTCTCGCATTTCCCACGGCCTCATCGTCAGTTCCGTCTCGATCGCAGTGTTTTACGATATTAAAGCGTCTCCTAAGGCTTACGTCGAACACGATCGTTATAGCAATAAATAAGAGATCATTTCAAGCTTATCTCGGCTCTAAGTTGGTGGTATAGATAAGATTTTGACCCCTCATAAGAAAGATTCAGAAAGAATTTTAAATATCGCCTGTGTAGAAAAAGAAAGAAAGAAAAAGTTCGCATCTTCTCATTCCAAAACTTCAAAGAAATTTTTCGTTGCTAAGCTACATCAATAGATAGTTGATGTTGCTCGGCAACGGAACCTAGCTTTCTTAACTAAACCTTGCATCGGAAAAATAGACAAAAGTGGTATTGCTTTTGAACATGATCACGAAAATTTTCCAATAAGTCCCGAAACTATTACTATATTCGACGTCTAAAACTATTACCTGTATTGCCCCCTACCGGCTCTGATTAAGTAGTAAAACTATTGGTAAAAATAATAAATTTGTTTGTGAACCCTCAAAAGAAAAGATTCCTGAATGAATTATAATGTCGCATTCCCAGATATACTAGCAGAAGACGCCTTCATGCTGCAATCATTTGCTATTCACATTTTATTTGGATTTCATTAAGTTCAATGATACAGTCAACGCTTCCTCTGAATGAACTGAAGAAATTAAATATGAAAAAAATGAACTAGCTCTTGATTTATTTCTTTATAGAATTTTCGTAAAGCTATTAGACCAAAATGGTTGTATGACCCATTCACAATTAGCTACCTACATCTCCGGAGAGGGAATGAAGCATACTAGGTCAGATGAGGGGTGAGGTAATTAGCCCTTCATTTCATCGCTCAGCCAGAATGTTATGAATGGAACAGGTCCTCGTGAGAGCATCGAAATTACCATGAGAATAGCACTTTTTACAACATACGACGGGAATGATCAGGTGAATCCTGTTATTCAGCATTTTTCATACCTGTCATATTATCTTTTTTATATTTCATATCATATATCTTTCATAGCTTTCATATTATCTCTCAGCCATGTGCGAGACGGGAACAAAAGTACATGAGAGAGGGATTTATTGATTTTTCTGTGCCCTTTCACCCAGTCATTGCAGAGGTGTAAACAGTAAAACAGACGAGTACACACGACCATTCCTTGACCAGAAAAATCCGATTAGCCGGAATTCGAACCTGGGACCCCGGGGTTGGAGTGCCAGTACGCTTACCACTCCGCCCTCACTGCCGGATATTTCCGAATAAAGTTTCCACAACTTTTAAGAAATCCTTTGTAACTCAAGAGCATTGGCTGCTGCAGAACAATATCACTAGTTGAACAGAGCCGCTGCGCAACGAAACCTATTTTATTAAATTAAACCTTTATACATTTACATTTACATTAGTACTCCACAAGCCGTCGTATGGCGTATGGCAGGGGGTATGAAAACAACGAACCTATTAATGAGCTACCTGATTGGTATTCCTAATGATATCAGGAAAAAGAGACCCGTTCTCGCGATAATCTCGCGAAATCTCTTTGTCGTCTGGTTTCGGAAATCGCGCTCGCTGAGAACGGGAATCACAATATCGCGTATTCCGTCACGCAAATCAGTACTTAAAAATTTCTTGAATAACTTATGCCTATACTCGATTCTTCTATCCTTAAGAGATTCCCAGGCGAAGATATTGATAATTTCTGATACACTACCTTCTAAATGAGAAGTTTATAGAAACAGTATTACTTTAGGCTTAATCATGAAGAATTTCCATCTAGTAACGCCTGAAACTATGGCTGAAACTGAAGACCTTTTCAGTAATTTTCAGATTTAGAGCAATTCAACAACTGCCGATTTTAGAGAAGTATTCCTAAATATGTTGAAAGGCTAAAATGAGTTAATATGCCATTCTTACTGAAAATCTTCTCTTTCAGAATAAGCATATAAACAGCACTATCTAGAAAAGATATGGCTGGTTATTCTTGTACGTTTTATACACTAAAAAATATAATGCATTTTAATTCCGGAATGCTTCAATTAAACTCGATTTACTTTAATGTTTCTCTATATGCGCCGGTGAAACTCATTTAAAGTATTTTTCCTGATATCTTTATGACCCTCCCCACCAAATTGATGCAGCAATCTCTCGAGATTTACGAATTAACCAGACAGGTCCTTTACCACGTGATTATTCTCTCTCGAGCATATCTCGAGGGCAATCTTTCCGTCTCAGGGTTCGGTGAATCCTGCTTCTAAAGTTACGCTCGGCAATAACATCAGCGATACCGAAGATATTAACAGAAAATTCTTTTGAATTTTGAAAAATAATTTTTCTCTTCCAGCGAATGAGAAAGTTACAGGTTTCGTGAGGGAAGAGATCGAAAGAGAAAAGAGCGGAAAGCGCAATGCAAAGAAACCGATTAAACAAGTTTAGAGGATGGGAAGGAAGAAAGAGACCGACAGGGGAAAAAAATAAATGACGAGCGAGATAGCGGGTGGAGTAAGTGGACAGTAATAAAACGAAGACGGTGAAGCATAAAGGAATCGTGGGATCGAGTTTACATCGAATCATTCTTCTCAAAGTGCATAATTTCTGTGGCTGTTTGCCGGATGCGTTCTTATTATAATCCGGCGAGATGTCTTACAAGGAAATTCTTAGAGACTCCCGTATCATAGCATAGATAGTATCATATGTCATTATTTTTCTTTACCCATTCTATATTACCCATCTAAATCAGAGGTTCACATTGTAGTCGATATGGACACCGAGGGGTAAATTACAATGCACAGGGGGTTTGGCATAATCCAGGAACGCATTGGGATCAGTGTACTTGTAAATGTAGATTGTGAAAATGTAAATGTAGTGGCCTACTTGCCCACTGGCCACTTAGATGCAGTGAATACTCGGTCGCCCGCCCTAAAATGTAACCTCTGATGAATACGTGAGAGCAAACATAATTTCTATACCAGCCATGTCTTGAAGATAAACGTCAGCGTAAATCGGAGTTATGGAAAGCTGAGAACGTGTGAAATGTCGTTAATGAAATACAGAACAGAAGGAGGGGAACCTATGGCAATTCCAGGAGTTCATTACAGTCTTTTTCTGACACACATGAAAGCCTTGAAGAGATTTTTCGAATATAGTTTTTTACTCCTAGAGGAAATGAAACGAAAAATTGTTTGCCTAAGTTTATCGTTTTTCCTTTGAGCAGTGTCGGTGTTTAATTCTTTTTAAATATGCTTATCGCCACTTAAGTGCAGCATGATGATTTCATGTTCAGCCTAATTACTTCTTAAGTGGCCGATGGTAAGAGTGAACTCTCCTGGCAATGTTCCCTATCCCAGCTGTACAATATTTGCACGTTCCTTAGTGGAATACGTCTCCATATATTCGACAATAAGTGTTTAAGTCCAGCTGTAAATGAGGAAAAGTGGGAGACCTGGGTTCGGGTCCCAGTCGTGTCGCTATTTTTCACACCTGTTATTCCTTGGGTTTCAGCCGCACGGCTCTTTCGTGCCATGTTATTCACCTTTCCCTAATCCTCATAAATGAGGTATATTTTGGAACAGTTCAGCCTGTGAAGGGAACAAGCAAAATAATACTATGTTTATATGGGTCCGATAAATACATTCGCATAATAATGACAACGGATTTTCATAACCGAAAAAGTTACAATACGAAATTATAGCATTTCCTCTGCTCGAAGTAAACCTACAATAATCGCTAAAACCGGCGAAAAAATTAAAATAATCAAAATAACCCTTCGGTACACTTCCCCTCAACGTGCCCCGAGATTAAAAATGATCATCATTCCCTCATAATCCCTCGTTCCCACAACCGTTAAATAGAAGAAAGAAACAAGGAATGGAATCGAAAAAACAAACATACGCTGAATAAAATGCCTTGACAACGCGGCGTAGGAGAGGAAATTGTCTGCGAACCGCGCTCAAATGAATTCGTTATTGTTTTTATCATTCAGAGCCACCCTCAGATGCGTGGAATGCGGATAAGAAGAATGGCTCTGGAAAAAAAGTGGGGAGATGGAGAGGGGCTTTGAGAGGACCTCTAGGACGCTATCTCACGAGATCTCCCGGGTGCGATCTGTCCCTATGGTTACCTCTCTCCCCCCCCACCCACACACCTCCCGAAAAGGACCGGTACTTAATCTTGTGTATCTCGGACCTTTGGACACTTCTCCCAGGGCTCGGAGACAAAAGATTTCCCATGAGAGGAGCTGGGAGACTCATTCCTTTTTTTCCGTAAAAATTCAACGATTAAGCGCATATGACTTAGTCCGACCATATCCCAAGAAGTCGAAAACAGGTCATTTCCCATCGGCAAAACGTTTTTCTCCCAGATTTCCTGCACAATATCTTCAATAATTCAATCCAAACATCACTTGAAGGAATCTGGGTCGCTGTATAGATGGAAGTTTGACTTTATCTGTGGAGAAATTACCTCTAATTTCCGCAAACGAATCGGTGTTACACCTTCAGGGGTTTAACGTGTTTGAACGTTTAATAGCTACATTTAAAAAATAAGGAAAAGAACATTTCTACCAATACCACCAACATTTTTGTTAAACGACCATGATTTCCACCCTTCAGGTCATCATCATCACCATGGAAACCATGGTCGTATAATAAATATTATTCTGGTCGTGTGGTAGAAACTCTTTTCCTTATTCTTGATAATAGGGAACTACCACTAAGTCGTGACCGAATAAATAGATACAAATATCTACTTTTTAAACTCAAATTAATGTTGCTAGAACCTCATAAACATTTTTAGGAGAGGTAACTATACAAATAAAGATGAATTTACAATTGAAATGTTTATTTTATATCTCTCAATTTTATGATAATTTGAACTATTTCGGTTATAACATCACATTGCGAGCCAATGGCACGCGTGCCCAAAGTGGCGCGCAGGAGAATTTTTTAGGCACACAAAACAATTAGGTCTCTATCCTTGTTATTTATTCTTCACTGAAACAAATTAAGTTTAGAGTAAATAAATGTAGATCGTGTTCATTAGCAATGATAATTAATGATTATTTGGGTCAATATAACACCTTAATCCCATCACAAACATAATACAACAGATATCAGCAGTTCACTCTATGGTTTGGCAGCACATTAGCACGTGAGCTATTTATATTTGTCAAATACGGCACTTTTGCTTCAAAAGGTTCGCCATCCCCACTCTAATCTATTATCGTGATAAATTAAAGATATATGAATGTAAGGTGAAGAGTTTAAGAACGCTAGCGTTCCAGCCCCAAGGTCCCGGGTTCGAATCCCGGCTAGTCTGATTCTTTCGGTTAGAGAGGATCGTGTCTGTTCGTCCTTGATTATTGTCAATAATAATTATTAAAATTTATGTATTTGGGATTATCTTCCTGTCTCCAAGGTAGAAGTTATTGTTATTATTATTTTGTTATTGTTGTTATTATTATCATCGTCGTTATCATTATTGTTATGATTATTATCATTGTTATCATCATCGTTCTTATTATCATCACTGTTATTGTTATTATTATCATCATTGTTATTATTATCATCATCCTCATCTCCGCTGTAAACTAATATATCATGATAAATTAAAGTTATTTAAATAAAAAGTGAAGAGTATAACAGCAGGACAAAGTTCATTCTTTGACGAAAACTACGGGACAAATGTTTCGAAAACGGGACATACTGTGAAGCCGCAGTTGAGAACATTTAAATCGCATCGATCTCTTTCCTTTATCTTGAGTCGAGTCTTTATCTCTGTAAAAGGTTGAGCTTTCTCGTCTCCCTTTAAAATCAACGTCTTCGAGGCATTGCTTCGGTAGACTATTCCTATTTAACGACCTCCCTTTGAAGGAGAAACAAACACCGCTCTTTATTTTACGACGCTTTTATACATTTATAACCGAAGTGCGTCCGATAGCTTGGGAGGTTTTCTTAGCATTACGATGATTATTACATCAGAAAATTGTTCCTGAGCTCTCGGAATTCACGGTGTCGTAGGAGAACGTCGTTTAAATCAAGTCTTTGGAGAATATAATAGTTGTTTTACTGAAACGGTAGAAATTCAGGTTTCGAGCTGTCTTATTTTCGCCGATGTGCTTCTCGTATTTACAGTAAAGGTGCACCTTCATAAACATATTTCAGTTGTTGAATAGGTGTTTGTATAATTATGTATTTTAATCTAAGCCTCGCGAATGTAAAAAAAATCATTAATCAGTAATTCTAAATGATAAGCCATTTTTTCCTTCCTTATATTCCCTAATTTTTGCATAGATTCCCTGATTTTTTTAGATTATTGATTACTCATGTTTTAATTCTGACGGTTTCTATTTCCTACACTAATTATAAGTCATAGAATCAAATTTAAGGGCCAAACTGAATCGACTGCTGAATTCGCATTCTTTAAAATAAATAAATGAATTGGAGATCGAAAATTTTAAAATTACTTACATTTTTTTGAAATTTGACACCCATCAGATGATTTTTTTACGTCCAAACTGTTTGAAATTCTACACCAAATCGTCAGGAACCCGATTCATAAGAAATTCGGGTAAAATTCGTTTTTATCGCCAGGAGAGTTAATTTCTTTTGAGGAAAAAATCGAAATAATGTCCGTACGAGATCACGATAAGCGTGATAATTTCCAGATTCTTTTCCATATTTTCAAACAACGATTACTGGTTGAAATCACCTAAACTTTGATATAACTGTACAATTTTCCATCAAATTTCTTTTTCGCCTTCAGGCGCCGTCATCTTGACAACCAATGACGCTCTTGGAGACTTGTTTGTTTACTTTCTCACCGTTCTGATTAGAATGCGACCTAAAACAATCCTATACGACATCAACAGCGAGTTTATATCAAAATCAATCAACGACACAGAATCGCCATCTTTGGTACTTTGCTAGTAAATATAAAAAACCCTAAAATCATAGATTTTTATACAGTATTCATAACTTCGAAAAAACACAAAAAATGTGTAAAATAATCTGTCTAACATTAACCTATATTTTAGTTTTAGAAAAACAAATTACTAAGAAAAAAGAATACTTTTCATCATAAAAGTAACGTCGGTATATCATGTAGTAAAGAGTAGAATATAAGCAACCAGGTACTCCGATACGGAAAATTTTTTTGGCTTTGTGGTTATTAGTTTCTTCTGAACCTAAATTTTCTTTCCATAATTCTCGTAGCTTTTATTAATGTTGATAAAAAGGATTTTTTAAATCCTTTTTAAGTGTCAGAAAATTTAATACGACTCTTACTCTTTACCTCCAAGGTGTTAGCTCCTATAACGACTCCCTGATGAATTTCTTTGAACCATTTCCAATTGTCATCGATGTATCTATATTGTTTTAATTCAATTTTCCGTTGCAACACAATCTGAGACGACCTTGGTGTCTGAATGTATTGGGTGGGTCCTAATGTAAATCTGCCTTTTTCAAATTATTATTAAGGTCTTTATTATTAAGGTTATTTATTAAAGGCGAGATTGAGACTGAAAAGTCTCTTCTTCCATCTAACCTTTCGTCAATGATTTTATTTATATAAAGACTTGTGTGTAGGTGAAAAGAAATAGAGAGGAAAACTCTAGGAGTGGATGTAAAAAAAAACCTAAGGTGATATCTTAGGAAAAAATATCCTCAGCAGGAAAACACCCTCAGAGAAGGGGGTGTGAAAAACCTGCGCAAACCTACTGATAGTTCATGCTAAAAAATGTTTAAGAAAGCTGTGTATAAGAAGGAAATTACAAAATCAATAGTAATATAACAAAATTACAAATTAATGATAAAATAAAATCATAAACAGGAAAAACTGCAATAATAAAACATGAGGAAATAATTGATAAGACAGAAACATTAGATATAACTGAAATATATTAAATAAGCTTTAAATCGATTCATCGAAAGGCGTTCTTACGCTCTCGAAACAGTTCCTCTGACATAAAGGCTCCAACACTCCAGGAAAGAATAAATTATCAAATAAAAGTAAAAATTACAACTTACCTCGACTGTAGCGGTGTCGGTGACTCAATAATCACTTCGTATAGGACGCCGTGAAAGGTGATCCCTTAAGATTTTTCAGACGTAGATAACTAGGCGCTCTCTCTTAAAAAGTCCCCAGCTTCACGGCAACCTGTTCCAACACGAAGAAAGGGTATTAAATCTTCCGTTCTAATGGAGGGCGAGAAAAATAACGTACGACTCAAAACAGATATAAAAAATGCCCCCTCTTAACAGCTGCGAGACAAAAATCAAACGGTTTTAACGACCCTGACGCCTAGCGATTCAATTTGTGTCCTCAGGGAAGTCATATTTTATTTTTCACTCACTTTTGGAAAAATGATAAGAGCAAAGTCGTTAACTTTGGGTTTCATGCATGCATAAACCTTTGGCGAGCGTTTTTTTTTTTCTTTTAATTCGAAATTTTTTCTTAATATTCACTTTAAGAATGGCCTTTTAAGCGATAGAGTTCAAGGTTAAAAAGTTCGAGGAATCAGAGAGCTTGTTAAATTACAGCGCGAAAGTAAAAGTCAACGGTTGCTAAGAAAAATAAATAAATTTGAGTTTTGCAAAGCTGTTTTATATAGTGGGCTAACTAGACATGCTAAAATGCTCTGTTATGGGTCTAAATAATATAATTGTCATTAATGGTATTCAGAATAACGTAATGAAGAAGTTCGTTAAATTATACCCATTGACAAGTATTTTGCAGTAGCATAGTCAGTGTTTTGCAATATTAACAATAGTTTAGAAAAAAATAAAATGGAACAACTTGCATTTTAGTGGTTGCGACATAATTCCACGCGGCTAAAGTTGAGGAATTAGTATATTGGCGTTGGTAGGATTGCTATATCCAGGTAATGAAATGAATAAAACGCGTTTTTTATAGTTTAAATATACCTACAGTATTCCTCAAAAATTGATATTTGAATAGTTTGTTGGAACTCCATTATCATTTTTCAAGTAGTCACATTATTTTTTATTAATAAAAAAATTGTATATTCAATACAAAACAATTAATATTATTCACAAGCAATTAAACAAGCATTTTTGCCTAACAATCGTATGATTATTATTATTATTGTATTTGAAAAGCTCACGAAAATGATACACGAAACCATCCTAAGCTTCGCTGTTCAAATAAATTATGACCTATTCCATAACTTCGCTCCCGATCCTTTTTCTATTTAGCAGACCTTCAAGCAGTAAAAAGAGGTGTTGCCCCCCCTCAAACCTGGACCCGTCGAAACCATAAAAAGTAAGAGAAAAGGACCCATAATTCATTGCCATCCTCCGAAATACTCCGCGGCGCTCAATTTCACGGTCGTCTGACCTCAAGTCGACCCAAAGAATAAACGGGAAACAAATAAGGAAACGAAAGCCGAGCAAACTGAGATGACTGCTTCGTTTGGTCAATTGGGAAACTCCTTTTGGTTGTAAGCAAACTCGCCATCTCATTAATTTTTCCTCCCACAATCGCGAGGGCCAAAAGAGACGAGACCCCGACCGCAGTAGAAAGGTATAGTCAATCTAGACCTGCGATGGAACCTAAAGATAAAGGAAAAGAGGTAGAACAAATGTCTAGGTCCGTGGCGCCATAGATCCCGTGGGAAAGGTCCTTGGTCCCGGCGGTAGTGCAGGCGTATGGGACCCTCCACTCGGTGTCTCCTGAGGTCGCTCCGGAGTTGAGTAGGGGAGCGACAGGTATATTCCCGCGGCACCTCCTACCACCACACCCCCGGTTCATAGTAAAACCGCTGAAAAAAAAACCGCTCCCCCGCTGGGAAGGCCTCCGGGGTGGTCCTAGACCCCCGCTGATATGGTTAACAGCTATCATCCCCTCCGCACGCTCCTTTTCAACGTTGTGCAAGTTGATGTAGGAGTTGTATTCTACAACCCGGCACCTCGTGGAAAGAAAAATCCTCCCAGCCAGGGGTCCCTTTTATTAGCCACGGGAGGGAACCTGTTAGCATATATCGTCGTCGTAAAGCGAGGTTTAATTGACCGCCTGCTTGAAGTATCGCGTTCGGTTGGTTTATCGGTCGCATCGGATTTCTCCTCGGATGAGATATTACTTCGAGCACTCGCAGGTGCTTTTGATAATCGTGTTAACGACTGAGAGTGACCCGAGTGACGGGTGGTTCCTCCCGAGACATTTACATAAATCATCCCTCGATCACCCTTTCGTGTACCGCATTCCGGTAGCCAATCGCTCAGCATGGAACGCTCAATCCCTGTATGATATTCGTCTCCATAATTTCAGTCTTGATTTTCTTAAAAACTGTGTGTGAGTGCTTGTTAATATGTTTCGACATTTTTCTACGTAAACTCTGAGCAGTGTTTAGCTCGGTGGCCACTTTGAACCTCACCCCCTCTAAGTAGCTGCATATAGCTCTGGATGGAGAACGAGGCTTACTAAGTAAGACGAGGAGTGAGGTTATTTGGTATTCTTTACACGCTGATCCACATATATTCTCAATAAGACCGCGTGCACGTAGCACAATAACCCTATGAATCAAACTTTTCGTAAAAGGTAGACAAAATTAGTGCAATTAATCAGCAACATTCGGTCACGGATAGCTTTCATGCAATAAAAGTTATTAAGAATACTCAGAATAAAAGCTCAGTAAAGTTTCCTCCATCCTGTACCAGGAAAAAAATGTAAAATTATTCCATTCATCAAGATGTGGTAAACATGCCTGTTATATAAAATTCTTCCGAAAATAGAAATGCGGAATGTTAAAAAAATTCTTATCAATCTCGTGAATCCGAATGTTTAAATTGTACTTTACGCTTTTACAGGAATTTGCTTTTAATTTACAGAATACAACTTTATCTATAGGATTCCTTTTATTTAATTCTTGCAGGTAAACGTGTTAAAAATATTTTATTGATATCTTTATCATTATTCATAACTTTCCCCTCCGGTTCCGCCGGGATTTAATATAGTACACCTTCATAAAGACGCTTTTGGTCCCAGTATGTTTTGAATAGCTATTTATATTTTGAGTAGATAGTCATTTAAAACCTTACATTTGTCATCGAAGGAATGGGCTTAATCATCTCACTTATAAATTGCGAAGTGTCCGTCCGTGTGGCCGTCCGACCGTCTGTCTGTCCATCTGCCCCCTCTCTCTATCACAGAAAATATTTAGAGACACGCGGTATACTGCGTGGAATTTCCACATGATAGAAACCCTGGGCAAAGTTATTTTCATCCCCAGAAAGACCCGGAGTCGAACCCCCGAACTAATAATGTGTTTTCGTAAGATTGCACGCAATTTTTCATTTTCGAGAGTGCAAGGCACTATGGCTAAATCTGCAAGCAATCATATTTATGCTATGCTTATACGTTTAAATGTCGATTTTTTTTAGATACTTCGCCTTAAATTTATCGGTAATTTCTTCCTTTTCCGTGTTTACTACGGCAACTGTCATCGTTGTCTCGGATTTATTTTTCTAATAAAAAAGCTCTGGAAAGGAGGAGTGAGGGATTAACCTTCTTTTCCTTACATCGCCTTTAAGTGTCTGTAGAAACCAAACGTTATTTATAGGAGCGCAAATATCTGTGAATGAATGTTCTCTTATTGAATGCGCTTTGGGTGTATTAAATAAACCATGCGCGCAAATATTTCCGCAAGATCAGCTAGTCTCACTTAAAATTTACAATTTTAATTCATAAGTAATGAAAAATGTATAAACTACCTGAAATCGCGAGTTGTAACGATAGAACTCTTGCGGCACATCTAACAGAAAACTCCGTTCTAATTAACCTAATCGTCTTCTATCTTACAGGCCCACGCAGCTAAGAAATCTCTCGGACGTAAACCGACGAGATAAAAGAGAGCCATCGTAAACGTATCGGCACTTTCCTTTGCAGAAGCGATTAAGACATCGCTATTCCCAATTCCCTTTCGAAGTGCGCAGAAATCGCGCAAGGACGATAAAAGTAACCACCTGTCTCCCTTCTTTTAACCGTTCCATCCGCTTTTTTCCTCCCTTCTAGACATTCGAAATAATAGAGTGGTTCGATAAAGGAGCCCTCTCTTGAGAAGGAGCCGAGATAGGGATCTCGAAGGGGAGGCCACGAGAGGGAGGATGGGGGAAAGAAACAATGGTCCGGAACGAACTTGAGGTCGCGTATTAGGGATGCGTCCTGGGAATTCAAATGAGGAGACGCTTTTGCCCCCGCTTAAGGTAGAGGGAGACGCAGGTGAGCGGTCTAGCAGAAACCCTTAAAGTAAGACGCTCTTCCTTCCCTCTGTAATTCGGTGGCATCCGCGAGTTTGCGTTATTAAGCAGCCCGAGTGTTCATTGAAGGTCTCAGTTTATCTTACGCGATGAAAGATTTATTAAAAAGCGTTCATAATGCTCATTTACCGCTAGCATTTACGAAAATTTCATGAACTTGGTGGCCGGCTACGTAAGTTAATCAAGCAAGGAAGCCGCCTGTTGGTAAAAAATGGATTGTTGAATGTCTTTGCATTTCTTCAACAATGAGGATTACTGTACGCAACAATGTCCCGAACAGTGTTTAATGTAATCGACAATGAGATATGCTGCCTCGAGTGTTGTTCAACAATGAGTGTGTTAAATAATGAATACTAATTCAATATATATTTAGTATAAAGCTTAACTAGTTCTTTTGCATTAATTGCAGAGGAATAAAAGTTTGATGTAAAAAATATAGCGATATGAAACGATGATCGACTCCGAATTGCCTGAAACCCGAGGGAATTCAAAGTAGCAAATGAGCGAGTTAATTTTGCCGTAAGACAGCCACAGAGCTGCAGTCTATCTCGATAAATAATAAATTACAGTTATACGGAGCTTTGAATGTTTCCCCCACTTCGCACACGTACTATCGCAAACTACACAAATTACACCGTGCACCGAACGAGAGATTAAGATATTTTATTCCTTAAAGATTATCCGCAATTATGCATTCCACGCACATGCGCCAGTGGGAATTGTGGCAAGTGAACTATTGTATTAACACAATTCGTGTATGGTAAACCATTATGTATATATATTTGAGAAACGAAAAGTATGCATATTTGGGAAGGCATTACGTCATAGAAGGGCCACTTGTGAGCCAAATTCAGCAAGCCAATTTACGATAGCTGGCTCGCTAAACTAGTCGTATTAAATCATTGTCTAACTGCACGAAGTCATTATTAATCACAGACTTTCTTTACCTACTCACATTCGCGTTATCCCTAAATTGACTTCACAATATTGGCTTATGAAAGGTAGGTCTATTTCCTAAAGCTTTACTCTCTATTTAATCTACTTGGTGAATATGCTTAAGTTTTGAAGCAGACTGGGGTTTTCCATTTCCTTCTATCATTTTAAACCTTATACAAAAGGTCATTTACTAGCATGTTTCATTTCGTCGATGGCTCAGTGGTCATGAAGAGGGATGTATTGACCCCATAATCTCTTGGGTACGTCTCTGACAGCAGCAAATCCTTAATAATACAAGTTTTTAGTTTCCCTTTTCCAGCCCTGGATTACCACGTTTGTCTGCAAGGCCTCAATATGCTACGCATTCGAAGCATGAAATCGTCGTATCTACTAAGTACACGTGTAGATTAATCAACCAATTGAACTCTGAACGAAGGCGTAAACAGGGACGGAGGTAGAAGGTAAACAGCTATGACATTCCCTGGGCATCGTATGAGACAGCCGCAGGATTCGGTTGCTAAGCAACACCCTATCCCCTCTGCCCTCACAACAACCCCTCGATACGGGTAGGATAAGCGGGGCGGGGCGGGGGAGTAGCAGCGCCCCCCCACCCCAGTGGCCACGCCCAGCACTCTGCACCCAACGCACGCAGGGAAAAAGAGAGGCCCCTTTTTTATTCATCATTTCCACAACTCGACTGATCGATTTCCCCTCTCGAAGCGCACTCAATCGAGAAATTACGATCAAAATCGAAAGCCCTGGAGAGAGATCAATTCGAAGCGGAATTTTCGAGATCGCGTCGCACTGCTTTAACCGAGAGGAAGATCATGAAGACATAAAAAGGATTTGGATGGAGTTTTTCTTTTTTTTTCTCGCTCTCGCGCCGTTAAAATCGGGGAGTTCTTTTTATCGCGCTGGTCGTCCATCGCTTTGGTATTCCGTTATCGGTCCAGCGGTGGCGATTAAAGGCAGGAATGCGAGGTGACACTTGCTTCTCTTTTACGACCCGTTTTTATGAAATGGTAATCGCCTCTTGTTCGGACCGAGTCTTTTTTAAAAGGTTGTTTAAAAGGATCTCTCTCTTGTCGCAGTGGCTCGCGGCAGTCGATTCAGATGGGATCCCTTCATTTGGCTCACGCCCACTTGACCGACCCCCCATTTTGCCGAACTCGTTTCGTCGACGCCTCGATTGACCGACACCTCGTACATACGATCGACACCTACCGACGTATCTTTCACCGACTTCTCACGTGATTGACTATACCGACAGCTCAATTATAGGACAATGTATATTCTTCACAGCCAACATGCTGTTTTTTTATGCTCTACGATGTCGGTAAAGCGAGATTTCGGTCAAAATGACTCGTCAGTTACCAGAGAATTCGGTGAACCGTGAAAGTGGCGGTTGGTCAATCGAGGTAGATGATCAGGCTTAACTCTATGCAACCTAAGTTTAGGGACTAGTAAGTAATAATAGTAATTTTCTATGTTGATTTTTATGTTTATTGTTGTAACTCCCCAGTAGGTTTCCTTTCCGGAGAAAAGTTTTTAATTGTTGCCTTGAATAGGCGGTGTTAGATTGTGCTTTTGATTCCTTGGCTTCCTTTGTTCAGATTTAATTGTCTCTGAATGAGTTGCTGCTCTGACGTGCTCTTAATTATTGACTTAAATTATTGATATTGGATTAGGCTCTTATTTTCTCTGTTGTAGAAGCCACATTGTTGAAATGGATAGACCAAAACGTAGGAAAACGTTTCATCGATTCAAAATCCATGATAAAAATCACTTTTTCGTGGTTTTAAGAGATAATTACGATTATTTTCCGAACAGAACGAGAGCTCGTTTGTTATAGACCGACCACAAATTTATTACGAGTGTAACATAGACTGAAAAGGGGAACCTTTTCCAGCCCCGCCATCAAAAGACCTCGGCATTTAAAATCCCCAAAATATTCCAATTAATTCCTCTCGCACATCGATGTAAATGAGCCATCGCCATCAATCAACCACGAATTCCGGTAAAGGAAGAGGCCGGATTCCATTATCATAATCCATTCATAGCACAATACCTCGTCAATCTTTCATAAACGAGGCTTTTAGAAACGTCGCAGGTCCATACAGAGGGCGAGGAAGGATGAAAAACACGCGTTGTATATAATAAGACACGCCCGCACGTGCACGTCCGGACAAATTCGAGGCTGTGCATCATTCCCCAGCGTCATTGGAAGTCTGGATGCCGAGTTAACTAATCCAACTCTCCACCATCCACCGGTATGAAATATTCATAGGGTAAGTCGGATCTAACAGCGTATATATGACCATCCACTCTTCATTTACGCCGCGAATCGCAGGTTGCAACACATCGTCTTTCCGCAGGAATTTGCTGGAAAAGCCAACGTAAAAACGCAGGACTTAGTACTATGTTATGCCTTGCATTCGATGTATTGGCAAAAAAGTGACCAGATGATCTCTGAAATGCCTTCATCGACTCCTTGAGGAACGCACATCGCATAAAAGATCGAAACCATAGCAGAGAAAGTCGATAAAATTGCAAATCTCGTATCCGAGACTATCCGCGTAATAGAACTTTAAAATAGACATTTAGTATGAGCGGCGACAAAACGTTTCATGGTCTACGTTGCGTGAATGAAGCCAGGTGGTCACTTAAGAATTATGTGCTCTATTGGCGAAAAAGAGTTTCCACACTCGTAAATCTTGTCTTTTACGTGCTTCCGAGAGCAATTACGTGAAATCGATGAGAAATTGTCGCTGAATCACCAGTTTTGCTGAAACGCTAAAGAAGGGATCGTCGACCCACTAGTCGCATGCGGCCTATTAATCAGTTCTTAGCGGTCGCTGCCTTCTACAAATCAAAGCTTTTCTTTGCCTCATTTTTATTTACTTGAAAAAATTCCACTATTGATCAATTAGGAAGAGGAACATCCACAAAAAAGAACACAAATACCCAAGCCTTACACGTGAATCGACTATCGGCCACTTCATCGAAGCCAACAATAAACAAACACAAGCCAACAATAAACAAACACAAGCCAACAATAAACACAAGCCAACAATAAACACAAGCCAACAATAAACACAAGCCAACAATAAACAAACACAAGCCAACAAAGAAGGTACTTTGGTAGAAGATGTAGCTGATATTATGCGTCCTCCCTGTTACACAGGCCGTTCTGATTATGAGAGGAAACTCAGAGAGAAAGACGCTGGAACGAATCGATTCCAAAATTCATTTTTATCCGCGATCGATACGCGAAAGTAATCTATCAGGAAGTAGAGTCATTGTGCATGCACCCCCTGCCACACGGCTTGAAGGATGGATATGTGGATGTAGAATTTTTAAAAAGGAATGGGAATGAGATAAAGTTCCAGTAAAAAAATTTATTGGAGCGACTAGTTTCGACTCACAAAGTCATCATTGGGCTGTAACTGCAAACTGAACACAGAAGAGTCTATTAGGGTCCAATGATGACACTCTGAGTCGAAAGTAGCAACCGCAATAAAGTTGTTTCATGGAACTTCACTAAGTTACTCTGTGTCCATTCCTGATATTGAGTATAATAAAGTCATTGCCTTAATACTTGGTTATAAATTCAAATAAAATTAAAGAAGGGTATATAAGCTTGGAAAGCCTCTGTAGTAATCAATGCCTTATTTCTCCACTATTTAGGATTAAAGTTTCTAATCAGGTTTTGCAAACTATCTCGATGAAAAATGCTCGAACGACTATCTTATGTACGAACTCCATGTAAATCTACAATATGGCCGGAAGAGAAAGTAATGCTACGTGAAATTCCACCGAAAGTTTTATCAACAAATTACACTCAGATTTCATGATCAACTGGAAGCGGTCCCGGGTTCGATTCCCTTGGAGCACAATTATCTTTATAAAAGTTGCCGGCAAGAGAGGCATCCTGATATTAGGCTACAGTGACATTCAGCAGTTATCAAGCAGTGCTGTGATGATATATATTAAAGTAATTTTACTCAGTATATCTCTGTTTCCTCCGAGTGCTTTTCTAATGAAATCGTAGAAAAAAGAAGGAAATAAAATGACTCTCTTTGAGAAACTTTGAGTTCTAAAACCGGAGAAAGAAACAGCGGTAAGATAATTCGTGCAAAAGCGCAACCATGGAGAAGACAGATGAGGAAAAGGAGAACATGAGGAGGGAAAACGGAGAGGGAGGAAGGTCAGGATCGTTACGAGCGCAGTTGGCCCTTGACCGCCTGTGATGCAAGGCGGAAACCAGAGTCTACGGCGAAATGTGGTAAGCACGTGCGCTGAGCTGAATGCTAGACTTTTTTCCCTCGCCATTCGATCCATATCTGGCTATTGGATGAGGCGTATTCGCTCATTCTGTCGAAAACAGCTATGCACTTGTTTAAATACATGGGGAGATCGTGTAGGAAATTAATGATCGACAGTGATCATAGCGAATCAATAAAACTCAGTGCGAATGTTTGAAAAAACTTTTTTTTTTTTTGACCGTCAGAGGAAATGCTGTTCAATTGTGACCACAATTGTTGGTTTCTAAGTTATTTATTTGAGCATTATTGCGGAGTATAGAACATCGTTACAAAGTTTGTACTTATTATAGAGCGTGTTCCATTGTTGCAGAGCCTACCGGATTATTTAAAGTGTTTTCAACTGTCATATACTTATTATAGAGCGTGGTTCATTATTGTAGAGCCTACCGGATTATTTAAAGTGTTTTCAACTGTCATATACTTATTATAGAGCGTGGTTCATTATTGTAGAGCCTACCGGNGAGTTGGTATAATAATATTCACGGTCAAGTTATCGCTTTTTTGCAATGATATTCGATAAAGAATATTAGTTTAAAACGTAATTCAAAAATTTATTTTTTAATTTAATCATTTAATCCATGATTTAATAATCATTTAATCCACGAATCAAAAAATCATTATCAAGAATAGTTATATTGTTCATAGTGTATGGGTAAGTAGTGTGTAGTAAGCTATCTGAATTAAGAGGCAGCGGTTACGGCCAAATTCAGCCATTCATAGATGATTTTCAAATCTATATGTAACTATGAGTACCAACATTAATACTGTCCAGCAATCGTGGTCCTTGTTGACTTAAACGAAGGATTTACTTAATTATGCTGATTATACATGGAATTTACGTTTGAAGTTGCCAAGGTAATTAATTAAAAGGAAATTTGCGGCAATACATCTCGGTAAGAAATTTGCTGGCACTGAACAGAAACAATCTTTCTCCTAAGGTTTATGGATCAAAATAGCATATATCACAGCTAAATTTGAACTATAATGTTTTACAATACCAGCCACAGTCAGCCACCTATTGCAGAATAATTCAGTTAATTAGTAATCTTACCGGATGATGTACTACAGTAGGAATGAAATTGGCATTATGATTTATTAGCCAAAAATAAGTGCAGGTAGAAAGTTTTGTATAATTGGATTTTCTATCATTATGTTTCCGAATGTGAACTTTATTACGTACATTTTCATTCGCGTAATCCTATCAGGGCTTCCGGATAGTCAAATGGACAGCGCGTTCAACTTCTGAGTAATACTCCCCGGGTTCGATTCCCGATGGAGGTTCAAGCGCGAAGTTAACTCAGCACGTTTAGCAATGCTACTACTGTACTAAGTAATCCTGTCTTCCAACTCCTCCCGCCTAAGCAATTCGGTCATATCTGATATTTAGCATCGTAAGAGGATAATGGAATTCTTTTTACCATCATTATTTCATCTTCGAAGAAGTCGGAATCAGCGGTTGTTTCGAAATGCAATGTTATCATAAAAATAATTCCACAGTTATATCTTTCATTGCTGTCATAAAGTTTATGGGGAAGTCCCACTCAACATCATACCTGTTGGGATACTTGCTGTACTCTCATTTTCTAGATATCACCTACAATCGCCTATTACGAGTGCACGGAGTAAACCATTGGTAATTTTTAAAAGGAAAAAGAATATTATAAAGACAAACGCTCTTCCTTTGTGGTCTCAAGTTCCACCTTTCATATCCTAAATAAGTTTCACCAAGGCGAGAATTTGTGTTCCAAATCGGCGCAATTCAAAACTTCGCCAATAAAATGTTAGCTTATGAACGGCATCAAAATTCTCGGTGATTTATTTGCAATGGAGCAAAATATCGGTAAAATAAAAAGCTGAAACGAGTAAAACAGAACATCAATCTGCTTATGTCCCACTTAATAAGCTCTTTGTCAGATTAGTAGTCCCCGACCTACAGGTTGAGAGATATTTACCTACCTTTCATGACCCAACAGATGGTTGAAATGACACTTGTATCCATGAAATAAATCATTATTCCTGATAAAACACGGAAAACAACCTAGGCAACAGGCTTCGAAAGCGTAACCTACTAACTCCCCAGCAAAGACCTGCGCTCCACGTCACAACATGGCTTTAGAATCGTCAAAGAACTCATGGAGGAAAAAATGAGACAAGAACTACTGGATTTTCAACAAACGTTCCCATTTTCCTAGATTTCCTTCTTTCCAGAATGATTTTTTTTCTTTTCGAGCCGGAGGAACGAGGCCCCGCAAGAAATCTCAGCGTCTCCCTCAACGGCCCACTTCCTGCAGAGTTCTCCTTCCTCAGCCACCCGGCGGTGGCTACCTTATTACGTCCGCGATGCTTGACTTATGACAGATGAAGTGGTTCGAGGCGTGGGGAAAGGATAGGGGAGGCGTATGGGAACCCAACCTTTAAATCTTTTCTGGTACCATTTTTCCTCCCTGGTAGCGGCGTCCAAGGAGAATGTTTGTATGCGGCAGAAGAGTCCTTTTCTTTCAATGTTTTCACGATAACGGCTTGATGGGTTCTAAAATAATACACCTCGCACAGAACAATTAAAATTAGACTTACGGTTATGATAAATGCTGGGGAGTTTGAGAGCTTCGTGCCCGCTATGGCAGACGCAAAGGCCTCAGGAAGGCAACGCAATCAAGAATCAGGGAAAACCTGATAAGGAACAATGTTAATTAAAAATTTCAATTATTAATTAATCATATCTACGCCTGATTGTTACGCGTAAATGATATCTATTTTTAACGGTTATACTTGTAAAACGATTAATTGTTGTTATGTCAGTATCGATATTTATATATACGATGTAGATATCTTGTTTTTTGTGAAGCTGTAAAGAAATGTGATTGGGTTTTTCCGGAAGTTAGTGCAGATTTCCTGCTTGTACACAAAATACACTAGGGAGGCTCTCGATGGTTGAAACTGAAAAAACCTTCAGTTTAATTAAGACTAATTTAATTATCATCAATGACAATATATTCAGCCTTTGTATATTTTCTTGAAAGGAAATGTCTAACTCGCCCGTTGGAAATTAGTCTAACGACATTCAAGCCATCATAGTTGATTGTAAATAATTGATTATTATGTATATTAAGTTGATATAGACTAAGGCCTGGTATTATAATGTTTTGTTAGAGTTAAGGTGAATATAATGGTAAATCTTCTATATGTATGATGAATTAGCATGGGGAAGCACAATAATCTTCACTTCACTTCACTCAACTCGAAAATAACAATGTAATACTGGGCTCTGAAGTGAACTTTAGTTGAAGCCCATTTTAAGCATATTTTATAATACCGGGCCTAAAAATCCAAGATAAATAAAGTTCCATTTAGCTTGAGTGGGTTTTATTAGTAATTAAATGAAAACTGTTATGAGCAGTAGTTTTATTTTTAAAATATTTGAGGAATATATTGGGTGGGTGACAGCTGCCGACATGAATATTGTTCGTTGCATAGTCAACCAAACTTTTAAATAAATAAACAAAGAATAATAAACTAAATACAACAATAATAATATTTTACATCATTTTTCTAAAACGTAGATATGTTCAAAGACTCAAATACATGTATGTAGGAATGGGGGTATTTCTCATGTTACTATCTACAACTTCCATCTGTAACATGAGCGCAAGTGAAATGAACAAATAGCATCAACTAGTTTCTATGAAGGACTCTAATGAAGTAACCATTATGTAGATTCCTAATGCGCGAAAGAGACCCAAACTCCAGAATCGGCTCGAGAAACTTCCAATCTCCCGACGGGTTGGAGCGATTTTGCAAAGGGATGGCGCCAATTTGTTCCTATCTGGGCACAATTTCTCTCCCCAAGGGAAGAAAACGACCTTTGCAAAATCATTCGATTGCCTCTGATAACGGGCGGGTGTTCGGAAAGAAATAAAAATTAGCATAAACGATGTGAAGCAGGTGTATAATCTTTGGCAACCAAGAAACATCCACGTGGACGAAAAGGACTTCATAGAAAAAACGTTGTTTATTCAAATGGGAGCTCGATTTGACAAAATCGGTGCAACTCATTGCCTCGCGTATTGCATCATCCAATCATCTCCTTGATTGCTTTCTCTATCTTTTGTTCCTCCTTTTTATCCTTGGGTGACCAAATTACTTATTTGGTTACAGAGAATCAAGAGTTGGTATAATAATATTCACGGTCAAGTTATCGAGTATTTATCACTGGCATAAATAAAAAATTTGAGCTTAATGTACATAACTTGTAACGCTGTAAGTACGTTACAAATGTTATTTAACGTCCAACAAAATATTAACTTTCGGATAGTTTTCTTGTGGAATAATATCTGAAAATTTTATTATTTCTGGAGTTTAAATTTAACCTTTATCTAACCAAGGAAATGTTTTATACCTCTTCATTTAGTGCAAGAAACTATCAAATCATTACTGTTTCTGTGTCATGCATTTTTTGTTTTTATATTTCATAAAACGTGATATTTAACGTAGTTCTATATCCGAAATTTGGGTCGTAGTTCTTCTACATTGATACGACGAGGAATAAAATACTAGTTACTTTATCCCTCAAGAAATGCACCATTTTAATTCTGAATAGACAGGGTACTATCCTTGTCAAATACTTAATTTTCAACGCGACGGAAACAGATTAAAGAAATAGATTTATGGTGCTTGCACCCCCTGCCACACGCCGAAGGGTAGCTCGCACGCTATTTATGTAGATGTTGTGATACGCTCTTATTCGTACATTACACAATTGAGAAAAATATCTCAGTATCTTAACTAATAACTTCGATGATTAAAGACTCTTTAGTGTATTTTTTTCCTATTACCTAATACCTTAATCGAGGAAGTGATCCTGAGTCAAATTCTACGACATGAAGAGTTTTGTAACCCCCGTCTGTGTTATTCACTTCGCAATGAAATGCGAATCCTGCCCCCTCTTCCTCGCCGACTCAGGACATATCCCAGGCAGTCCTTGTCTCAAACTGGTCTCTCCAGCCACCTGCTGTGTGTGTTGTCATCTCGACCATGCTTTCTGCTCAGACAGCTCGTGCGCGAAGCCTAAAACTGCATCAGAGTGACTCCATTTGCCGTTAAGGTCATTCTCTCTCTCCCTGTGGGGCTACGGTCACGTAATGCGTATGTACTAACTTGGGAGTGGATTGGCAGTAACACTATATTTGGAATGTTTTCCTCTATCATGACGAATTTATTCATAAGTAATCGAAAATCCGTTCTTTCCGCCTCTTTACAATTAATGGCGTTCCTCTAACTTGGGGGAAGCCGTATCCAATCGAAGAAAATTTTTTGTTATTACCTCATGCCGAGAGGTAATTTAATAGCAACTACGAGTATAATAAAAATAATCGATATTCGAAATACTCGATTGCTCAACTCGATGACGAAACTAGTCGAAATATCTGCTGAGGAAATGACTAATTATTCTTTCTTTCAATATATGTGCTGAGTTCCTCGAAGACATGCTTAGACATCTTAATTTTATAATGAAAAATCTTTGGTTAATAACTAACTCCATATTTAACATTAATTCACATGTCTTCTTTCAGTAAGTTCATGTGCTGAAAGTCTCTACTTAACACACTCCCACGTAATTATTAATGAAATATTCCGCCTCTTAAATCAACCAACATCTCATTTCTTTGTCTTCCCCTCTGGTGTTTCCTTTGCATTCTAGCTTCAATTTCTTTCTTTAGCTATCCCTCTTCTCTTAATACTTGACCCACCCATTTCCCCATCCATCGTTTCATTAATTTCATTAAAACACATTCAAACACCACAATCTCAAGCATTTACGAGTTTGTTTATCCACCCGACTTACGCTCCAATATATGTATACTCCCGCGACAGAATTCTTCACGGACACAAACATGAGGCAAGTCGTTAGGGGAGTTTCGTTTGAAAATTATATCCTCAAACTATATATATAGCTTAAATGGAAGATGAAACTTTATAGTCTCAATTTACGCCTAGTTTAAATCCTAAGCATGTATGATGTAATTAGCAGGATATCTTAGACTGAATTTCACTTTAGCTCTGTAAACTTGTACTCTTTAACCTAAAGATAACTTATTATTGTTTGATTGTTTACACTGCTGTTTAAATTGTTGATAAATGTTATTATTATTATAGGGGAGGCGTATGGGAACCCAACCTTTAAATCTTTTCTGGTACCATTTTTCCTCCCTGGTAGCGGTGTCCAAGGAGAATGTTTGTATGCGGCAGAAGAGTCCTTTTCTTTCAATGTTTTCACAATAACGGCTTGATGGGTTCTAAAATAATACNTAGTATTGTATTATTGTATGGTGTAGTAATATAATCAGTAACGTTGCCATCGGAACATTGATCCAACTGTAACGAATTCATAAGTAATAATATTGTGAGATTTTTTTACAACATGCGTAGAAGGTGAATGTGAGTTTAAAACTTAGCTTCCCCATGGTGAACTGAGATGAATTAATGTAAATATAGCAATAGTTTACATGGAAAATTAATGAATTTCATGTAAGAATGTTTTTGGTTGATGATAATATCGTATATCCGGGAGTCTTAAGATATTCGTCGTAAATCTCTCCCTCCAATTTATCAGAAAATTAACAACCACATGATAAGGTAACGCAAAGTAAGCCAATAAAAATGTTCCCCACCAGTGAACTCTCGATTTCTTTCGTGAGGTGGTGAATCATTGCAATACTTTCATCTGAGTTTTTCTCGAACTCAACACTTAACGCCTCTACAGCTTCCGCAGTCATGGAAATCGATTTCTCATTTCATTTGGCAATCTAATCGTTGAAGTGTTTTGGATGAAGTTTTCACCGTTGGATTTGTTAAAAGAGAGAACTTGCTTTACTTTAAGGCACCTGGAAATACCTTCTTTGAGCTAATCCAAAATTATTTTCCTTCCGGTACATAACTCTGCGATTCAGAACAATTTTCCACTCTAGGTACGCGTGTGTTCCAACCCATTATCTGTAGCACATTTAGCCAGAATTTTTTGTTGTATTTCGTTTGGTGATATGGAATAGACTAAGTTAGACAAATTAACGGTATGTCTAAATGTTCTGGCAACATAGCTTAATGGCTAGAGCAAACGCCCGTTTAATGGGAACTCCTGGTTCTAGCCCCGGTATCGTTATAATATTTTTTGTCCTGTTTTTCCTTAGGAAGTTAGACTCATAAAAAAATAGTAGTAGTTTACCTCCCTTTCAGGTTTCAGTATCGTCAACTGTAATTGGCTTCATGCTGTATGTTGATGTATTTTTAATAATTAAATAAAATTTTGTTGGGTGTTGTTGGGAAATTAATGAGTGAAAAGTTGGGAAATGAATAAAACCTCGCTATAGAAAAATTATATATATACACTCCTGTTACAATTCTACATAACTACATAATGTTATACTACAATATAGCTATGACGTGAATGTCGCATAACGATGTTGTTTTCGTTCATGAAAAAATTTCGAAAAGAAAAGTTCCCTACTCCGACTTAGTTTCTCGTATGTACGAATTTTTCGTTCACGTTAACGATTTTCCCCAACTTTTGAAACACACCATTTAGTGCTAAACCTATCCAGCACCCTTAACTTACCAGTGCAATCTACGATAGCGAGCATGTGAAGTAATTCTTCAGCGGTTATAACATTTATGGGAGTAATAAATGAGATACCGAACTAGAATAGAGTCCAGGAGGTACGTTCTATCTATTTCCGAATACCAGGAAATCATAAACGTCATCCGACCGTACCGTACACGTTCTTGATTACATTGAGTATTGATTTTTAAATAAGAAGGAAGAACGCGATTCGATGCGATGAAAAACACAAGTAGTAACAGCGATAGTGTATTGGTAATCAAAATGAGGACTTTTTTACTGAAAAAAAGTGAGAAATAAGAGAAATTTTATCATAAGATTCTCGAAAGGTAATACTCTAAACTACGGTAACTTCTTCAGCTAATCGTATGTTACTCGGGTATATATTAAAACGTTGCCGATGATTGTGGTAGCTGATGAAACATATCCCACCGTTTCCTTTATGCAATGATTAAGGTCATTATACCCCCTGGTTCTATTAATTGCAACACTGGATGGAATTCTGCACAGCGTTCCTAAGCGCACGCCGCCTCATACTTGGCGCGGTCGGATTTACCGCTGATGATAGCTTACTTAGGGGATAATCGAGCGCTTAATACCTTAATCATCACATGCCTTGAGCAGCAGTTCAATATCCTCATGTAGTTGCGAAATTAATCCTTTGATAAATGCCTTCCGCGCTGTTTCGAAGAGTTTCAACCCTTTCGGATTTCGTTGGGACATTCGGAGAACTTCAAAAGAAATGGCGCTTTGCTCCAAGCGTAGCAGATTTTTCAATCGTATCCATTCATTATTTATGCAATAGAAATTCCACTCCGATCGTTCTCCTCTGTCTTTCTTAACGCCTACACTCTTATTCAAATTATTCCTATCGGCGTGGCACTAATCAATTTCTCCTAAAATTTCGTTAAAGTCCCGTTTCTTAGTCTTACGAATTAGCAATTGGTTACGCTGAAACAGGTTTTTTAATTAATCCCTTGGGGTCTAAATAACCCCAATTATTTTTGTCGATGACCAACTAAAAAGACATCCCAATCAATTAGAGCCATTAGGAACTAAGTTTTATATCAGAAATCAGCTTTCGATTCATAATTGTTGCAACATTTATCGATTAAATCATTAAAATTGTTTTATATTAAATTTACATTGTAGGAGGGCTCCCAGGTAGCCAAGCGGACTTAAGTGAAAGCGGTCTCGGGTTCGATTCCCGGTTGGGGGCCTACGTGCGAAATTACCTCAGCTGTCTAAGCACTTTTAGCAATACTACTATATTTTACTTTGTAGGACTGGAATGCGTGCTTATGGAGCAATCTGAGCTTACTGCGCGAGCCATTTCGCTGTTACATGAAATTATAGTTTAAAATTATCAGCATTTTCCGAAAATACTTCCATTGTCATGTATGAAGAAGCCCAACATTGTATTCGCGATTTTGGTGCTCATTTTTCTATTATGCGCTCATGTCTTTCGCAAACAAATGCTGCGGATACAGCCAAAACGCCAATAAATGACAATTCTTATCATTTCAAAGGAATGCATTGGGGTCATTTTGACCCCACTCGACTAATTTAATGTTCACAGTGACCTGTTTGAAATTTTTCACCTTTAATACGCAGACTGACTTAAGAATTTTAATTCTATACGACACGAAAGCGTAGAAATTAGTGGTCAACAGTATATAACGATACAAAGAGAAACTAAGTTGCGACCAATTAAAAAATGATACACGTATACTTTGGACACTTATACTTTTATCGTTGCTTATTCGTGATTCTCAGACTTGAGTAAGAATCGGATATTTTGGAAGAGAAAAATGTTGGAACGAAAATCCATCATACTTATGCCATCCTGTCTGTTTCTGTCCATAGTGTCTTAAGATATATTGCCTCGTGGTAAAGTTGCAGAATCGATGGTGAAAATGGGAAGTGAGGGGTAACATCCTCCCATCCCTTCCTTTCCTCCAACGCCCGCATATTCTCTAAGCTGCTCCTTCCGCCTACTTCTCTCGACTTCCTTTCCCGAGCGCTACCTCCCGTATCTCCTCAACTCCGCGTGCGAGAGATGCCTCGTCTGCGACCCAATGCCACCTGCTTTCCAATTCATTTTTGCCCACACCGAAAATCTCCATCAGCGATCGCGAATCATTGACTGTTGCTAAGGTAAACACCGCGTTTTATTAAAAAAAAATATGCACTAATTGCATAAAAATCTTGTTAAATCATCATGCATACGGAAGTGAATGTATCGATCAGAAACGATTGTTATTTAATCGAATTATTCTCATTTGTTAAACGAATTATTATTGCATTTGAACAATTTCAAGATATATACCTGAAAAATTGTTGTTAAAAAACTATTGTTATTCAATCGAATTATTCCCATTTTCAAATGAATTATTATTAGATAGTACGTAGATATGTTTACACTTCATTCATCCCCACTTCCCGGTAACAATACAGTTCACAATAATGCATCGTTTCAATAGTGCAGTATCTAATTGTTTGTTCATTAATCTCAGGAACTTTGTTGTTCTATGATAGCATTGTTGTTTGGTAGCTTTTGATAATGGTCACGTAAAATGGAAGGGTATGAACGTCTAAATGTGAAGTTTTTACTGGTATTCTGTTACAATTCACTGCCATTAACGAAAATGTGCGTCAAAAGAAAATACACGTTGCAATTCATACATGATTCCGTACGGTTGGATGTACCTATCAATATCCTTACTTCTCCATAATAGCTCTCAATATTGCTAGCATGTATTATTAGCCGGTTTTGCTGCATGGAGGAATTTTCAACAAATTTTTAGATGCATATTTTTCTTGGAGCATTGCTTGATTATTCTCGGAGCAAGTAATTATAATACTTAATCAGAGGATACTTAAGCATAATTTAATCAAACCGGTGTACTGTAATGTCATCGTAATAAATACAAGCTTTTATATTTTCCATATTAACCTTCACTGGAAGTAAGTATAATTATCTCTTTATCTAAAAATCACTGTGCAGAACTAAAATACTATAAAACTTCTCAAAGTGGAACACGTTCTATATAGAAATCTCAATTGGGTACAAGGGTGTAGACACCAATGTCAACAACCCTCTCAGAGGCTCTATTATCAGTCGAACTATGGACGATGGTAGTTCGCATCATCTTCAACATGTCGGTCTATACACCGAGTATTTCCTAATTCCTCTTAAAGGTTCTCCAGTGCGTAATTTTCCGTCGTGAATTCCCTCTGCATACTCTGGCACAGTGTTCCTCGACATTTTATAGACCGCTGACCAAAGAAAGCGCCGAAAGGTATCATTATCTTTTAGCTGAGCAACTTCGCAAACTTTTTCCCCGAAATATTTATTGAGATCTGGCGAAATGTAAAATTAAACAATTCCGGGATGACAGCAACTTAATCGACGAAGATCTGTGACACAAATATTCGAATTTGCAATAACTGAAATTTTCGAAGCCAGTTTTTAACTTTTGCGGAACCCATAAATTGTATTCACGGAACATTGCAGTCGGATTTTCAGCTAAGCATATGGACCGAGACTTCCTGCAAGCCTCGTGCACAACCCACAGAAATGGGTTTTATATAAAATTAAATATAATTATGTATTCCTTTTGTAGGATTATTGCGTAGTGATGCTTTTAAAAATCCTTGGATATTTGTTATGGTTCTGTTACCATATCTTGATGAATGATGTATCTTTTATTTACTTTTGTCTCTGTCTTGTTCATGACTGTGATGATATGGAAGCTAATGAGGTATGAGTTATGCTGAATAATAGCATTAATTAAGGTTTCTCCTTATCCAACGTTACGAAAAGTGTTATTCGTAGAGTCATTGTGCTTCACTAATGTGGGCTTGTTCTGCCTATAGCATTCCGGCTCAGTGAGGAAAGCAAGAGCAAACTACCTCACTCCTCATCTTCATCTCTCATTTCCCTCTTCTATCTATTCGTAGCTGACGGTAGAAGGGATGAGTCCCAACCGACCTTCAGGCTGAATACTTTACAGACAGGTATCAGTTATATCGTAGTCAATTGACGTAATTTGCTGGCTAAGTCCTGGAGTTTTAGCCCCTGGGAAAATTTGACTCACTCCTCATCATATTATTATACGAAGCTGAGAATACAGTTGCGTCCTTTCTTTGAAAATGAAATTTGCGAAAAACCCGCAACTCGCAAAAAGTGCCAATTTTGTAGAACCTTGGTGCAAATATTTCTTGGCCGAAAATCTGAATGATCCTCACTTGTGAAAATATACCACAAAATATATAAAATTATCTTTAACTTTATATAAAATTAATTACTAAGCACTGTGGGATTCGGAAGATTCGCTACATTCGCGAAATTCGCGACCTATACATTTATCTACAGTTATAGTTTCGCTACCGAAGTTTTCGCTGCAATGCGTTTTTGCGACAAAAAATTTTCGATACAAAGAGTTTTCACGACTTAAATTTTTCACCACCGATCATTCTCGCGACAAATGTTTTTCGCTATAAAACGTTTTCTTTTGTAGCGTATATTTTTTGTAGTGAAAATCTTTATTAGCGAAAACTTCCGTAGAGAAACCTTTGTAGCGAAAACGTCGGTAGCGAACCTACTGTAGCGAATCTTCCTATACCCATGCACTGTACATAGGGCTGCATTATATTCACATAAACCAGGATGAGGCGATTAAAAGTGTAGTGTTCCGCGAATAAACGGTTGAGAAACACTACTCTAATAAAAGATTCTAGAAACAGGATGATAAGATCAACAAAAAATTAACGTAGTACGAGACAAGAGTGAGAGTGGTGGGGCGGGGAAGATAAAGATGATATCGTACGGCATAAGATGGAAATTCCAATGCCATGGCCGTCGGAAAGGGGAGGAGAGAAAGTAGGGGAAGTGGACAAGGCGGAAAGAATTTAAGAACAAAGAAAGAAAGCGGTCGCACCAATCAGAAAGTAAAAAAAAAGGCATTTTTTCGAAAGGAGAATCGCTTGACGTTAGCATCAAGATTGCGAAGAGTTGAGAGGACATCGACTTGTGAAATCGAAAGGGAACTATCCAATAACTCCCCCTCGACGCAACGGTGACTTTCCGGCGAAAGTAATAAATGTCTCACGTAATATTCACGTTAATATCGCCGCTTGTAAAACGCGCGTGAGATATGGAAGGCTGTTAAAAAGAGGTGTTAAAACGGTCCCACGAAAGGCAACTGTAGGTTTTATTCCAGGGATGTTTTTAAGCTGTTTTAAAATAACCATTTACCTCTCGTGTTTACAACTTAAGTAACTACTTAATAACCTAACGTAATCAATAGCTATCAGCTTTATTTGCCTATTCAGTGCAGATATAATTTAAGTCGCCATTCAAGTGAAAGCGTGTAATATTTTTAATCCTAAAAAGGAAAGATAACATTTCCAAAACTATAATACTTTTGTATGAAAACTGACCGATCTAAAATAGTTAAAATCGGGAAATTTTCGTCAGCATAACGGGGCATTACTCGAAAAATAATTCAGTATTTAATGACAAATCTTGTACAAATCAAATTGGATTAATTAAATACTGAACGATCATGAAATTCCACCAAGTATGGCCTGACAGCATTCATTTTACACTACAAATAACTTACACTATTTAAGAAGGAAGTTCTACTAGTTCAATTTATATATTATTTCGAAGAATATCCAACGCATAGTGGATGGGAATTTCATCTTAAATAAGAAGAGACAGCCTTAGCTACTACGCTTAAGCGGATTCAAGCATTAGAGGACTTCAATCGCATAAAACATGACATGACTCAAAAGTGGTAAGGGTTAATTTATAGGCATATCGCCATCCTTTTCAAAATACTCCATATTTTTCATCGTGTTTTCGAATAGACGTGAGTCTGGAACTGTCTCTATTGTGAAGAGATGAATGATTATGACCATTTCTCATTAAGAGATTTACTTACAATTCCCCGAAGGCTTAATAATCAGTCACAATTCTACCGAATGAAAGTTGATATTACACAAGTAGAAATAAAATTTACAAAATTCTCTGTGAAATCATAATCATGGATACTATACCTTCTACCAATAGCCTTGGAGAGGGAATGAGAGTTGCTAGACAATATGAAGAGTAAGGTAGTTTACCTTTGTATTCATTCACTGAGTCAGAATTATACAAATCCACATAAGTGCAGCACAATGATCCAGTAGTAATGTTCAATTATGCAATCTACACAGTTATACAATACACGACAATATAATACACAATTCGATAAGAAGATATCAAAATCAATTTTATTCCTCTGCATCGCTCATACATTATTAGCTTTTCTATGATCGCAATCATGAGCACGAGAACTTTCAATGAGAAGTTTTAAGACTGCTAATTGAACTTACTAAGATCTATGAGTTAATATAACCCCAGGGCCCGGGTTCGAATCCCGGCTAGTCGGATTTTTCTGGTTAGGGAATGGTCGTGTGTGTTCATTTCTTGTAATTGTTAATTGATGATGAAAATGGATAGGATTTGGATTAGTTGCCTGTTTCCATTATTGAAGTTATTATTATTTTATTATTATTATCATTGTTGCTGTTAATGATGATGATGACTTTGTTGTTGATATTATTATCATCGTCATCATTATCATCAATTATTATTAATATGAGCATGCTGTAAAGGCATAAAGATTGGAAGGTGCTGGTCTCCCCAAGGCAGAAACAACGTCCTCGTAGAGAAATTAGAGCTCGTCAGGTTTAGATTGAAGGGATAAAACAACTGAAGGGAGGCAATCAACTATTTCTCTCCTCCTGACCAATCGCCCTACACCCGTCCTTCAAATGAGTAGGAACCCGAATCTCGTGCACCTCCCATTCCATCCAATCCCATAGCATCTCACCGCCCCCCTCCTCATAACTCAACGAACCCCCCCACCCAACCTAAAAGGAAAACAAAGACCCTAAGGTTGGCTACCAAGAAGCCTCTGGAAGAACACTCCCGACCCGCGGAGTCAAACGTGCTCGTACAAGTTCCAAAAGGCGTCCTCCTCTTGTTGAAACCTCCTCCTCAAGGGCCGCCACCGTCCTTTCCCATCCTCCCACAGAGATATGAAGAAAAAAGCACGGGATGCTTTTTTGTCGGAGAGAACCAGTTCCGGTTCGGTCTCTCCCTCACGTTCAACAGCGGATCTCTTTTACCTTCCGTTCGTCCTCTATTTGATGGACCCCTCCTTTTCCTTACTGCTCTTTTCCTTTGATTATGAAGAACGCCGCTCTGTACTCCGTGAAGTTACGCTACGTTCGAACGCGTGTGATTGCGTAACTGCGAGCGTTGCATAAATACATTTGCAGTAGTTCCTTGACTTCAGAACTCGACGCATTTATCGGCTCGGGATTTTTCCACGTTGCATGCGCGTTAATTTGATTATAATACAAAACTAGGATGGTGTTGTTGAAAATTTACCTGGTTACAACTGTTTTCGAATGCTACCTTTGTTCTGACAGACAATTTTAAACTCTTAATGTTTGGGAAGGAATCTAAAAATAAACTATTAGGATTTTCGTTAAACAGTATTGTTAAGACAGTTGTTTACGTAGATGATTCCAACAGATTGTTGGTCCAATTGTTGCGTAATTCATAATAATAATAATAATGATGGTGATGATGATGATGATAATCATTAGGAGCGCTAATGATTAATCTTATTATAAATCGAAAACGTTGCTTTGCTTGCGTCATCAGAGTAGGCAGGCTAAATATTGCAGTTTATTCGTCGATAAATTGCAATTAAGATACGTTCGAAACCTTAGTCATACCTTGTTAATGAATAATGAGTGAATTGGTTTGCTATTAAAATAGTTCAGAGCTCACTAACTTCTTACAATAACCGTTTGCGAAATTCATTGCTGTGCATAATTCATTAATAAATGTGTGGGTCTGTCCTTAACGACAGTTTTTCAAATCAGTATAAAAAATTACATAATGCTTTGAGATTTGTCTCCATTCGCCCTTTTCTGTTCAATTATAAGTTGATTTTCTAAAATATGAAAGTATGATATTAATATTTTAAGAAAATTTACTTTTCTTCCATCAAAATACGCGGAAATGAACATTCATTGTATAATTCAAAACACAAAGTAAGTATAAAACATTTTGTTTCGCTTTCGATAATTTAATTATAAAGTGAATCATACGTTATTATCTCAGGTCAATAGTTGATAGTGTACTAGATACCAAGGATATATTTATCTTAGTAACTAAGTGTCGTACTATAGACTGTAACTTAATTATTCATATGATGAGTATAGCTTAAATCTAGCCGATTAGCTACTCAATCATTATAAAAACAAGAATTATCGCCAAACGGAACGGTTCCTAACTTCGATTATTGAGTTGCAAAATAAAAATCCAGTTTTCAATGAGGCATTGTTTCTCAACGAACTCAACGATTGTTTATCTATTGTTAGATAACCGCGCCATCAGATAGTTGCAATTGTGCTCCTTTACTTTCAGTAGCACAAGCTTCTGGAATCAAGTTCACTTTTAGCTAAAAGCCTTTAAGTGGTATCGTTTCAAAGGTGTGAAGAAATGTGTAATAGCTTTGAGTATTCCAGATCGGTAGCAGAGTTCTCGATAACCAATCAAACTTTGATCCTTGACTTATCGCGCGTACACATTAAAGCAATCATCTGCTCAGTCAATTAACGCCTTCGACAGATAGAGAACTGCTGTTTCAGATCAAATTTTGTTCACTTTCTTTAGTTACGTCGAGGTTTTTAAGCACAAATTTTGGTTTTGCGGCAGATAAAGCATACGGTAGAGAACTAAAAACCACAAAAACAAAAAACAACACAAGAAACTAAAATATCTACAGAGAAAACACGATTTACAAACTTAATTCGTTGCTATCTGCGGCTCGTTTAAACCCGATATTCCACTGCATCTAAAATTATACTAAGAGGCCCTGTATATAGTGCGGAACACACAAAATATGCAACAATGGAAAGTTTTGATCAATCAATTAATTAATAATAAAATTCGAGGTCATGGCATGACATATATAAAAGTTGGATCGTTGATCGATTCCAAAGTAGAGGTACCTCTGCGTATTGCACCCGTTTCCAAGAGAAGAAATTGAAATTTCCAGTTTGAAAGTGATCTATTCTTATTGTATAGTAGCTGGTGATCTCTGATGTTGCCATGGTTTCACTCCACGCATAAGCTAACAAAGTAGCTTTCTATGATATCAATATCTCTTTCAAACCTTTGATTTCATTGGCGGGTAAACATTTTTTCAGAAAAGTTAAATTCCAATATCGTCTTCGCATTCTTTCGAATCCGAATTCCTGGAAGGAATACAATTTCTGTTTCATTTTTACTCGTAATAGCGAAAGCTTCTTCAAAGGAAAGGGAATCTCTTTGAATGCTACCCTTATGCTTTATCTGGTTAGAAAAAAAAGGGAAGGCAACCAGAAGCTTGCAAGTATTGAAATGTTTGCTTGTATTACATATAAGTTTCGGCTTTCACCTCATCTTCATTTGATTCAACTTTATTCCTCTTCAAGTATGAAATTATTTTGAGTTAGCATGGGTAAAGCAATTTTTTTAATTCCTTTGCGATGCAATGAAAATAAATTCTATAAGTTCGCGTGGTTTGGAGATAACCAACTTCTTAAAGCGATACAGCTCCTATCTTGTAAACAGTAATCATGGGGTGTGCTCCCAGATAGCCAAGTGGGCAACGCGTTCACCTTTGGTGAAAGCGGTCCCGGGTTCGATTCCCGGTGGGGGGCCTACTTGCGGAATGACCTAAGCTGTCGAAGCACTTTAACAATACTACTACTAATACTTATGGGGCTTAGAAAGTTTCCTAAAGCTGTTGAATATAAAGGAAACTATTTTCTACGTCTCATTTTCATGTTCCTGAATTTTTCAAGACTTTTCATGACACGAAACTTGCGAACAATGGTGTTCGACAACATCGCTAGGTTTCATTTTAGCTTGAGATTATCCCAAACGTGGTAACAATTTCAGATGAAACGTTGGGAAGGAGATTATCCATATTGGATTATGTGTATATTATAAGTAAAAGTAAGGACTTATTATTTATGAATGTATCACGCAATTACGCCGCATTATGTCACTGGGGCAACTACAATACGCCAATATTTAGACTGCTAACCTATGATGACGATAATTTTGTTATTGCATTGTTGAGCGCTCGCTGCATTATTATTATTGTTATAGCTCTCCATAAGTATTATTGCGTTTGGATTATGTTGAAAGCTGTGTGAGCTTTGGAATCTCGATGGACCATTCCACTTGATCAGCGTGATGTCTCAAAATCAGCCTACGCCTGGGCGATCCCGCGCGTCCCCTCACAAAGAAGCCGGTTCGTGCTTCCAACATTCCCCGCCTGCGCTCCGCTCGTTCCCGGCGATAGCGCGCTCGGTCGGCGGGACGAGAGTCGTCTGGATGAGGCATGCCTCGGCGGCAGGGCGTCATGAGTTTGCAGGAGGTCGGTTCTTCTCTTTTGCTTCCGCAGACCGCCGCCGGGGGCGGGCGGGAAGTGGAAGGCGATTGGGGGGTAGCGAATTGGTGGGGCGTGGACTGTCTACGCCTGAAGGGGAGAGGGTCTCTATATATTTCCCCTCTTTTTTATAGAAGGGAGGGAATCTTCTGGGACGGGAGAGGGGGGCTTGCATACGAAATGCATCGGAAGAGGGGAAATAGCCGTGCCGACGCGAGAACTTTAATAATAAAAAAACACGACGTGGACGATAGTCATATGTCTCTATAGCTCTACGTTGAAAGGAATTTTGTTCCGTTTTCCTCAGACCCTTGCCTGGATCGATAAGTAAGATTGGCTATAAATGTGAAAAGTGAGAATTTGAGTATGATTTAGATAAGATTAATACCGTGTTTTATTCTTTAAATCTCACTATCATTTTCTTTGTTAGATGTTTGGGCCCACATTTACGAAGACTCGTACTGGTTTTTGTTAAATTTTAGGTCCTGCTATCATATTTTGACGAATAGGTTATTTTCATTTTTCTGCGGCGATTGGAATTTGGATCAAGCCGTCCTTTGTTTTGAATACTTAACAAAAAATCACACTTATGTAAACATAGTCCATAATATTTCTTCTCTTTTTGAATGTATTTTAGTAAAATGATTATATTTATACAATCTTTCTTTATCGTGCAGAGGAAAAAATATTCAACCTCTATAGCTTTTGATCATTATATGATTTATTTCGTAGGAAAATCAGCTTCCACCGATAGCTACTTTCTTGGATTTCAAAGATGGTTGATATTTGCTGTACGCATTTCTTCGCGATAAATTGCTATTTTACGGTCAAACATGACGAAGTGAACTCTTAGTAACGTTATAAAATCATTTGATTTGTTATAACAAAAGAGGATCTAAAGGTAAACAAGTATTGAAAGAAAACTAAAATTGACTTTTCTTTACGGCAGTACGGACTATCACGCACAGATCAGAATGTTTTATGAAGCAAAGATCGAAGAGAGAACTCAGGCAGTGGAATTTCTTGCGACAATTTAACTATCGATTGACATTCTCTCTGTAACTTATCATTCAATGAGATCTAAATTTTAACTTTCTTACTGCAAGATTTTCATTAATATACCTTTCCTTTAAATCTTCCTTTTTCCGCTGTAATCTTCCTATCTGCGCGGAGCACTTAAGGACTAACTTATGTTCCGCGGCACACCAAACAATGAACGTATAAATCACACAGCAATAGACAACGTTAGTTATTGCAGCTTGAATCCGCATCCAAAAGAAAACAGGTCTCTAAGGTTAATATGTAAAGTTCCGTTACGACGAATGCCCTATGCACTGATCGACTCGGCAAATCATTGGTATAGTTGACGTACAATCACAAATACGAAGAAATTCGAAAGTTCTGTACAGCAAAGACAATCCTAATGGCTCATAAGTCTTTAAAAATCTGATTTAAGTGTACCGCACATTTTATTTGTTTATTGTCAGATCCATCAATAGCTATTGTTGGCAACTTACCTACATTGGATACTAAAATAATAATATAAAAATAAATTACAAAAAAAATAACAAGAATACAAATGTGTTTAAAGATAATATGACGAGGGAAAGTTAATAAGCCGTGCGATTGGTACTGTTTTTGTATTTTATCAGCCCGCCACTTTATCATTCCATTGTTGTAAATGACAAATAAGAAATAACCATTGTTGTCCATGCCTATGCAAGTAATTGTTGGAAAAGTGTAAATAATAGGCCTTTTTCTAAGCACTCGATCCTTCTAAAAATGGGTGCGAATCCGAACCATTCTTCCCACTGTTGATGGCCGTGGGAAGAGGACGCCTGGCGTCCTGCCGTCTGCACCGTCCGATGCGTTGTTACTCTACCCGCGTCCCCCAGCATGTATTTTCATGAGCGCATTGTTGGAGCGAACGGACCTGCTCAACATTTCCAATCTCCTCTACTGTTGCCCTATTTGTCGCGTATCTGCGTGCAGAGAATTCTTAAAGGTCAAGAGGTCAGTACTCGTCTGGTAAGGTCCTGTCACCAAAGATACATAACTGCTAGATTCTATGCCACGTTTTGTTAGAGCAAATATACGAAGATAGTTGAACAATGTTTTTGTTTAATTCCGTTATTTCGTTTTTTTTTTGGCTACGTCGACATCTTAAAAACGAAAGTAAATAACCTATAACACACGCATTTCTGGCGTCTTAATTTCACTATTTTGTTGATTACCGAAATAGTTTATCAGCCGTTATTGAGTGAAACTCGTTGAAGATGAAGACAGAAGTTACTATGTTCAAGTACCATATAAAATCTTTCTATTAATGACCAATTACAACTGCTCATAGTCATCGTCAGGCCACAAGTATGAGAAAGCGTTAGCTGTATGTAGGACTACAATGACACTTTTCTGACTCTGTATATATATACCAGTTAAAAACGCTTCGACTGCTAAGATCATTTCGCACCTAGTTCCTCACCGGGAATCGAACTCGGGACCGCTTTCTCCGAATTCGAACGCGTTGCCCACTTGGCTCTGCGGGAGCCCTAGTTGAAACTTGGATATTTCTGTCTTAACCTACTTTAAATTTATTGAGGTAGCTTGGAATATATTTATTCAATCTAGGTAATTAATTTTAAGCAAGATACCTCTGAGAAACAGAAAAAACTAAAAGATATCTAGAAAGCACAGAGAACGTGAGATGAATGTTTAATAAGTATAAGAAAATTTTAAACATTATAATTCAGATGTTTTTATGCACAACGTGACCGTTTAGCGTGACAAAAACCATCTCAAATTATAAATGTAATTCAAACCTAATCATGTAATTTTATGCTGCCACTTTAATTAGTCATTCTCGGCTCTAAAATCCAAAGGAATTCATTACATAAGTCGCCAATTATAGCGAATGCTTTTGACTCCGCAGGTAATTTTTATTCCGATTTAAAATTCTCGAGAACAAAAACCCTATGATTTAATCAAAGAAATGGAATGATTAGGAAGAAATGTCAGGCATGATTAACAGTATCTGTCGCTCATAACTTCATCAATCGATCGACTTTTATCGATGGGGGAAAACTCCATAAATTATCAGACAACACAAGCCGCTTATCGATGCTTGGCATTCGATAACTCCAATTAGGAAATTACTGGTAAAATTTCACGATTTTGATCGATTTATTTACCTCCCGCATATAAAGATTTTACTGCTTATGATCGTAAATTGTTGATGATTTCTTTTTATGCTGAATTCAAAGCGGAAAACCCTTCGACAGTGCAATAACTTGGCCTTTTTCTTGCTTTGATATCCGAGTTCATAATCAATGTAGTTCTTTAAAAAGTCCCGCTTGTGAACGGAAAGTTTATTTATCGATAAAATGTACAAAATTAGATATAAATGTATAGACGCCGTCATTATTGCCCGGGAATACATACCTACATGCGACATTGTTGACGTAGACATTGCCGAGGAAACGTTTTAATTCCCTTTCTTTAATTAATATTCAGCAATGAAGACTCTAATGTGGGTAGCATTTTCATTATGACCAGTCTTACAGCAAGTTTTTTAGGCTTGTTTATGTTAGACATTTATTAAAACGCTTAGAAATAAAATGCTAACTCAGTTAACAAATGAAACCAATTAATATCAACCAACCAACCGGCAAAATTCCTGGGGGAAATCAACGAAAACTAGAAGACTAGAATGTCAATTGGTGTTTTTTAGAAGTATAGTAATTTCCATAGATAATGAAAAATCTGGTGCACACAGAGTATGAAAATAAATTTTGAAAGGGTCGCGGTTTTTAAAAACTTTTCTGCTTCTGGTCTATTTAAGTTCTTTAATGCACAGATTTTACTTCTTGAAAAGTGAGGTTCCCATCCTTTGGCGCAACAATCAAGCAACAGTTGCTAGGTAAATTCTCATCACTCCAAAAACGAAAATTATAAAATTAATGTTACCATCAATAACGACGATGACAACAATCGACAAAGTGGTTGTTGAAAGTCAAACGAAAGTTATCAACAATTAAAACCTATTACGAGGCCCAAATTAGTTCCCTTAGGGACGGTCTAATACTGAAAGCCATTTCTTCTCTTATATTCGTAAAGAACGCTCGATTGCTTATTTTGTTTACCTCCTAGTTCAACAGTTTCTAAACTAGGGTACGCGGACGCCTGGAGATCAACGAAAAAATCAGGTGTCCAGGGGCATAAATGATTATCCTAACAGATGTAACGTTCAGCCTCGTTATTTACTGTAATTTTATTATTTTTGCTTGTTAATTAAATCTATTGAAGCAGCTATCGTCAATTGGGGTCCTCAGTGTACGAATTTTTTTAAGAACCGTGGTCCTAATGATAGCTTGATAAAATATATATATATAACAGGTTCAAATTCGAAAAGCAAAATAATCTGACCATAAGAACCTTCTAAGGCTCGGTCACAACTTATTTTCGCAATAGGTCGTTAGTCCCTTGTACATATATACATATGTTAAATTGAACCCTGGTATTCATGGAGTTACACTCGCACATTTGTAGATGTAAAACCAATGTTGCAAAGGGGGCGTGGAGGTATTTTCTCCCTCGAGACCGGGACATTTGAAGTACAAGAAGGAAGCTCCTAAGTAGCTTCGAGCAGAGAATTCCTCGTCCTTCCTTTGTGGTCCTCCTGACCAGATTTCCGGACCATCGAATCATAGCAACCTTTGAGTTCACAAATACTTCCTCCAACCGCCACTACTTTTACCTTCTGCTTCATTTCACCACCTCAGTTTCTTCCTAATTCACTCTCTTTGTTTCTATAGCCCCCTAATAACCCCTCCTTAGATTCCTCTTATTAGATCCAATCTAATTTCGGGAATTTTTTCCCAAGTCTTCCTCATGGGAGTTAGTCTGTCCTTATTACCTCCTGTAGAAATGGCAATTGCCAATTCTTGTTGTTATTATCATCATCACCACCAACACCATCATCATCATTATGATTATTATTAACACTATTGTTGTTGTTGGTGTTTCTGTTATTATTATTATTATTCTCAGCAATAGACAACGTTAGTTATTGCAGCTTGAATCCGCATCCAAAAGAAAACAGGTCTCTAAGGTTAATATGTAAAGTTCCGTTACGACGAATGCCCTCTACACTGATCGACTCGGCAAATCATTGGTATACTTGACGTACAATCACAAATACGAAGAAATTCGAAAGTCTTTAAAAATCTGATTCAAGTGTACCGTATATTTTATTTGTTTATTGTCAGATCCATCAATAGCTATTGTTGGCAACTTACCTACATTGGATACTAAAATAATAATATAAAAATAAATTACAAAAAAAATAACAAGAATACAAATGTGTTTAAAGATAATATGACGAGGGAAAGTTAATAAGCCGTGCGATTGGTACTGTTTTTGTATTTTATCAGCCCGCCACTTTATCATTCCATTGTTGTAAATGACAAATAAGAAATAACCATTGTTGTCCATGCCTATGCAAGTAATTGTTGGAAAAGTGTAAATAATAGGCCTTTTTCTAAGCACTCGATCCTTCTAAAAATGGGTGCGAATCCGAACCATTCTTCCCACTGTTGATGGCCGTGGGAAGAGGACGCCTGGCGTCCTGCCGTCTGCACCGTCCGATGCGTTGTTACTCTACCCGCGTCCCCCAGCATGTATTTTCATGAGCGCATTGTTGGAGCGAACGGACCTGCTCAACATTTCCAATCTCCTCTACTGTTGCCCTATTTGTCGCGTATCTGCGTGCAGAGAATTCTTAAAGGTCAAGAGGTCAGTACTCGTCTGGTAAGGTCCTGTCACCAAAGATACATAACTGCTAGATTCTATGCCACGTTTTGTTAGAGCAAATATACGAAGATAGTTGAACAATGTTTTTGTTTAATTCCGTTATTTCGTTTTTTTTTTGGCTACGTCGACATCTTAAAAACGAAAGTAAATAACCTATAACACACGCATTTCTGGCGTCTTAATTTCACTATTTTGTTGATTACCGAAATAGTTTATCAGCCGTTATTGAGTGAAACTCGTTGAAGATGAAGACAGAAGTTACTATGTTCAAGTACCATATAAAATCTTTCTATTAATGACCAATTACAACTGCTCATAGTCATCGTCAGGCCACAAGTATGAGAAAGCGTTAGCTGTATGTAGGACTACAATGACACTTTTCTGACTCTGTATATATATACCAGTTAAAAACGCTTCGACTGCTAAGATCATTTCGCACCTAGTTCCTCACCGGGAATCGAACTCGGGACCGCTTTCTCCGAATTCGAACGCGTTGCCCACTTGGCTCTGCGGGAGCCCTAGTTGAAACTTGGATATTTCTGTCTTAACCTACTTTAAATTTATTGAGGTAGCTTGGAATATATTTATTCAATCTAGGTAATTAATTTTAAGCAAGATACCTCTGAGAAACAGAAAAAACTAAAAGATATCTAGAAAGCACAGAGAACGTGAGATGAATGTTTAATAAGTATAAGAAAATTTTAAACATTATAATTCAGATGTTTTTATGCACAACGTGACCGTTTAGCGTGACAAAAACCATCTCAAATTATAAATGTAATTCAAACCTAATCATGTAATTTTATGCTGCCACTTTAATTAGTCATTCTCGGCTCTAAAATCCAAAGGAATTCATTACATAAGTCGCCAATTATAGCGAATGCTTTTGACTCCGCAGGTAATTTTTANTGATTATTATTAACACTATTATTGTTGTTGGTGTTTCTGTTATTATTATTATTATTCTTTGTTCGGGTCTAATAAATAAGGCGGTTTCCCCGAGCGACCAAGACTCTTCTCGCACTACACTGTGAATTGCATTTGCTTAATTTTATCATGTACCCAGTAAAATTTGTAGATGAATGGCATTTAACGTTCATGGAAAAAAACAAGTACCCTGCTGAGTTGATCTGAAAGGGCTACACATGACAAAGTGATGTCGAAGAGAGAATCCTAATTGAATCCACTATTTTAAGGAACCGACAAATAAATGCCCCCGTAATGTTTCAGGGAATATGAGAAGTTTGAATGTACTTATCATGATTAAACATTTCGAGCGTAGTTAGACGGCCTAAATTGTTCATTAAATCCATTCTTATTTTTGCATATCGATCATGTGAAGGGCTTGAGCTGGTTTTGGTAATAATTTACGCCGAAGCAATGAGCTAGTGAATGTAATATATGCGCAGTATCTCTTCCTATAGGTCTCCCCCAGAAAATTTTCCAGATTTAAAGATTTTTTTCCAAGTTTTAGCCATTAAGCAGTTGATTCGACTTTTCGTGATTCCGTCCATATGCCAATTTACTCGGTTCTTCTGTGTGCGTGTACATTTTTTTCCTTTTATTGTAACTACTTTGCATCTGATACCGAATTACAATTTTTCAGCTAACCATTTTGTCATTTTCCCAATTTTTTCTGAATTTCACCTGTTTTCTTAACGTACATTCATCAACTTTACAATCTTCTTGACTATCTTACGATTAACTAAACCTAATAGTATTTAATAACCGGTTTATTATTAAATTAAAAACCGGTTAAATGCAATTATCATTTAATAACCGGTATTTAACCGGTATATTTATAATTTATAAATTTATACCGGACATTTATCGGTTTACTAATATACCACACAGGTAGGTTTTACAATTCACCGTTTTTCTCGGGTTACCGGATTCCTCGGGCATTATTCCGGGTTCCTAAACATTTCCGGTTTCTTGGCGGTTTCTCGTCGATAAGTATTCCGGTTTATTGTCGGTTTTCACGTCGATTTTCACGTCATTTATACGCTCCTAGAATAGCAAATCTCCATCTGTACGCGGAAGTTAATGAATCAGCTCAACATGCATTTCGCGTAGTGGGAATTGACACTAATGAGAATATCGACTCCCGAGTACCAATAACCGTAAATTTTAGGCGCAGCGCTGAATTGCATTATTTCTTTTCCTGCGGGATCCTTGGCACTTCTTTCACCCCATACATCACTACCCCTCGTTCTTTTTCCCGGTGACCGACACATAAACGAATACCTTTCTCTTTCTATTTAAATCGACTCGGATAGCTCTCTCCCACTGCTTTATTTATAGTTAAAAGTGCGTTCTCGTCCGCGACAAAAGAACGTCTTCTGAATCATTGAGAAACGGTAGACCCAAAGGAACGATTTATTGCACCGGTGGTAAATTTACTTTTAATGCGACAAGAGTACCAGTCGCTCGGGGCAACCGCCTTATTTATTAGATGCGATATTATTAGATAAGCGCCCGCTATTACTGAGAAGTAAAAAAATTACCTCTCTAGAAATGAGACATTGGAGGTTATTTTGTAGTCTAATCAACGTGAAATTCATTCGTGTACCTTTGTGAATATCAATCATTGTGCCGTTATTTTTATTTGAACCAAGATGAACTTCTTGGTGTAACCGATTAAACACGTATATATGTAACAATAATTCAATGTAATATGGTCGCTTTCTGCAAAAACACCATGGTCAGGTCTGCACGCCTTTTACATAAGATTATACGATCGCAGTATAATAGCCTAAGTGGGTTGTTATATTGTTATTTATTATGAAAACCATAAATATGTGATAATATCTGAAGTGCCAGTTGATTCTGAAAGGGGAAAATATGAAAATGGATGAGCTCGGTTCAACAATGGAATTAGTCGTCAGGGGAACCGGTTGTTTGCAACCACAAAACATCACAAAAATGTTCGTGTATTTGAACAAAATTCATGAAATTTCGAATCGAAAGTGATGTTCCACGGCCAAAATAAGAATGTTGATTCAATTTCCCTTCTGTATGGAAACAGTTTTGAACGTCTGGAGTCGAACCGGGGACGGTTAGCTGAATAAAAATAGCCTATTTTCTAATCTGGGAAAACATTTATAAACCTCGAAAGTTTGAAAGTCGTGCGAGTTCTGGTTCCCGAATTTTAGGCAGACAAACACTCACAAACACACACATACATACAAACTTTCTACTTATTATATAAGACATCAAATATGGTAGGATAACAAAATATTACGAAAACCCTTGAGATCAGCTGCGTCAAACTCTCCATGCACTGAAACATTTCTATTGGGAATTATTCTCAGGAAAGCTGACGTTAGATCTCATGTAGCTGTGAAACGGTTTTTGAAAATTTCAATAATCAACAAAAATGCAAAAAACGCGTAGAGTTAAATATGAAACAAGTCCGTCCTTCGTAAACCCCAGTAATTCATTGTATCAACTCCACTGTTACGCTGGAATTCAAACGAACACTAAGACTGCTGACGGACTTAAATCCCCCCAAAAGAAAGTTTTTGCAACTATTCATTCAGATCCTAATTCTCAAGGGTTTTATCAATAAACTTTTGTACCCTTAAAACATAGTATTATTCTTTATTACATTATTCCTATATCTTTATAGACGATAATTTCTGATTATGAGGATCAACTTGTTCGCATACATCGTAAATGGGAAGTTATTGGTTTCTGCCTAAGTTCAACAAGCAAGATTTCTGCATGCACCCCTGCTGGAGTTTAATAAGAAAATATTTCTGCAGCAAGAACATTGTAAGCAATTTTGCTTTTATTTTTTTCTGGGCGTAATGATAGAAAATGAGAAATTATCTCATTTTATTACATCGCTGATAATAACACTATCCGATGCGATTAACTGACTTTAATCTGGAAATTTTATGTCAATATCAACCGCGACAGACGCTCTTCAAATGAGGTTTCTTAAGCAATACTTCAATACTTCCTTCATCTAGATTGCAATCAACATCCGCGTTCATTTAGAAATCGGTCATCGGTGAATTCCCTCGCCTATCTTGAAAACGCAGAATTTGACGTTGACGACTTCGGGTAATGTGTCAATGTCATACTATGTTTTCAAAATATACGCAGTAGAAAGTTTATTCGAAGTAATTTTGATCAATGCTACCAGTTAATAACCTATTTTTAAGTTCTACTGAATCAATACAGTATCTCACACAAAGTATTTGGAAAGCAGGAAGCAATTGTTTTTTGGCAAAGATTTTCATCACTGACATGTTTGGTTAAGGTGTTGTTGAGTTAATTTATAGAAAACTGTTTCTTCATAGGAAAGAAAAAGATTCAAAAACAAGGACTTCAAAATTATTTAAATCAGCCAACAACATTGTCATTAATGCCATTGTTGAGTGTTGAATTCTCATTTTTAGAACCATAACCGATAACAATTACTCCTAAATAGATAAATCTATTCGTTCAATAATTCAAATCAGCCAACGATATTTTCATTAAAGCCATTGTTGATTGTTTCCTGTGATCTCCTTTTTAGAACCATAACTGATAACAATTACTCCTAAATAGATAAAACTACTCGGTCAATAATTCAAATCAGCCAACAATATTTTCATTAAAGCCATTGTTGATTGTTTCCTGTGATCTCTTTTTTAGAACCATAACTTGTAACAATTACTCCCAAATAGATACATCTACTCGGTTAATGTTTATTTATCTAACAATCGCAACTTCTTGGCGATTCATAGAGTATCCCCTTTGGGTTTGTGCTGCCTTGAGTGAACGTGTGCAGAATGAGTATGGATTCCTCTTCCGAACTCTACCCTTTACAAAATTAAGCACCGCCGAACTCAATAACTTTCTCTTTCAGTTCCTCCTCATTCCTTTCTGGGTTTTGGCGACCGTAGAATCGGAAGGAGATCGCTGATAAAAACGTTATATTCCTTTGTTTTTCTCCCCGTAGCTTTATCTCCATCACTTCTTGGTCTGCTGTCTTCCCTTCGAATACTTTATACCATGAGATCGCTCTCTTAACGAATTTTAAAGGAAGAATCGACAAGGAAGAATGGACAATTTCTCATCTCCACTGTCCTTATTAATTCGTCTGTTCTGTTTCAAATTGTCTTCTTTACGCAACAAACCAGCTTCCTTTTCCAACATTATAGAAAGACAGAAGTTATTTTCCGCTTGATTCGCAGTCCTAAGTAAGTTTGTTCATTATTTAAAGTATCATATCATAGGCTCTTTGATCCCCCATACCCTCCACCATAATTTACCTAAAGCTATGAAGAGGGAATGAGGCAAATAAGCAAGATGAGGAATGAGGTAATTTGCTTTTGCTATCCTCCTTGAACCAGAATTATAGGAGTGGAAAATAATCACAAATTTTCAGCGTGGACAAAGAATCATCTCAAAAGATATTTCTCGCAGGATTTTCTATGATTCAACAGTCCCCTGCCACACGCCGAAAGGCAGGCTATCTGGAAGTAGATGTTGTCGAAAGAAAGAAACTTTTGCAAGTAATTACAATATTTGTAGTTCTTAGGGTCTCAATGTGGCTACATGAACTTCACACCTTTTTCGGAAAAGTTAATCTTGATATTGTATATCAATGCGTTTAAAATCGAAAATTAATTGGGAAAATTCTTGGCTCAATCCCATAACCCATGTCATTCAGTAACGTGATTGTTTCACAATTCGATTTTATGAATTCCACAACCAGTTCCACAATCACCTCAGTCGTGATCAATCCAGTGTGACAAGCCGGGCTTCGTGCAGGAAGTAAGAAAAGCAACCTCTGGGCACAGAAATTAATGGTGTTTATTCTCTATAATCGAGAGCGTTGTTGACTCTTCAACTGGTAAACAATGAAAGCTAGGAGCTGCCAATTATAATTAACAATGATTGAATATTGTTCGCATTCATTGACATTTCTGAGGCACTCCTAATTAATGATGCAATAAAGGTTGATAAACTATCGAATATCAATGGATCATTGAAACAAAAATTATGGGTAACAATAATAATAATTGTGATTAATTATGTTATGCCTTGTGTGACAATGAAACAATGTGAAGCGTCAACCCTATGGTTGCGTCGACATTGTTGAAATGTGAGCCGGAGATGATCTTAAGACAAATAAAACCGGTAGTTCAGCTTATTCCCTATATAATCTACGAGAAATAACAAACGTGATGAATAAATACATACGCAGTAGTTATCATTATAATAGGATTGTTCGCACCTCCTTTCGCCTGCAAAGACCTTCCTTAAAACTGGTAGGAGCTACGGAAGTCCCTCTCGAATACCTACGGCGTCGGCCTCTTCTGTAGTGACCCACTGGACAGAGAGGCGCAACCGGGAGACGATAAACATTTAGATTAATTCGGACGGTATTTCTCCAACCGAAACCGGTTTTTTTCCTGCTTTTCCTTTGGTTTGTTTTCCGAATCGGAACCCCACAATAATTCTCCTCGGTTTCGACCTTTTTTATTGATTGAATTTACGGATACGGCCTGGGTGAATGGTGCCTTAAAACATCGCGCTTGGTGTCTCTTTTGAAATCTGGTAAAAACTTGGATTTTAAATTATTTTTCCTTTTCGGTGACATGTGATAATTATAGTTGGCGATCAATGCGGAGAGGCTCGAAATCATATTCTAAAGCTTATAAAGAAAATTATTATAAGAATAAAAAAGGTTATGTATCATAAAATCTTCGTAGGCGTGAATTTGTGGAATGACATTATGCACGGTCATAATAAAACAAAGAATCTTTCCGCATAGCTTTCTGGCTCAGTGAGGCAAGATACCTCATACCTCATCTTGTCAGGTAAGCCTCAATTCCTCTCCAGATCTTTTAGTAGCTAATGGTGGATGGTTTGATGGCCATGTCGATCTTCGGGTTGAATATTATATAGGAAGATCAGTAAAAGGTCAAAGTTACTCTATTTATTTAACCATTGAATGGAAGACTATAATTAGTCAGACACCTCATACGTCATCAGAAGGACCAAAGTATGATAGGTGCAAAGTCGGTGACACACTTAAGTTTGGCAACAGCCTCAGTGTGCAGTAAACAATAGGACGACAATAAACCAATTAACTTCACCAACAATGACAATCAGAAAATTATTATTGTTCATTGTCCCAATAATGAGTTGCAGATTTGGCTTGTATTAGGTGAAGTGGACAACATATATAGAAAAATACTGTTTATAACCAACGTATACAGCGTTCCATACCCAATCCGATCAAGGATTGGGTTCGACAAAAGGATTCAACACATGCGCATTTTCAACATTTGATGACGAAGGCATTTCTTTGCAAATGCGAAGTCATTCCACGTAAATATTTGAAGAGATATAAAAGATCACGGACCTGTCAAAGATTCGTCACTCATCTCATTATCTCCTCCGCGTTAATCCATAGTGAAAAGAGATTTAGGCTTTTGCGAGCGATGTCCAAATAAAGCCACTATCAGAGCTGTCTTATTTGGTGGGAAGTTGATAAGATCATCGGTGCAAAGTTCACCTAGCAACTAAATCTATCTGTGGAGCGAATCTCAACTCGGGCAATAGTTTTTTATTCGTACAGTTGGCAGATTGGCTTTGGTGCTGGTATTTAATATACTTTCAACGACCTAATTACGGTAATACTACAATATTACAACTAGGTTAGGGATATACTACTAGAAAATAAACGTAATTGCTTCCTTTTTTTGTCCCCCGTACAGGGATCTCAGAAAGATACTGTCAATTATTAATATATGTCAATTAGCAGGTGTTGTTTTCATCCACATTTCCGCTCCGATTTCTGACCTTGACATTATACTCGATGTATCGCTCATTTGATTCTAATTAGTGTAAAATTTAGCAATTATGAATTAATGTTATTTATTTCCTGCAATACAAGTCGTTTCTCCACAGAATCAGCTTCGAGCTCTTTGAGCAAGTTTGAGTTCACGAGTAATTGTTGGAAAAGATCATTTTTCCTCCCGACAATCGATTGCTGACCTCCTATCGATTGTTGATTCTTACAATAGTTAATTTAGTTAAATAATTGTTAATAGAATTGCCCTTCTTTCTGCTGTCTGGAGCTATTCTGTTTTTGTCATTTGTATCTACATAGCATACGTGAGAGGTCCTGAGTAATTATAAACAAATATTTTCGTAACAGGTTAAATGTTTGTAGTTAACTTGATTTTTAATTGTTGAGTAAAAATAATCAAATGCAATGTAATCAATATGCTCTAGCTTCACTTGGTGGAACGCCATGATGAAATAAATATGAACGTACTTCGTAGACACCTCATGATGACTCGCGAGAGTCGAAACCGGTCGAAAGAAATGTTTCTTGTGGAAACTACGAAGTACGTTCATATTTATTTCATCAAATGCAATCATCAGCACATATACACCAGTAGATCAACAATCAACGGATCAATCGCCATGGCAACCAAACGGTGTCAGAGAGAGCCAATAATGACTTAGTGAAAGATAGATGAGTGCTGAACTATGGTCAGCGTGACCAATTGTAAGTTTATTATCTTATAAAAAATGTAACTTAAAAACTGTAACTAACTGTCAAATGCCTAGTTGACACACAAGGCAGAATAAACCGAAGACGGGAATAGCATTTGAATGGACTTTAAATTAACCAAAATATACAAGAGTGGTTGTTACCCAAAATATAGTGTTAAGAGTGCCACCATGAGCACTGTACTCTTTTGAGATAAAATTGTTCGATTCGAGATGGGATAACACAAATTCATCGGCGTGAAATCAAGTTTATCTCACTGTGAGCCTAAGCATAGAAGAGGAAATCTCTTGTCGTCATAATTGGATCCGAATTTAATCGATTATAATGATAAAATGGTTCGATTCGAGATGGAATAACACAAATGCATTGGAGCAAAATCACGTTTATCTCATCGCGAGCCTAAACATAGGCTAGTAGATCTCTTATCGTTACGATCGAAACTTTGACTTTAATCGATTATTCGGGTTATGCCTCAGAGTGTCCAAAAAACCAAAAGGTTTGCATTTGGACTCGATCGAGCGACAACTTCGTATTGCTTCCGATTCGATTATCTACAATTGCTCGAGTGTCTGTTTGAACGACTGAAAAATGAGCTTGAGTCAACAGAGCGATTGCTAATTATTGATTGTAATAAAAGAACTCGCAAGCGTCACAGATAATTTGGACACCCAATGCTCGATTTTGGGGACCACCGATCTATTTCCAAAGTTTTATCACGAACTTAGACTTGCTTCGCTCGAAATTACGCCTCATAATTATTTAATAGGTCATCAAAAGTCTATCCCTTTTTAATGGGGAATTGATTTTTACATTTAAATTGTTTTGCATTAATTTTTTCCAATTTTTTTATTTCTACGTTGAGGTAGGAGGAAATAATTTTAACGTCTAATTTTGTATTCTTACATTAGGATGGTAAAATACTGATGATGATTGACATACAATCAAAATGACGGAAATATTGATTATACATACATACATACACACGTCTTTATTGGAAGAAATTGGTACTAATAAGTCCCATCTTCCATTTAACCCTTAATTATGAGATTGATAATTAGTCATTTTCCATTATGTAAAAGTATAAAATCGACCAATCATCTACATACACTCACCATGACTCTGCTTCTCTAATTGATTACTTTCGCGTATAGGAAAAAAATGATTTCTTGAGACGGCTAATTGTAGCATCTATTTCTGTGATTTTTCTCTCAGAATCAAAACGGTCTATCCAACGTTTAAGCATTAATCCTTTTCGATGACAATTTATAATTTACAGCAACGAGCCTTCATGATTCATCTTTCATGAAGCAGCTTTTCAAATTTTCTCCTTCTCTAGTCCATTTCAAATAAACACGTCGATTCACTTTCTTCCCCTATCCTTAGGACTTCTTCCCGCCTTTTTAGTGCGTCATTTCCTATTTTTTCACCATTTCCCGCCATTTTTCATACGTCATCGTTTCCTTGACAGTATTCTTTTCTTGCAGCATTCCGACGCACTTCTACGCTATTCCCCTTTCTCTTCCCTTCTCCTCTCTCTCCTTCTTTCGCATCTCCCGTGTATTCCTTTCATCGAATTGCTTCCGCCGCGAGGTAAGAAAAAACGAGCAACCCGAGTACCATCTGCCGGAGAAATCCGAAGACGGAAGACAATCATTTAGTCGTGTGGCAACTTTGGAAGAGTGCTTTTCTTTTCCTTCGAAGGAGTAAGATTAAAGGTGGAGAGCAGGTAGGAGTAGAGAAGCAGTGTTACCACCTTTCCGGATTCTGCTTTACAGTCTCCCAAAGTTTCAGGAAAAATGTAATAAACTTCTTCTACAAAACGCAAAATTTTCCAATTTCTTCATTTCGAAAAATCGTGGTCCATGTTAATAATCATATTATGAATATGATAACAATATTTGCAAAGCGTGACCTCTGAGAACTTTAACCCCTGCTGGTTGGAATTTTCAACGGTTAGTTTTCTCGCACACCACGGCTTTTTGGAACTTTTCTCGAATTCTTACATCAAATATGACACCCTTCCAGCAATAAGTTCCCCATACATGAGCAAGACTGTTAGGGAGTCCAAATTATTCGCATCAATGTGATCGAATTATCTCATCTTCGGGTCATTCGCGAGCTTGCCTCTAAAAGTTTCTTCTGGAATAAGGGGGAAGGGGTTGCTGAGGAAGGTTTACATCCAAACTAAAAAGAGCGGCATCGAAGGAGTAGAGGATCTCGTGTCCACTGTGCGGTCCGTTTGACTTCGCCGCCTCCTCCATCCGCAGAAAAAATTACGTCCTCTCCTTTGAGGCGGCTTTATCGGAAGAGATTTCATCCGCGGTGCCGCTGAAGGCCGGCGGGGGTCAAAGGCATTTTCGTCGCTGCCCTAAAAAAAGAAGTAATTTCCTTCCATTCTCTTCTCACTATCCTACTTTTACCTCCACTTCTCCCCTTTTCGGCTTGTCCTTGCTCTTTAAAAGGGATTCGAGGGATTTGTCGCCCCGCGGAAGAGGAGGCATTTGTCAAATCCGACTGCGGAGGGCGGCAAGATGACTGTCGATTTTTTATGCGGCAAAGAGAGAAATTGTGTCGAAGTAGAAGGAGATGACGTGCGCTTCGTCAACGGAGATCTCGATAGATAAGGGAGGTGATGTTACCGGAAGGGGTGGCTATAATTTTTACCCCGAGTACGACCGTCAAACTTGGTTCCCGCTTACATGAGGTCGCATCGGGAATTCCCCGCACTGCCGCACGGTCTCGTCTGAGTGATTGTCCCCCCTAACATCTGCTCATTATGAAAAACTTAATAAAACTGTTGTTTAGAAAAAAAAGGCGGAGGGTTTCAAAAAGACGAGCCGATGTTCCCGAAAATTGAAAATTAATTGTAACCCGAAAAACTCATATCCGTGGGTAAAATGGGTGTAACTTATCGAGCACGTCACACCGGGGGGTGTCCGTTTCGTTGCGAGATTAGCCTGCAGGCCGCTGTAAAGATTTCAGCCTGGAGGCTGGTGTGAACCTCAAAGTTTTCGCCATTAAATACGAAAAGCTTTCGAGAGGGAATAAGGCTAACTTGGCTAAATGAGGAGTTATGTTACAACGAGGACGAAATAATAACTGAGTCTATTTCACAATAGCTTATATTTCACCGGTCACAACTCTGTGACCGGTTTCGACTATGGTATAGTCAACATCAAGCCTGGAATTGTTTAAACTATACAGATTCAGGGGTAATCTTGTGGTAATTATTAACATCATAAATATTAAAATGCTCCATTGGAGTGAACTTTTTATTATCTGGTATTGTTCCCCCCCTCATTGTCATGGAGTTCCACATAGTGACAGCTGATTATATTTGGAGGAGTAACGTGATTGGCCAATACTTTCCTCGCTGAGTCATAATTACGGGAATGGAAATTGGCAACGCAATAGCAACAAAATAACAACAGGACAGTTTTTCATAGAACGCAAAAAGAGTTACCAAAATGAATTACATCATTCAGCACCGCTCGTACCTTGCGTGTCCTCGTACTATCACGGACATGAATGAAATGAGACATAAGTGAATCTGTGATGCTTCTTTCTTCATCCTGAGCCAAAAGGGGTAAATGAGACCAGAAAAAATGTATTCCATCCATTAAGATGCGACAGCAGAAGCATATGGGTCCAAATTTACATTTTAGACGAGTATAATTTTTCATCGCGATTGCACCGCACATAATAAATTGAAAGCGCGAATATGTGGCATTATTCACCGAATCACCACCGCGATATGGTTGGTTCATCCAACAATGCCCCGGTCGCCATGACGACACCGCCGTTTTCTCATATCTGCACCATCATCGGAATAAATTTAAATTCGTAATCCGGGAATATATGCCGGCCTAAAAAAAATATTAGACATGCTCAGGGGGACCGTGCAGGAGGGGGGAGGAGATGAAAATGTTTTTTCATAAGGAAAAAGGGAAATATATATAAAAAAAAGAAAGGGAACGGACCGTATATTTTTCCCTCTTCCTTTTCGTCGTCAGAGAGGGGGCGCGGTCCCACTCCGGGGACAACAAAAGGCAATATCCTTCAGCGGGAGATTGAAAGAGAGTGGGAGGAGTGGACGATTGGATGCTAAAAGTGATGGAAGGAAGCGTTATTGAGGGCTTCGAGAGAAATCCTCCTCAAGAGGAAAAGGTTTGCTTTTTCCGCTGCGCAGGGGGTCCTTTTTCCTCCCTGAGCGGGATTAAATTTTTTCCCCAAAAATTGATAATTTTCCGATCTCTCCGAAAAAAAGGGAGATATCGAGACAAGTTTCCATTTTCTCCAGAATTGATTACTTTCCTTGAATATTTTATGGAGCAGAGTAGTGCAGAAATTCGTGTCGTAAAATACTGCATGAAGTATACTAGGTATATGAATACTATAATATCTTTGTAATTGTAATTGTGAAAGTGTATGACGAACTGCTTTCGGGAGGTTTCGCAGAGGTTTCCCTCCCGACTTGGGTGAATACCAGGCAGAAAACTTCTCCCCTCTGCATAAGTTGATTCTGACTATGATTTCATAATTGCACCTCTATTTTGTTATTTTGGTGTTAATATTGTTCACTTATGATCGATGAATGATGTATAATTATTTATATGTTTGCCATCATGGATTAGGTTGTATATTGCAGCATTATTGATGATGATGATAATTATGATGATAATAATAACAATATTAATGACAATAATAATAACAATAATGATGACAGTAATAAAAATAACACTCTAAGCTCGTGGTGAAATGAAAGATAACTCCAGAATGCAAATGACTCAGAATACATATCCATAAATACCCAGCAAGTCGTCTGTCGGCGTGTGGCAAGGGGTGTAGCAAAGTTCGATTTACCGCTTTAGCTTTTCGATGTCGCCTGGTTCAGGGGCAGTTGGTCGAAGGACAACCGGTCGATGGGACAACCCGTCGCTAGACATTTCGTCGCTGAGACATTTGGTCGAAAGACAATTCGTCGCTGAGACAACTCGTCGCGAGACTTCTCGTCGTTGAGACGAATCGTCGAAAGACAATTCGTCGCTGAGACAACTCGTCGTGAGACTTCTCGTCGTTGAGACGACTAGTCGAAAGACAGCTGGTCGAAGAGACTACTTGTCGAAAGACAATTCGGAAATGTCTAGCGACGGGTTGTCCCATCGACCGGTTGTCCTTCGACCAACTGGCACCGAACCATGTCGCCTATCGTTCGAGGAAAGAAAGGCCCTTAAAACTATATGCCCCCACATCTATTTCTCTTATTTTACGCTCATTGTGGGACCGGCCGAAGTAGCAGGGGGGCCGCATAATACCAATTACGTCTTCCGAAAATGTACATACCTCTTCTGAATTTATCAAGCAATGCTAACGCATATATGCGTGTTAAAGTGCTTCAAATACGACCAAGATGGTTGCTGCCTGTTCTACCTCTGGTAAAAGAATGAAATATATATGTAGGATATTATGATATATGTAGGTATTTTATGATTTGGCGAATTAAATATCGGATCGGCTACTTTGGATTCCAAACTATATACGCTTTCCTCATACACAATTATATTTAGAACGCATTCTTATGAAAGCAGTTTCTATTTTTCTGGATTGCCTCAATGTTAGGGGAAAATTCGCGCTCTTATCGCAATACATCTTTCAGAAAAGGCAACAACCCATTCAGCTTGCGACAGCCACCACAAATGTGACAGGCGGAGAGAACGAAAGATTTATCTCCTTCAATTTCTTCGATTGAATGATAAGGAATAGGGGAAAGATCTCATATTTCTTTCAATTTCGCCCGTGTTTTGTTTCCTGGAAAGGCTCTCTCGGAAGAAAAAGAGAGAAATCCTAAGCCTCCCGCTTGTAAAACTAAGATGGAGAAACGGGAGGCACCTGGACGATCATCGTTTTCTTAATATCCTCCGACTCTCTCTATACACACAAACACACACGAGTTTCTTAAAACCGGTTGTCACCTGCTCTGTAACGCGCAGGTGAATGGGACCCGTCGAATGAGGGAAGGTCGTAACATTATAATTTTATCAAGCAAGTTCGCAAACAAACATGTAAGAAAGCGTTGAGAGCTCACCTGATTAAGAAATATTAGGATATATCATTTCCTTTAATATTGCTGAAGTCACCTCTTCCAAATTTCGATCTTCGCAAGGAAAATATACTAAGTAATCATTCTGTCTTTTAAACTGCGACAATTCATTTCTATCATAATTGCTGATTGTTAAATGTTAATTGTTGATTGATCACTTATTTACGAGGACAACAATGATCCGCTTGTTTCTAAGGAAGACAACAATGCTCTGCTAAGAATGAGTTCACGTGCATTCTTGTTTTCGGGTGAAAATCAGGAGTGCATTGCATTTTCAGTCACAATAATTAATTAGTACAAATTAGTACATAGCATTGAATTACGATGACTTACAATGTTACATAATTAATAGTAGAAAAATTCATAATAGATAAACTCTAGACCCATGTTACGTGTCCATATACTTTGCTGAAGTTCACATAAGTTTCTGCATCTACATATGTACCCTGCAAGTGTGGGTGAATTCACCGTGACTCTAATTCCCTAATCGATAACTTTCTCGTATGGTTCGCAAATGTTCTTAAACCATTTCTAATTATTGTTTTCTTGAAATAATGGCACAATTTTCTAAGACCCCAACCTTGATGAAAGAGGGAAAAGCAAATTTTGGCTAGAATCTAGCTAAAATCATGAAACTGCATTCGCTCTTTAATAATCATTAAATACTTTATTTTCGATGAGTAATGACGTTTTTTAATTCGGCAAAATGTTTTATTTGCTGCCCGATGGAGGAAAAAATCTTCGGCGCTCCAGGACAAAATGGTTGAGTCGTTTTTTTTCCGTATCAATTTAATTTAATCAATTACTTCATCATAGATCGATTTCCCTTCTTAATTTATTTATACTTTATTAATTTATACTTTGCGATAAATAAATTATTATTATTATTGTTGTTGTTATCATCATTATAATCATCATCATTTTTAATATCACCACCATCAGTTTATTATACAGCTCATTTCCATGGAAACGAAAAGATTGCACAATTAAGAGCTTTGCTCAAAATAAGGCTCATAAAAGCCACCGCAATGAATTATGGCGATAAGCATATGAAACTGATCGTAGCTTAAGCCTTCCCAAAAGAATGAAATGGATTAAAGAGTTTCCTCAAAGTCTCCATACGACGATGATTTATAATTGAATCCTTCCTTGATTCTTTTTATGTCGGCCTTTTCAGTACTCGCGCGATAAGCGAGCTGTGATCGATTTGTCAACTTCTGATTATAAGCGGTCGGGAGGTGAGAAAGTTGTCACTTTGAGAGACAGGAGTTCTGAAGATGTTAACTGGTCATTAAGATAAGATTACTTCGATGGCAGACCGTGAGTGGGCGTTTTTCTTATCGCGAGAAAGAGATCTCAAAATATAGAATATGAAGACGTCAGCCAGAGTTTCGCGAAGATTTCGCGAGTTGCTTGGATGAGAAAGAATCGCGGAAAACCGACACACCTTATCCAATCGTATTCCTTAGTTAATGCAATGAGAAAGAGGTATACAATCTTGCAGAAGTTTCCATGATGATTAAAAATGAGAACCATATTAAATATTTTTCACATATATGGACCAGACGCATACCTACTTAGAACTTTCCGTGCTATAAGTCCATGAAATCTATTTACTTATGCATGAAATCGGTTCATGAAATATATTCATACTTTGACTATTTCCTGTCATATCTCGATGGAATGTTTCTAAATTTTCTTTGGGTGCAGTGCAGAGGAGAATGTGTGTTTCATTTCCTTTGTCTAATTCTTGGGGGCTTTTATGGTGTGAAAGTCCTTAGGTTATGAGTGGTGCTGAATAATGGCATTCGTTATGGTCGTTCGCTATTCACTGCTATCAAAGTTATGAAGAATAACGAATACAAACACACATGCCCTTACCGCAATAAATTATTCCACGACCATAGTTTCGATCCTTTAGGCCATCATCAGGTGAAGTTCTACTCAGGACTTGATGATGATTTGAAGGGTCGAAAGCATGTATGTATCTATTGTTTTTTCGTTATTCTTATTAATGGAGACCAATTACAAAGAGTCGAGGTCGAATTATTAGATTCTGCTATGAAAATTGTTATTCATAGTGTCATTGAGATGCACTTTCTTGTACTTTATCTACACGCAGCATTCTAGGTTACTGAGGATAGCTAGGGTAAACTACCTCACTCCTCATCTTATATAGGATGTCTCATTTTCCTTCCAGAGTTTTCAGTAGCGAATTGGAGTACCTACTTTCATTCATGGTTACAGCCAAGTAACGTTCCCAATTAGAAAATTTTTAGTATTTTTTTACTTTAGATATGAAAAATGTTCCCACTTTAATTGCTCATACTGTTAGACCCCCAATATTGCTGGAATTTTGCTTTAACAATAGAATTCGTGCCACCCACGTAATGAGAGAGGCAAAATTGTTTCCTCATGAACAGATGCAGTCTCTGCATGAGAAAAGGTTTCCCATTCCCATCGTAGGCTTGGTAAAGATACACTTAATTCTCTACCAATATAATTAAATCAGATCCGAGACTACTGTGAACTGAAACTATACCAACGACACGGTAATTGCTTTAAAATAACGGTATTGCAGATAAGACTTGCATCTTATCAGTCGAATATGCGAAGTATTTTTATCACACTTAATTTTCAACTGACAATTTTCCAGGGAGCTTTTCAGACTGTTCAGTAATTAGAGAGAATAAAAATGCTACCTCGGTGTGGTTTGTGTGCAGATAAAAGGAGTGCCAGCTTCTCATGAATCGAGATAATGAATCTTTCCGCTGTATGGAGCTCTCGAACTTCTGAGCTGATCTGATCGATAACATCAGCACAAGGACGTCTTAGCTCACGATTTTTCTCGCCGATTTAATTGTTTATGTTTTTCTCGATACTAATGGATCTTAGATTAGTTTGGAGTTCAACAAGTTCTCTTGCGGTAAATCTAGACTTAACCCTTTCCCTCATAAACTGCCCAGAACCGCCCGTGCATTAATCCCCACTAAAAGGCGAAATTTGAATGCCCAGTTCTCTACTACATTGACGCCCGGGCGGGTTTAGGCGAGTTAAAAGGGAGACGGAATCTGTCCCTTTAAATTTTACGAAGGAAAGGGTTAATATAGCTTTTCATTTAATAACTTTTTCAGTTCTCCTATTAAGCAATGTAATTCTGCGAAAAGGTCAATCTTTTTACAGAAAGATACTCCTGCTTGTGATCCATCGCAAGGAGAGATTTAGTGCGATCAAGAGTAAAGACGACGCAATGCCTTATACATGAATTAATCATAAATAGTATGAAAAAAATGCAAGTAACTAAAATGCAAAAAGACGGAAACGCTGACAATTTACTTCGTATAAAAACTATATATTGACAATGTACTCTTCAACAATCGATTACTTTACTCATTTCATATAAGAAATCGTATCTTCACCAATTGACATTTGTCGTTATAGGAAGGACTTAAGCGAAAATTTACAAAAAACGTATGTATCCAATAGAAGCATTAGATCTCTAATCTAAAACAATATTCGATGAAAAAAATGTAAATCTCGAATAAATTTTCTTACTTAAGGTTTGTACCTATCGCCCCGAATAATTTCGCACGGCCGTTATTCTGCTCAATTTTTATGAAGAAACAAGGTCTGAAAACGAAACAAAATGTAAGTTTATACATATGGGAGTTAAAGAATGGAGATAAATTAAACATGTAAATATATATTCTACGGTGAATATAAAAAAGGCAATAATGTTGCAAAATTCCTTAGTGATACAGTAATGCAATTTTTTGATGTCGCAGATTACACGATATCGCAAAAAGCATTTCATATACGTACGTTATGTACCTTGCAAGCCCACTTTTGGCGTGTGGTAAGTGGTAATTTCACTTTATTGAGAGGTGGTGGTCTTTCTAATCAAATTTTAAAAGCATTTTTTTTTATTTGACATTGGATTCTTTTGAACCAGCAACCAACCGCTTCTAGTTCAACAAAATCTGCAATTACTACGATGTGAAACGGGCAGCATTATATTTGGCTCAATTAAATCTACGAAATGAATCGATCAAAAAAATGAACCATACAAAACATCGTAAGCGGAATTTCAGACACGGTCCATCGAAGATCTCCGGATAGCCGAACACATTCTGTCCGATCGCAGCATCACATTATCATCAACACCGGATTAACAGATCGGTTCACGTTTCAAAGCTCGCCGATGAAATTGCGACGCCTCCCGCCCGTCATTTGTCATGCGAATGGAGATAACACGGGAGAACATGCCACGCCCACTCAAATCCAATTTAACACCCAGATTATTACCCCCTCGTCCTTGCAGGGAAACAAGTCCCTCTTTCCTCCAACCGCAATTAGATGCTTAAAGCTTCCGCCTTCGAAGAGAGGAAAAAAAGAACGAGTGACATCTCCCTTCTCTCAATAAACATCTCCTTGGAGACGACACTCGACTTCCAAACAAGGAAAGGCGACACCGTCTCTCTTCTTAACGGCCCTCTCACCCAATCGGAAACTTAAAAAACCACGGACACCCATACGCATCGATCGGCCGATTAATTGGTGCTCCTCCTTGATGCCCACTTATCGATTCTTTTTTGTTTAGTAGGACCGCCGCGAACCCTTACCATCTCTCCTGCCGAGCAGCAACCCCCGTCTCTTAAGAGAAACGCGGGTTGAATAGATAAAATGGGATTTGCATTTCCTTCGTGTTACTCCTTTCTCTTTTTTTTTTCGCATGACTTTTTTTCTCGAGGTCTCCTCGGAGGGAAAATTGGCCGCCACATTTCACCCTGCCCAACTGGTCGGTGGAGGCTAAAGCTTCCCGATTCGGATGCGGATGAGATAAGAGGCAAATGAGGATACGGGAGGGTTTTGCAATTCTTTTCAGCGCGGAGAAAAAAGAGATGAAAGAATGGGTTGGGTCGTTAAAGGAGGGATCACAAAGTGTTGGTCTCCGCGTATATTTGGGTTTATGTAATTGGTGCTGCTGGGAAGTTCATGCGCCCATGAATTCATCATTTAACCGTCAAAATAAGTCATCAAGACACTTACGATGCCGTAAACAGTTACTGTCAGAATATTTTAACGACATAGTTATATTTCTTCGCATAAAAAAATACTTTACGTTCCTATTAACATTTTACTATTAAGAATTAAATTCTGAGCTGTAATCTGACATTAAAATTCAAATATCTAATTATTCAACAACAACCACAAACGTCTACTCATATGATGAATGCATAATCGAAAATAATTTGTCGACAATTTTATAAATCCTGATTGGCGACTCATAATGCACTTTGAAAACAACGCAATTTTATTATGATTATTTTTTTATTATGACTAATATATAATTGCAAATGCAAGATAATTCATATGAAAAAGCAATCATTAAGTAGTAGTACTTCGGTCTATCATCTAGAATATGTAGTCTATTAGATAGAATTCATTGAAAATAGTTTTTCCAGTATATATCCAAATTTGTAAGGTGTCAGCAAACCTCTGTAAAAAAAATTGAAGAAGCACTAAAAAACTAATTAGAGCCGATTCAAAGAGGTACCCGGACATAATTTCACTTACATAATGATTAATTGAGGAAATTTACTCCGTTCTCTCCATAATTTTCGGCTGAGAATAAACAGCAAAAGATACTGGCCTGAATTCATAAATAATTTTCGCTGCTTGAGGTATTGGGAGATAAGAGTTCAGAAGATAAAAAATTCGCATTGCTTAAAAAAGCAATTAAACCCGAGTCTTCGCATATTTATTAATGTAACTAATATAACTCATTTGTGAGCCTTACTACCGCATCTTGATCAATGGGAGTTTTTCATGTCTTTTGGGATAAGAAAGATGAAAAAATATCTTTCATTTACTTTTATCTTACTAATGTTCTCTTCTTAGAAAATATGAAACATACGGATGCATGGGAGATGCTGAGTAACGGTATTCATTTTCGCAAATCCTTATTTAATGTTGTATAAAGTGTTTTTATAGGGTCATTAAGCTGCTCTCGATTGCGTTAAAATTTTCCACTGATCTCTTTCTAGCTCAGTGAGGAAGGTAAACTACCTCACTCCTCATCTTGTCTAGTCGTCTCATATCCTTTTCGAAGCTACATTTAGCTGAAACTTGTGAGGCTGAGGTTACAACCAGCCCTTGAACTGAATACTTATCAGGAGGATAGATCATACTGTATTAACTACAAAACTAAGAAACCTTCCAAATTTACATTAGATGTATGTTTTATTTCACTCGCAAATCCATCAGCAGATACAAAAGACCGCGCAGAACAGAGAATATTTACATAAGAAATCAAAAGCAAGCCGTTCTTTAGGAAACTCCCTCATTTACCCTATCCGGTGGAAGCGACACTAAAAGACCAACTCATTCCTCCGCGCCGTAATGACTCTTACTTGAATCAAATAAGGGAAAGATGAAACGGATCGCTCAAATCCACTTTGCGAACTTGTAAACCTTGCCAAATTACAATCCAATTCGGATCCTCGAATGAAAAAACGGTACATGTCCACCCCTCCCTCCGTTGAAACCTTTAATCGTCCTTCGATTCGAAAATAAAAGAGGATCGAATGAGGAATCCCTTAACCGAATCGTAACCCATGCTTCCAGAAAAAACACACGGCTTCACTTCAATCGAAACATCGGCCTCTGATAAGTCTTCAAGCGCTTGGAAAAAAAAAGCAAAGAGGGCCCCATTTGACTCCGAGTCGCCGAAAATAAAACTTCCGATTAAGGCTGGAGGTATTGGGAGATTGTTCGTAAAGACGCGGTGGCTGAGGTCGGAAAAAACCAAAGGGAAGCCAGATACGGGAGTTTATCAGTCGGCGCACGTATTTCCAAAGAGCGGCCGCAAATGAGACCGTGTTTCTCCCTTCTCCCTGAAGAGGGAACTCTCCGCAACCCTTCCCACTCCATCTCTTCCTGAAAGGGAGAGATTCGCAGATGTAGGAAGTGATTGGAGAATCCCCCCACCACAAACCTGCGAAGGTAACTGAAAATCAAGGAAGAGGAGGAAAGATCTGGTGGGAGATTCAATCGGAGGATTGTCAGAAGTGGTTTGCTGCTTTTTCCTATCGAGGACGAATACCGGGACGTAACCAACATCTTCGTGTGCTGAGTAGTATACATTGGTCTTTCGTCCGATGCGTAAACTGATGAGTTAAAATTAAATATAATAGCAGAAATTGAAAAAAAACATATGCGATCTGCAATGTACCGCATCTTCACGAATCTGAGACAATCTTGCTTCCGTTCTGGAATTATGAAGTTGAGGGGTATCACCTAAGAAGCAAAATTCTCAAGTTCAATTCGGTTGCACAATTTCGTTAAATTTATCAGTACGGAATATTGATTGATTGAATTTTTTGAACGTGTGCCAGTCATCTAGCGGAATTATTTTCGTTGGAAATTCTTAATTTAATTAATTCTTAATTTATTAAAATTTAATTTGAATTTAGCTCTATGATCTTCCTCTAATTTTCCAGCTAAGTACGAAACTAATTGTGAATACATCACAATCGCAATGTGATCTCAACTAATTAGAAATATTTCACACACATACATACAGTATGCTTACTGTTTTTTGCCATTTTACTATCCATATGCACATCACGTCAATTGATGAAATTCTTAAGTATTTCTATTTTGTTAGAATCCTTGATTACTAATAAAAAATTCATTTACTCCCTTTGTGGCGTAGATCGTCTTAGAGTCAAACAAAGTGGGTTATTGCTCCATCTACATATATTATTTTGCAATGGGTGTCCGTCTGTCTAAAACATGGGATTTTCTCACCGCTGTGAGGCGCTAGAGTAATGTGGAAAAGTGCGTGCTACCCAGCTGTCTGCACCCTACGCAATGCACTCTGCCCCGCGGCGGCGGGGAGTTAGGTTCGAACCCAGGACCCAATAATACATTTCCATAAGAAAAGCACACTAAGCTCGTTTTCATGACTTGCAGACAATGTTTCTTTTGCAATATTACATCAGAAATAATGGTCCTACGAAATTAAGACAAGTCTCAAAAGAAGGGAAACTGATTACAGATTCTTATTTTAGTCGATAAATATTGATATAGATCCGAAATTTCGAGAATTTTGATAAAACATACGGAAAATTTGTGAAATTTTACACCCATAAACACCCCATCCCCTTGGCGACCAAGGCGAATGTTGAGTTTTACCTCATGCATTATCCCTTAGAAATACACGGGGATTATAAGTCATCTCAGAAACGGTAAGATTTAGGGACACGCGGTAAACTCCGCTGGATTTGTACTTGCTGGGCAAACTTATTTTCATCCCCGGAAATACCCGGAGTCGAACCCCGGAGCTAATAATGTGTTTCCGTAAGATTGCAGGAACGTCGCTTTTCTTCTTCATAATGTTCATAACTTACCTGAACAATCAATTTGTTATTATTTGCGCCCATGTTCTGTTGTTTTCGATTTTTTCATGGACTCATTAAGAGTTTTCGCGGATCTTTTAGCAGCAATAACGTCATTGTGGTCATATTTCTACAGCTGTTAAAAATTCTTTCAAGTTCTGTTTGTGTTAAAGCGAGAAAATACTGGTTTTTTGCGTTTAAATGTTTCAACAAGACCATGAAATACATCTACGAATAGTAAAAAACAATGCACGGATAATCCGCAAACGGATAATCGAAAGTACTGTATTATTTTACCACGGTGTGTCGTATTTTTTATATCCGTAATTTTTGGATAAAAATATCACCAATCTCTTATTCTTATACCCAACAGGTCTCTGCTTCGTCCCAATTTTTAATTATTTTACGTACCTGCAAATTGCGTCTGCATTTTATTTTTAAACTATGAATCTTACGTTGAAGAACCTATACTAATTGTGTGAAGTCGTATTGTAATAAATCGGATCATTTCCTCTTGCGTTCAAAGCTGAAACGTTGATAAAATCAATTGTGCAATAGGAAAAGTTGAAACAGAAACTTCTTCCTCTATTCTTGCAACATATTTATTTACCTTATTGTTTCCGGGTTTTTTAGAAGAAACGAGATCAGATTGTCAATGAACCTATTGATCAACGAGTGACCTTCTAACCTCTCCACGGCTTGGAGTGAATTTCTTACTAATGCACCTGAAACGCAAGGTCTACTTTCCTTAAACGCAATGTTTTTTTAGTTCGCTGTTGAAGTCTCTGGTCGAATTTTAAGCGAAGTGAGTCCCGCATCGAAGCTGAAACAACAGAAGTCTGATTGACTGGAGTTCTGTAACTAACCGGACAGCTCTTGGTAAACGGACACGTATTTGGAGGTTATCAGACCGATTAACCTTCATACTACAGCTTCAACAGAGTGATGTCAGATGTTATTCTGTGGAAATTTTATTCCTCTATTACGTCCAAGAGCAGTTTTCTCGTTTGGTATTTCCGTATTTCTTTAAATAGCAGAGAATTGTCTTTAATAGATGTTTTAACTTTGGAATACACAAGATGATTTACGTCAGTTTCATGTTTACTTTTACGGCCGATTTCTCTCTGCTTTAGCGAGCTTTCCTTCATAGCGTATTACCTTGTCAAATATATATTTCAGCATCCTGCTTTTTCTTGCATGGACAAATCTCGGGGTCCTACAACCATATCCAGCTGAATGAAATATTTATCATTTGTCTTTTGGTAATAGATAAAGAAAATGTACCTTTTATATAGGTACTTTTGTCTCAGTCTTGTTCATGGCTCTGATGATATGAAAGCTACTGAGGTATGAGTTACTCTAAGTAATAGCATTAATTAAGGTTTCTCCTTATGCAGTATTACGAAAAGTGTTTCTCATAGAATCATCGTGCTTCACTAACGTGGACTTGTTCTGCTTACAGCATTCTGGCTCAGTGAGGAAAGCAAGGGAAATCTACCTCACTCCTCACCTTGCCTAGTAAGCCTCATTTCCCTCTTCTAGCTCTTGGTAGCTGATTATAGTTGATGGTAGAGGGGATGAGGTCTCCACCGGCCTTTGGGCTGAATACTTTACAGGCAGGGCAAATCTCTCTGAAGTAATAACATCAGGAAAGAGTCATCTGAAAGCTTTCTATCACTTTTAAAAATCAAAATCAAGAAATTTCCGCACCCAAGTCGATTAAATTGTCAGATTTCTATTTACTACACTGTAAAGATTAAATATTTGCATTTTTTTCCTTTATTTTTTTATGCAGCATAACACTGTATCATTAAAATTTAGTTTATCTGCTTGTTGCTTCTGTAACTTTTCGCATGTTCCGCAAATATTGAATATTTTCCTCTCCTCCTTTACACTATGATCTTGCGAGATTTAGTTTTGCATATAACTTAAGATGCAAAGTCGACCAATTCTGTCGCCTTTAAAATAATAGTTTAAGGCCAATGGATACAAGGCCTGAATATCCGTTTGCAGGCTGTTGGCAATAACATCGCCATGATTGCATGCATATAGATAAAATATTTCTGTTAACGCCATTCGATGCTTAAAAGATGTTGCTACACTTGCATGTATTCCTTGTTAGGTTCATGCTTCATGGAGAAATAAATTAGAGAACATACATAACAATGTATCCCTTTCGTTGTAGTGGTACTCGGCAATAAGAAGTGATACGAAAATCTTCTGGGACATAATTTTAGCTTAATCCTGTATCTTCGAATCCAGGTACTTTCCAAGTACGTAGGTTTCACACAATTTCCGTAATCATGTAATTTGAGCAACATGTCCAGCGCATTTCGCAGCAAATAGATCGAAAGAGCTTCGGCCTAGGTTCGAGTCCACCACTCCACCACTTCCCTTCTTCCTCTCCTCACACACGACCATCATAACGGAAGAAAAGGATTAAGAAGATAGGATCTTTTCTGAGGTTCTGTAACGGCTAATTTAAACGATATCCAATCCCCTTAACGGAAATTCTAAGAATTATCTAACAATTTCCCTTATTTAATTCGCTAATTTCATGACGGACAGGTCCTGTAACTTTGATTGAGACTTCGTTTGCGACAGCGAGCATGTACTTGCTACAGTAACCATTTCAATTTTTTAAATTCCTATCGCTCGGTCTCCTTCGTCAATTCAGCAGTCACCTGTTTTATAGCTTTCGTATCTCGGTACTTCAGGGTTTTGATCTAAGATTAGGAAGGCGGTTATTTTGTAGCAAAAACAGCTCCGCGAAGATACGTATACGATTGTGACTTGGTTTCCTAAACTCCGCCCTGAGACCCCTGCCTATTCTTGCCACCGTGAGACAGTTTACTCTTTAAACTTATTCACAATAAATGTTAAATATGTGCTGTTTTTAATAAATAAATGTTATTCTTCTAACTTCAAAGATATTTGCCTTCCACGTGGTGTTTATATATATGTAGTTTATGATGAATCACTCCCCTTTCACATTTTATATACTTTTTTTAATAATAAGCATCATTGTAAATCACAAGTAGATGATTATTGCTGGTCATCAACAATCAAAACATTTAATTATACCGTAACAATTAACATTGAATTTATTTCTATAGTTACTGCTTAATTTCGTTCTTCACGCAATCTTCTTTTCCTCAAAAATGTCAATCGTAGTGAAGCGTAAACAAGGTTTACTTTTAATTAAAGCGATACCTTCCATCGCAAGCAGAACAGTTGTTATCCTCGATTGTTCTACCGGTTAATACCTGTTGATTATTCTTTTAAGAGTAACATTTTTCATATGATAGTTCCCAAACAGGCCATTCTCGGAACAACACAAACAACAATTATAGAGAAACCTGCGACAGGGCTTGATTACGAGTCAACTTAATACGCAGATGAATTTTCCTTGATTCAATTACCGCGGAAAACCTTCTGCGCTATTAAAGTAATTAGTCGCATGTATGCGCATGACTGGCTTTTTTTTTTTTTCTAGCAGCCGTGTAGGAAGCGCAAACGAACTCCGTGAGGGAATTAGTACGTTATTCCATCAGCATTGCACACAGGTTGTCTGATGAACGCCGAATGCGGCGAAAAAAGCGGAATTACAGGGATGATGTGGATGTAAGAAATCTCCACAAATCCAACGTCGTCCACTCGAGGGAACGTTCCAATGTTGAAGCAGTTTATACGCATGTTTGCGCAGAGTCTTAATTTTCACGAACCAAATCCGATCTCATATTTACCCAAAGTCGAATGAATGATGAATCTATTAATTCCAGGGTGACTTCAAGTTACCCAGAGTTCTGAAGGATAAAGATGGAAATTTGCATACGAAAGAAAAGAGTTGACTTTATTTCCGATTTCAACTCGAATTTATCGCATACTAGCTGAAGTGCCCGTTGATTCTCAACGGGGAAAATAGATAGATGTCGGATTAAATATTGTATACCTATTTGCACATAAGACAAAATAACATCTTGCATCTTAGTTTAGTCCAATGGAACAGGATATTGAAAACAAAAATTTTCTAATCAAAGTTCGAGGCCGAAATCTACAATCAACAATAAGAACGTGAATCATTATGGAATTTCCCTTTTATTATTAACATGTCTCATAGTAATGCGTAAGTTTGCAAGATTTTCAACTTCCGATTCTGGTAACTTTAATCGTGTAATTGTCAAGAGTCCGAAATGATAAATAAAAAGTTACTCCTCCATCTCCACTAATTTATTACGGTGCTATGCATGTTTGTTGCCCCTGTAATTCATCACTACAAATCATTCGTGACTGATATAATTAAGATCTCTGAAAAGTTTCATCCTCTTATATCGTTATTGCTTCTAAATGGGCCAAAATACAAATGCATTCTTATGAGAAAATGCCTGAACTCTGAATCAACAATCGCATTGGTCGTCAGGGGAACGGGTTGTTTACAACCTCAAAATTTTACAAAATATTCGTATATTTTATCTAAATTCTCGCAACTTCGAATCGAAAGCGATATTCTACTACCATAATAAGAATCTGTATTCAATTTCCCTTCTTTTGATACTTATTTTGACCCTATACGAATATTCCTTCTAATTTTATTTTGCAAAAGAAATAAAGTCTGTACCCGATAAAATCGAACTTTACATGTATTTCTTATGGAAATCTATTTGAATGATCTTGGATCAAACCCAGCAAAGTTATCAAATAAAAATATGACAGTGCTTCCTTCCGGCTCATGTAGAACACGTACGCAAAGTTTGATGCAAATCGGACAAACGGTGTGGACTCCAATCGCGGACAAACAAACATACACACAAACCCACAAATCCACAAACCCACAGAATTTCTGCTTTATATATATAGATAATACATACATTTCGCCCGTTTACTCCCATATTATTGTATAATATGGGCAGTACTATATGTAGTATGGTATAGTGTATGTTATATAGTATAGTGCAGAGGTTGGGAACATGCGTCCTTTCCGGATATTCCTTGAGGTCCTTTCTTCACTTCCTGGTACTAACGCGCGTATTTAAATGATAAATAAAATTTGATGAATAAAATGTTGCCCAATTTATTCTTTTAAGTGGGAGCAAAATGGAAAATATACTACCTAGGCTAACCTTAAGTTTAAATTTAATTAATTCCACTCAATTAAAATTAATAATTTAGCGTGCTAGAACGCTAGCGCTACAACCAGGTTTGAATCCCGGCTAGTCGGATTTTTCCTGTTATGGAATGGTCGTGTATGTTCGTCCTCTGTTATTGTTAATTAATTATTTAAATGGATGTAATTGGGATTAGCTTCTTGTTTTCATTATAGAAGTTGTTGTTATTACTGTTATTATTGTTGTTGTGTTGTTGTTACTATTATTATTGCTGTTTTTGTTGTTGTTAATGTTTTTAAATTCCTTTTCCTCTGAACAATTTAGATGTTGAACTATTGAATGTAGGCAGTAGGCCACCCAAATACATCCTGATGATTTCATATGCAACTTAAGGATTTCTAATTCGGCCGAACAGTGTGTATATGCCGTCTTTCGAGGATAAACGGTTTCCCACTACTGGTTAAGCATATGCATCTAGTATGTGAAACCATGCAGACAACTGTTACATTCGTGTACTAGAAATGGACCAGCGCGCATCTTGTTAAGGATTAAATTTCGATAAACGATACGATGAACAGATTAATAACTTCATAATACAGATTATTCCTTTCGATTCTCATATACTGCCGCATTCCGAAGTCCTATTCTCTGGTTCTACTCACCAATTGAAGGGTTGAACTACGTTCTACAGTAGGAATAACGTAAACCTCCGTTAACCAAGATTCAGTTGCTACTGGGGAAATCAATAAACTAGTTGTTAGTAGCGAGTGAATGTATTATAAACCAAGTCAATAAAAAAGCTTAAATATTCTATTATTCAACTCGTGTGGATATAATTTGGTCCATTTGCACCATCGGTCGGAAAACTTACGAATAACAACAGTAACTAACATCACCATCCAGCGTTTCCACGGCGACAAAAGTAAATACGAATTTTTCTTCTCATCGATACCAATCCATAGGGAATATTTATTCACGTAAATTAACATCCACCCTTTCCGTTTCAAATGTAATTGCCGTGGTCATCGACAAAAAAAAATCCGGGTGGGGGAAAGAAGTTGGAGGAAAGCCGTATAATTGAGATCATTAATTGTACAACGAGGTAAGAGGAGGAAAATAAAAATCAACCTTTTGAAAATAAGGTGGTTTAATGGATAAACCCTCCGACATGCATTGCCTTCTGGCGCGATCCCGCTCTCCTTCATAAGGCAATTAAATTCAACTAGACAAGGATTCGAAACCGGATTCCTGTTAATAGCGCTTCATCACGTTAGGTTTTTTTGATGCTATCAAGAAAATCTTCCAGTCTTTAGTAGACGGTAGATAACCTTTGGTCTAAATTTATAAAGAAACGCTACTAACTTTTGCTTCGCTTGACTTTTAACAGTCAGAAACTAGCAGAAGATGTTGGTCTGCCATCAGTAGAATCCATCAAGTCTGGTGAGATAGATCTTTAGGACGTTAAAGCCCCACGGAGCTGTATGTGCGATGTATCAAAGCATCCCTTATTTAAGCAAGAACACGGAGTAAATAACGTCTCAGAGATACGTTTGCTCTAAGAGAAATAACTTGATTAAAATATTCGAAATATAATTGACAAGAAAGTCAAAACTTGTAAGAAAATCATAATGTTACATCGATGTCATCAATACATATAATAAATGTGTGGTTTCTCCGTGAATGTCGTAAAACTCCGCAACACAGCTATGCAACCCCATGGGGGTTATGTGGTTGTTCTAGAATATTAGAGAATGCTGTAGAATGTTCCACAATTTCCACAATCCACGAAGAGTAAGAGGCTAATGATTTTGTAAGTAAATTTTCGATCGTTAATCTCGGCTTTAGATAGGGTTTTATTGCTACTTGGCCATTCCATCCCAGTGTTCCAATGAGTTCTACGAGAAAATCTTCTAAATACGGGAGGAAAAATCTTTTTCTTAATATTAGTAATAGAGCGATAAGTTAAAAATTCCTTCCCTGCAAATTTCAGTAACGTTCGTGCTCGTTAATGAAGTTCTTAATTACTCCAACTCTTACGATGCTGTTTCCCGTAACTTTAATACTTCCTTATCTAAACCCTTGTTACTGGGAATTCTGATCATTCCCGTAGACTTGATAAGAGAAATATGTTTTATATAGGTTATGATATCTTCATAAATGAAATATATATCATTTGCCTTTTGATACGGGATACAGAAAATGTATCTTTTATATACTTTTGTCTCAGTCTTGTTCGTGGCTATGCTGATATGAAATCTACTGAGGTATGAGTCACGCTGAATAATAGCATTAATTAAGGATACTCCTTATCCAACGTTACGAAAAGTGTTATTCGTAGAGTCATTGTGCTTTACTAATGTGAGCTTGTTCTGCTTGTAGCATTCTGGCTCGGTGAGGAAAGCAAGATCAAACTACCTCAATACTCATCTTGCCTGGTAAGCCTCATTTCTCTCTCCTAGAAATTCGCAGCTGATGGTAGAGGGGATGAGGTCCCAACCAGCCTTCGGGCTGAAGGCTTTACAGATATGGGGTATGAATTGGCAAGATGAGGAGTGAACACTTTGATCTTCTTTTCCTCTCTGAGCCAGATTGCTATCACTGGTACATGTCCACATGATTGCTGCTCAGTGACCCATCGAATCACAGTATCCATAGCACCTAATAAATAGTGACCGAAATCAATGGCACTTTACAGTATTACTCATTCTTTGGCAGCTTTAATATTATCAGTCGGGAACGAAACTGAGCAAGAATTAAAAGAGACATCTTCCTCCATCCTGCACCAAAAGATTAATGAAAAACATACCATTCATCAAGATATGGTAGCAAGAACATAAACTGTGGCAGGATACAGAAACTTCTCCAATCCTAATGTCCTCATCAAGCCCTATCCTCATTAATTCAATTAATGCTCAGGTTAAGAACCCTTCCAGTCGCAATAAAACATTTCGGTCAATAACATGTCGTCCCATGTTACGAACGCTCTGGAGGGAAAACAAATGAAAACGCGCGCCGCTAGAGGGCAGGGTTTCCGCAGCCCCATTTGACCCTCCCTTCTCCACTGTTTTGTTACCGCAGTTCGGACTCCCGTTCTCTCCGCGCAACCGAAAAATCGATGCGGCGGCCGGACTCAAAGGGGAAGTTGAAATGGGGGGGGGGGACGAGGTAGGTTGGGGGGCGTCGCGTGCGTTACCCGGACGCTATCTGATTCAGACGGAGTACCGCGTGAGCTCGATTCCAGGTCGCTTCCAGCGGAAGGGGCGAGGAAATGTGTCGCATGGAATCGAACATGAAAGAAACCGTCTGAAACAGTTTGCGCAAATGATGGAGTCACTTTTCCTGGACGACTTGTAACTTTTTCTAATATGGACGAGAACTTCCGGATTGATAGGAATGAATAATGGTCGAGTCTGTTTTATTCGACTTAACACCGTCTCATATAAGATAAAAGCGAATTTCCAGGAAATTTCCAATGTTATAATTTTTTAGATATATATAGCCCGCGGCTCTTTTTAAGTTATGCCGTGCGACTCAAAGGCAAATTCTTCCCTCAAAGAGTCCTACATACTGTAATCCTGAAATTGTATAGTACAAATCGCTTCTTCTTTAACTTGACTTTGGTAGTTGCTATGGTTGCAAATATTTGAGCAAAGACTCATGAAATGAACGTAATAAATTGCCACCGGTACTCATTTCTGCCGGCTGAGTCGACCTCAGATGACCGAAAAAGATGTCTTAGACCGGAATGGAAAACCTGAGGCCAGAGTTCCGAGGCCTTAAGTTTTATATTAGATAATGTAGATAAACGGAAGATATATTATAGAAATGTGGGTAGGAATCTGCATCATAATTTGAAGTGCTCCGCTGTTAATAATCTATACTTATAATAAATATGTAAGGGAGCCGTTACTGAACATTAAATAAAATTTCAATAAAGGGGTGGATATGATAATTAGAAAAGATACTGAGTTAAAAATACCTATTTAAAAAAATGTATGTCTGTCTGCCTGATTGTTTTCGCTTCACGCAAAAATTGTCCGGTGTTGATGATATTTGACAGGGTGATGTATTTTAATTAAACAGTATTACGATCAACTTTCGATAAATTTTTAAGAAAAAGAAAATTCACTATACGCGGCTCTCTAAAGGTATAAAATTGAACATCTCTAATCAAAGGTATGATGATAATATTAGTTTAAAAAATCTCCATCTCTTTGACATAACTAGTAACGGTGATAATTCAAATTTTTTGCTACGAGAGAGATTCCTTAAGTTTTGTTTCCCTGATAACCAAGTGGGCAACACGTTCAACTTCGGTGAAAACGGTTTCGGGTTCGATTCCCGGTGGGGTCCTACGTGCGAAACGACCTAAATTATTGAAGCACTTTTAACAATACTATTATACTACAATACTTTTAACTACTGCTCCTTAATTTAGCCCTTTAATTAGCATCATGAGGATGGAACTCTCGCTCATTTTTTAAATTTCCTTTTGGAAAGAGCAAAGCATTTCTTACTCAAAGCAAATAAATAACGTGAAGTAAATTTCCATGATTAATTTTTGTTTAAGAGTTCCTAGTCTTTCCATATCATCTGGTAGTCTCAGAAACGGACTTCTAAAACTTCTTCAGTTTGATAACAAAACTAAAGAATAGATATAGTTAGTTAGCCAGTTAGCCAGATAAATATAGATAAGTTTGTTTAATATATATAACGTACAATAAATTCATTTCTAGTCTTCTCAAATCAGTTTGTTCAATATCAAACCAGAATCATAGTAACCGGCGGCAGTTTTTAAGCCCTGCCTATTATTCTAAATAGGCTTCATCATGAGCATCATCTACAGTAGCGTATCTAATTGCATGATGTATAATATTTTAAATTATTGTGTATTATTTAAGATTTCAATATATATTTTATATATTTATTTTTTAATTTCTGAACTAGATTAAGGTGAAGCTTCTTGGCCACTCTAACTAATGCAATAAATCCCTCCTAAGATACTCTCGGTCGTTACTTTGAGGTCTTAGTTACTATAATATCGTAGTCTCCATGGTCTCATCTTCAGTCTCCATGCACAACAGGACAGTTCACTTTTCCTCGATGTACGTTTAAGTATCTGTATCGATTAATTTATTATATCTCCCGAAAAAGCCAAATTTGGCAGATTTCGATGGAATGAGCAATGATTGTGGAGACCCCCTGAGGATGGAGGCTTTGTCTCCGAAATGACCATTGGGCCTTCCCAGAAATCGGTAATCCGGAGCTTCCCGTTTGTCTCTGAGCGCGAGTTCCGCATGCCGAAAGACGGCTTACGGAGTGTTTTTAAACCTCTAGGCTGTAAATCTATCAACTCAATAATAAATTCTACGGCATTTTGGGTTCTATCTGTTATCAACATCTCCCGATAAATGCTGTTTGGCATTGCTCATAATACTAGATTAGAATTTATCATTAAATGTATGCAGGCAAAAACTTAGGAAGAAATCTCCACTCGAGAAATCCCCATTTAGACCAGTCCAAAATACAAACTTCTTTCAACGCCCACACGACACCCTCACTCGCATTGACTTCACCAAATTTATGCTCCGAATTACGCGCACCATTGGCGACAATGACCGCTGACTAATAATGGAATTCCTCTTAAATTTTGCAGGCGCCACGTCCCCGATGTCTGCCCGCAGTTTTCCACCCTCTTTCTGGAACAGCCACTACCAACCTCCTCCGCCCCCACCTCCTCCTCACCCACACCCCCATCCGCACCACCACCCGCACCACCTCCTCCCGCCCCCGCACGCTCGCTACTCTCCCTCCACGGCGGGTCCCTCCACTTCTGCCCCTTCGGTCATGCCCCCGTCCCTCGACCTCTACCACCCACACCATCCGCACCACCACTCCCACCACGCCGCCCCCGGACCTTCATCCGCCTCCCCATCCGCAACCCTCGTCGACCCCGCTTACCTCGCCTGCCTCCAGCAGCCGTCGACGTCCACGGCGCCGCCTCCGCCACCTCCGCCGCCCCCGCACCATCCCCCACCGCCTCCAGATCCGTGGCACTACGCAGCGGCGTCTTACTACCACCACCACCACCATGCAGGAGTCGGTAAGTGATTTCCTTTCATAATGGGAGAATTAACAACGATTACTTACAATTATACCTCCGNATTCGATCATAACACGAGAAAATAACAATGAAAACTCTTAGCAACGACCAGACTTTAAAAAGTTAGTGTTATTAACCTTTCTCCTGTCACGATCACAAACAACTTTGCCATAACCAGGATTCGAACACGGGACCCCGGCTGGGTTCACACGCTAACCACTACGCCACCGAGGCCTGCATACGGCGTACCCCTTAAAAGTTAATGAACCGGCAGATAGGTGAATAGATCGCTTAAATATAACTATGTGGGCAGACCATTTGGCGAATAGAATAGACAACGAAGTCAGCAGTTTTCAACTTCGCAGATTAAGATGTGAAGCGGCCAAGAAAAAGACTTGAGTTACAGATTGAACACAGAAGACGTTAAGAAAACGCTTGGAGCATCCATCGCGTGATCAAAAATGGCTGATTTAGACGATTTATAGAAGTAAAAGGAAGCATGAAATATTGAGAGAAATTCGTTTGATTATGGGGTTTCGAAAGGTAGAATATTGGAAGCTAAAATGTCATTGAATTTTATTAAAACGTTGAAGAACGTAGCCTTTGAAACGAAACTTCGGGGAAAATTCCATAGGGGCATTGCTTTACGAGAAACAAAAATATGGGGTGTTGGGTACGCAGATAAGACGAAAAGGTAGCCATATACGTAAACGTGACTGGAGGAGAATGAAAAAAAAGTACCCAATGGACTGTTAACCAAAGATTCAAAATTCAAATGGATGTAACTCATTCCAGCTTCTTGTTAAGCTGAGTTAGTGGTTCTGTGGTATTTTTTTTTGGTATTTTAAATTATAGGATGCTATGAGAAGTTTCATTTTTCTCTTACGGAAGTAATAATTCTTGTTAGCCGAGATACTACTGTAACGGGATGGAATAAAAAAAAACTCGAAAGGAAATAAAGACCGCGAGATATTTATTCTCGTGGAGAGCTTTATCTTTCGCATCTGTTAAGTTTTAATTACATTATGATTTTGTTTAAGTGACATTAATTAATTTCAAATAACATCAAAATAGAAATATAAGTACTTCGTAGTTTCCAAAACAGTTTTTTTATTTCAACCGGTCTCAACTCGAAGGAGACATCGTTAGGAACATGACACCATAAATTTTTGCCCTATGGGTGTGCATACTATATATTCAGGGAAGAGGAGAAGGGTAGATGCAAGAAACGTCATTTACTACGGCAAAAAAAGCAGACACAATCTCCATATACTGCAAACAGCCCAAGTCTAACAATCTTCCCTTTGTGATGCCGAAATCATGCGGCGAAATTCAACTAGACAGCAATAATTTGTTGCGGATACCACAGAGTACTTTTAATTGAGTTCAAACTCTCCTTTTGCCAATTCATTGTGATGGAGCCCATTCTCCAATATCAATAAGGTAATTAAGTTCTCGTCGTGAGATGGGATCCTCTCCTACATTATACTAGTAAACATGCCATATCATACTGTATGACTACCACGTTCATTCCATTCATAGGACTTGGAATGGCTGCAGCGGGGTACCATCCTCACCACCTCCACCCCCAGGCTGCTCATGGAGGGGCAGGCGGCCCTTCCCCTTCAACCTCCGGAGCGGGGGCAGGGCCCAGCACTTCTGTGGGGGGCGGTGGTGCGTCAGTAGGCGGTGGCGGAGGAGGAGGGGCCCGTTTCGGGGCGCACCACCCACACCACCCCCATGCGCACCATGCGCACCACCAATACGGATCGTTCCTGCTGCAGGCCGCGGCGGCGGCGCAGGCTGCGGCGGGCGGGGGCGGCAGCGGCGGAGGAAGTGCCGCGGGGATGGCAGGGGGCAGTGGGGCGACGGGAAACTCAAGCCACGGCGACCTCTCCGGAGGGATAGCAGAGTCGAATTTCGCCTACGGCAACATGGGAGGTAAGTTCGAGATTCTGGGATCCTTTAAGTGTTAAATGCTCCATCAAAGACACTTCGACATACACAGAAAAAGGAAATGGGTAGAAAGGGACCGATTCCTATTGTAATGCGTTACACATGCGTGCATATCGTTCCCATGGGAATTGACGATTGCTATTTACGCAGTGGAGAAAATGTAGTTTCCTTTGACTAGTCAAAATATCGATTCTAGCCCTATTCTGAAGCTAATTTTCAATCTTCGTAAGGGACGTATCCAGATCTTTCGCATGGGGGGCTGAACTTTAGCATTGTAACCAATAATCTCCGATTTACTTTGTGATGATTATAAACGAAAGCTTTTAGAAAAATTCATCGGTCCAGAATTTTTAGGCGAAGTAAAACATTGTCTCTCCGGTAAACAACGACCGCTATCTTCGAGAGGCGACGACCAAGCATTACCAGGAAATAACTCCTAAGTGAGCGTAAAATAAGAAAAATAGACGCGAGGACAAGTCGTTTTAGAGACTCTTTTTTTCCGCGAACGATACGCGATAATAATAAATTAAAGAAGTAATTCTACTCTTGGTGTTTACAACCCCTGCCACACGCCGGAAGGTGGCTTGCAGGGTACTTATGTAGATGTAGATGTAAAACAGATAGTTACTTCTGGTCGTTCTTTCCGTGTAGCATTAAAGAGACTAATACAGTCGATTAAGTAAAGTGTTAATACATCCCTGGCATACGCCACTGGCGGCTTGTGGGGTACAAATTTAAATGCGAACTAATTGATTCTCATTTTAAGAAAGCATTGCCTATAAAGAAATGCTTGAAGCATCCAAGTATTTATTGATAAGATTCATGAAAATTTAGTTCTGAATAAATACTTGTGAAAACTTATGGAGGGATCTTAAGCCTATCCACACACCCTGGGTGTGCGGCTGTTAAGATATGACAATAAGACAAATACTTAAATCTCTCAGTTTTATTAAGCAACAGACTCTTTTAAGAAGTTAAGAGTGTTGATTGACAAAGGCATACAACTCAGGTGCTTCCAACTTGTGTGCTTCCATCAAATGTTACTTCCAAGTAAAATTTGGTGGTAGCACACAAGAGGAGCCTCATCTCAAGACTTCAGACTCAGAATGTTCCCTTCGTTCTCGGATTGAAGACTCCCTCAAGTTACCACTACAATTCTGATCGAGAAATAAAATTTCTCATGGTCAAACATATCATTCGCCAAATCATTGGACCTTTTTTCAGATTATTTACTTCATTTATTAATTTATTCATAAACTCAAATAGAAATTAAAATAATTCGGTCATACATACAATACGGAGATGGCATCCATAAATATTCAACAACCTCAAATTTCAATTCATTTTTTTCAATTTTTTTCAACTTTTCAATTTCAACAAATTCAGAAGATCGAAAGTAAATTTTAATTTCACTATTTGGCTCTATCAAGTAACAAACAGATGCTAATTTTTCATCGCTTTACATGATCACTGCGGATACCTCCATTTCCAATGCATTTATCACTCCAATGGTGGAGTGATCCGCAGTAAACATGTTAAGCGGTTCGTTACCTACATAATTAGCTCGCCTACAAAGTATGATATTTCAGAACAAGTGGAAAATGTGTTAGAATTGGAGCATCAAAATAATGATAGTATTAGCAGTAGTGTCATTAAAAGTGCTTGGACAACCAAGGTCGTTCTGCATATATGAGCCCCCACCAGGAATCGAACCCGGGACCGCTTCCACCGAAGGCGAACTCGCAGACATTTAAGCTATCCGGAACCCGAAAATAATGTTATTCGATCATAACACGAGAAAATAACAATGAAAACTCTTAGCAACTGCCATGACAATTGATGCAGTTACGTGCAAAGATATTACACTTCCTATTTCCCTGTAAAAATAGTAACATTGCTATGTTATATAGCAACATTCGACTATTTAAAGCTTCAACAAAATTTCCAAAATGTATCAAGCAGAATGGAGTTATAAATAAACTGATGAAGATAACCTTCCTAATTGTTTAAGACTACGGCATTGCCAGTTGTTATTCAGCATTGTTGCGAGCGTTTAATAATGAAAAGCCGCAACAATGAGATTTAAAAATAGCTTCAACGCCGGCGAGCCTTTTTACGGCGACTTTTTTAAGTCAGTCACTACGAATTATCGGCCTAACCTTGCGACGAGATCAAAACAATTTCGAGCCCCGCGTTTCCCGCCCTTTCAGAACCAAAACAGAGAAAATGGATCGCCCCGCCCTCTGCCTCCCCTGGTGGGAGGAGTGGGTGAAGGCGGCGATGCGTAAAGGGTTTCAGTGGGTGGCGATCCCCCTCCGGCTCTCATTGGCTTTGCTCACGTCGTCCGTCCTCTAGTAAAGGGATGAGGAGGCGTCAGGTGGGCACCGGTAATTGGGCCTTTCAATCTTCCATTCCCTCCCTCCCTCCGCCGACTCCTTCTGGGAAGGCCTTCCTCACATGGACGCCGACGGAGGAATCAACAAAAAGCACCGCGAGAGTCGCTTTTTACCCCGCAGGAAAAAGACCAAGTTTCCAGAACTTACCAAAGTCGGCGTCCGTCAGATAATTCGGGATTCTTCCCTCGAGAACAGAGCCGATATGCTCCCTTGAAATGCGGCCCGTCCGGAGCGAAAATTTTAATTGCCTAATTGTCAAAGTTCTCGGAGGGAGTTTTGGAAATGAGATGACGGGATCGCCACCTGGTTCCAATAAAGGGAGGAGGAAAAAATTCATTATGCGAGGGATTGAGGTTGCATAACGAAAAACCATTTCCGTTTTTGGGATCTGTTCCCTTGAGATTGGAATGCCAATATGACGCACTTCACCTTTTAATGATTATTAGAGTTGGCTACGGAAGATACACCCCTCTCGCTTCGCAGCTTATTTTCGTTTGATCGCTCCGTCGAAGAAAAATACAGTGGGGCCCAGGTGAAAGGAATGTTTCCCTTTCTTAGACAAGCAATATGTACATCTATTATGTTAGTACATGTACTATTAGTTGCGATGCAACATAATTATTTAGGGTATGATGCATCTCTCTATGTATAAAGAAGAAACGGTGTGAGTTTGTGCGTTTGTATGTTTGTCTTAGCTTCGAGTCCACACCGTTTGTCCGATTTGCGTCAAACTTTGCATACGTGTTCTCTAAGACTTTAAAGGAAGGAAGTACTGTCAGCTTTTTATTCGATAACTTCGCTGGGTTTGAACCACGATCGTTCAGATAGATTTTTATAAGAAACACATGTAAATTTCAATTTAATCGGTTACAGACTTTATTTCATTTGCAAAATTGGTATGAATTCGTACTCGTATGAAATCGAGATAAGTACCAGGAGGAGAGAAATTGAACAGAGATTCCTACTATGGCTGTGGATATCGCTTTCGTCTTTAAATTGCGAGAATTTAGATAAAATACACGAATATTTTGTGAAATTTTGAGGTTTTAAACAACCCGTCACCCTGACGACCAATGCGATTGTTGATTCCGAGCTCATGCATTTTCCCATAAGAAGTAAAAAAAGATACTGGAAATGAGCAAATGAAGAAAATAAGGGCGACTCTCAGGTATGGATTAAAAAGTGTCAAATACTTCGATAGAAAATACGTTGCCGAATCCGAGCTCATGCATTTTAGTTCACTTTGATCACTTGCAGGGTTTGTTTCTTTTGCAAAAAAAAATTATAAAGAATAGTCGCATGAAATCGAAAAGAGCACCAAGAGAAGCAAAATCGGATGAAGATTCTTATATTGTTCGAATTTTGTTTTCTGTTCTGAATTGCGTGAATTTTGATAAAATAAATGAAATTCGCATGAAATCGAAGAGAGCACCAAGAGAAGCAAAATTGAATGAATATTCTTATACTGTTCGAATCTTGTTTTCTGTTCTGAATTGCGTGAATTTTGATAAAATAAATGAAATTTTTCTAAAATGTCGCGGTTGTAAACAAACCGTCTCCTTGACGACTAATTCCATTGTTGAATCCGAGACAATGTATTCTCATATTTTCCCAGTTGGAAATCAACGGGCACTTCAGCTAGTCTTAAATAAAATTTGTCTTCCCTAGTCAATAAGCTATGAATCTAATATGCATGATTGCAGAGAGGGGGGAAAAGGCATGAGAAAAAATGTGGAGGTGATAATTCAAGGAATAGAATCCCAAATCACAATTATCTGAATCAACAACAATGCACCACAACAATATGTGTGTTACGAGGGCATGCAAACAATACGTAAAGCAACAATAGCGGCGTCATAAAAAAAGTAATTGCAACAATAGGGCTACATCGAACTACTATAAAATCGAATAAAATTAGAGCGCTTTGTAGGAACTTGAACCATTAAAGAGGAATCGCATGCAAAATTCGGAGCGAAAAGAGGATCCGAAATAAAGGACGTAGAGAACGAAATTGAAGGAGCCAAAGTACGAAAGACGGAGTGAGAAGAGAGGTAAAAAGAGAGACGAAAGGACTTGTAGAAAGAGAGAAGCTGGGGTCATGAATATTATTGAAAAGAAAGCGTGCGACGGGGCCCTGCATTCTGGAGCACCTCCATAGGATTAGGGGGAGATCGGACAATAGTGACTATGGAAGAGTGAGAATCTCATAGTTCCTTGCGAACCTCCCTTCTTCCAACCCCGGCGCTGATGATAAATGGAAAGAAAGGGAGGGGGAAAGAATTTTCGATTCGCAGACTACACGATCGTCCCTTTCCTCTCCAACAATGGGGCCCTGAAGGTTATTAGAGGATCGGTCCTCCAACCCCATTTCCCTTTTCCTCCTATCAACCCTCGGGTTTAATAATAACGGGCTCGGAAAGTCATTGAGAGAATAAAATGAGGGATAGTCCCGTATATATGTTAGCTCCTCGTCGCTTTCCTCCTACGACACTTGACCTTCTGCTAAATGGATTACGTTTAAAGGGTGGACTTTTAATTACGGCTGAGAATGAGGGGAAAGGAAAAAGAGAGCCGATTCGTACTCGGTGAAATCGCTTTTGTGAGGGAGCGATGAAGGGAGGAAGAATTAAACAGGTTAAGGACTGGCGTAGGAGGTTGCCATTCGGATCTCTCGGGCTATTTTTTACAAACATCCTGCGTAAAAATCAATGGTGGTTAAATAAGGACTCAAATTAATAGTAGAAGCGATGAAAAGCTTAAAGAGCGATGATATTTCACGTTAGTTAGGCCCAATCTGGGATGTGCGGCGAGTATATTGGATCCAGAGGATGAAACGAATGCTCGCGAACTCGAGAAAGTGCAGCGCAAGGCAATACGATTTCTTAAAAGGTACCGAGATAGAAAAGCAAGCTTCACCAAAATGCTCTCAGACGCATGTTGCGAATCCTTGAAAGAAAGGATATTAGGCTGCGATTGCTTGATAAATCCAGAGAAAGTACATTTGTGGAAGACGTAATCGGTATCATGCGACCCCTTTCTGCTACTCCCCCCGCCACACGCCGAAAGGTGGCTTGCAGGGAATTGATGTATATCTAGATGTCATCTTTTAAAACACAGCTATAGAGGTAGGCGATCATCAAAATCGTATAAATTATTTGACAGGTGCTTTACAATAAAGTTTTCACTAACAATGTGGGAGACGATCTCCGTGCAATAATCGTGCCGTGTCCATATGGCGAGCGCGTCAACAATTGAAATCCTAACAATGAGATCGAAAAAAGCACGTAACAATATAAACACATTATTAATCGTCGACGGAGGAAATGGTTGGGCCAAATATTAATAATAATAATATTAAAAAGTCTTTATTTAAGGGCTAGGTCGAGACTTCATAGTCTCTCCATAGCTCTGACACTTATAAATATGGACAGGAGAGGGATTCCTAAAGAATTTTTTTGAGGGTAGAATACAAGGAAAAAAGCCGAGGGGAAGACAAAAACAAAAGTTATTAGATGGCATAAATGGTTGGGTGCGTTACTTCGTAATGAAAAAAAGGGCATGAAAGATATTAGATACGTAAAGGGTGTGTTACCTAGCAACGAAAGAAAGGACGTTGAGTAGGGAATTATAAGGCACGTGAACCTACCGAAAGATAGGACACTTATCTACTTATGTATTTATATTCCGCGTTAGTTCTACTCTTCCAGAGCTGTAACTTTTTAATTTGATATCCGCCAGCACCCCCTTTCCTCTTAGTTTCCATCCTTAGAAATCCTTAGTATACCTTCATCTGCTCCGTTTTCAAACCCTTTCTGCTGTTTCTTAGGTCCCGAAAACCTCATGCATCCTTGAAAACGCGGTAAGAATCCACCTCAAAGAAGCATCCCACTCCGCCCGATAAGAAAAGGAAGCATCGGAAGTAAAAAAAAGGAGCTGTTTTAAGCCACTTCCTCCTTATTATCTTCCTGTAGAATGGACTCGGAAGATAACGCAAGGGGAAGAATAGGATGGGGACCTGATTTTTTTAGGCCGCGGAGGTCCTCTATGAAAATCTGCGTTAGCAAACCTAGATAAAATCCATGAAATATCCAATATTATTGAATATTAAGTTTTATGTATTTTATACGACAAATACTTAGGAAGTTAAAAAATACTGTTTTTCTTAAAGTAATAGATAGGTATATATTTTTTTATATCAACCCTCATAGTAACTCTTATCTGTTGCTGTCGCGTACTTTATCACTGGATAAAGTGAATCTGAATCACTGGCAGGGTGGTTAGCGTGCTAGCACGCTATCGTTCGAATCCCGGCTACTCTGATTTTTCCTGTTAGGGAATGATCGTGTGTGTATGTACGTGCTTTCTATTGTTTAAAGCCCACCACCGTAATGGTCCAGTAAATGGATGTTTGTGGGGGCATAGGGTATAAATAAATAAATCTTTGAAGCTGTTAGCCCATATGGTTGCCTAAGAGATTGGAAAAACCGCGAATTACAAGTAATGCAGCGCAGCAACAATAATCGACGCCGACATTGTTGAAAGACAACTTTCAACAATGAGTGAGAGAGAAAATTTCAACAATGAATGAGTTTTTTGCCTCAGGGGCTCTCAGGTAGCCAAGTGGACAACGCGTTCGAATTCGGTAAAAGCTGACCCGGGTTCGATTCCTGGTACTGAATGACCTTAGCCGTTGAAGTATTTTTAACAATAACACTACTTTTGCTTCAGGGTGGCTTCTGAAGTCTTCTGAAAAGAAAGCGAAGATGCGAAAACGAAAAGCGAATATTGAGCACTCGAAAAGGAATTTCCTGGTCTTTGGGACACCATTCCGTCCCTCTCTTACAGTAGCAATTCCCGGCCACGTGGCGAAGGTCAAAGAATTAGCTTCTTTGGGTTTCAATTTCACCGAAAGCAATTGATCCGGCCTTTCTCTCTTGACCCATTCACGCCGTCACTAGAGGAGCGTTATTATCTCCCTAAACACTCTTCTATCTGTTTCACCCTGGAAGCTGCAAGGCACCATTGCCCTCTTAAACGTATCCTGTTTCGCTACCGACTCTCCTTTTAATAAAATTGGAGGCGATTTCCTGGGAAACTACCGCCGTTCTTTTTACGATCGAAGCCCGATAGGGGTGACCGATTGAAAAATAAAAAGCGAACATTCTCGAGGAGACGCGGATATGATAACAGTGTGATGGAACCGGAACTCGAACCCGGGTATTCCAGCTCCCAGTCGGTTGCTTTATCCATTGATTTTTTTCTTGTGTTAAGTTACCACTTGGATGAGGCGCGACTTTCATTTTATCGTGCAAAAACTGTACCTATTCTCTATCATGCATTAGGGAATGAATTAATGAAATAGCGAGCCGGGGTTGCCATAAGGCAACACTATTTTAATTGTTATTATTCTGATGTAATTATTTTAATTGTTATTATTCTAATTGTTGAACTCTCCGACTTCTGTGACAACAATATCCGCGTCGATTATTACTGGGTATCCAACCGTTTCAGCGACCCAATATCGACCTTTATTCAATCAAACAGCCATTTCTAATCCGCTATTTTCTTCGTCTAAAGTGCTATGTTTTAAATTAACATCTGACACAATTCACCAATCACTTAATATTTAACATCTTGTCGCTATTACATACAATGAAAGGGTCTTCCTTGCGATTCATTTCGGACTTGAAGCTTTCACACCACATACAAAATTTAGCTATTTATGCCTTTAAATGTTTGCGCCCTTACACTTCTCGGTTGCATTACTTGCTTACTGTTTGTAGGCAACCCTGCTTGCATCACAGGGTCAGTGGTAGCTTCACTTTGTACACAGCCTTGGGTCGAACAAAAAATAACCTTATTTCGACCCGCAGAAAATGTCCGCATGCTTTCCACATATCGTCAACTGTCATCGCATTTCAATGCTGAACGGATAAGTCAGCTGTCCGATGCAGTCTTCCTGTCCCATCGCCAGGAGCCTTACATGGTCACGAGTAACCCTTCAAGTTTCCTCTCCGGATCGGGAAAATGTTGTCGGTCGAGATATTAAGAAGTCGAAAGTGAAGGCAAATACCGACAGAGAGCAAATAAACGGTACTCTGCGTCTTTACCAGGCCGCGGAGAAAATTATTAGCTCGAAAGTCGTGACTTTTCGACCATGAGTATGGAATTTACTCGGCATGTTTTCTACATTTGATGCATAATAATTATATGGACATAAACTACCATCATGATAAACAGCTTATTTTTTCAGTCGATGTCACTTATTTTCCCTTCACAATTTATTATTTGTAAGGGAATCACGCTGTGTTGGGTACAGGAGGAAGAATGAGGTATCTTGAATTTAGTTTAGTCTCAATGGTTGTGGTGCTATAAGTTACTGGGGTATGACTGATTACTGGCATTTATTTAGGTCTCTCCTTGCCGAGAGCGACGAAAAATATAATTCACTGCGGCATTGGGTAGCACTTACGTGGACGCTTTCCGCCTATAGCACTGTGAGCATAATAAAGGCAAACTACTTCACTCCTCATCTTCTCTAGTTGACTCAAGCTCTCGAAAGGTTTTGGCAGATAGTAATGGAATGAATTGACATTCTTCTGGCCTAAACACTGAGCAGAATGACCGAATGCCTTATCCCAATGATACTAGAAAAATGAATGTTTCTTGAATTCGTGGATGAAGTCGTTACTAAGTGTGCTCCCGGATAGCCAAGTGCGCAACGCGTTCGATCTTCGGTGAAAGCGGTCCCGGGTTCGATTCTCGATGGGGGCCTACGTGTGGAAAGACCTTAGTTGTTAAAGCAGTATTTAACAATACTACTACTATATTGATTTCCTTTCTGAATTTATTTATATTTCATATATTTATACTTCGCAGTAAATTATTATCATCAGCATCATCAACAGCAGCAGCACTTTTAACAATACTACTACCACTACGTTACTAAGTGAAACGCCATAACAATAATTATTATTATTTTTATTATTGTTGTAAATATATATAACAATTAGAGCGTCTGATGAAATTACAAGTCAGTAGTCATGTAAATTTACGCAGCTAAATGCAATAATTCCTCATTTAGAATGTTTACTATGTTTTAGTTCCTATGGAAACATTGCCTGAGTTTTAAACGATTGTGAAAAAGTAAGCACCAATGAAACAAGGTTTAGTTTAGATGAATGAAGGGCTATTTTCAAAAGAGGACCGAGTGTTTTGGAACATTAAGTTCGCGCCGAAAATTTCAGAGTACTTAAGCTGCGTTTCTATTAGTGCGACGATCTCTTTCGACCAGAATTACGCATCTGGAAATTTTTCGTATAAAAATTTGCGTCGGGGTAATTTTATTTCCCTCGCTTCCGGATTTTTCTCCTGCAATTTTATTCTCAAATGGCCGAAAATAAAGTTTAAGGCTTTAATTTGGACAAAAATAACGAGCGGAAAGCTGTAAAAAGACCTTTTTAAGCGCAGATGGTCTCGGTAATTTTTGTCGTTTGCTCCATAATTTACAACGTGCATTTGCCCTCCGTGGACTTCTTAAAGGAGGAACAATTATGGTTAGATAAGATAATGAGACAGGTTTCTCACAATTTGTCGTATAAAAGAAAACGATCCGGGTTTATAAAAATGTTTCGAAGGAAAAGAAGGCATATTTTTTTATAAAAGTGCAGAGCTTAAATTCACGATTAAATACCTCGTTTCGTTTGATGAAATGGAAGAGAAAAATTCAGAAAATATTTTTCGCGTATTTTTTATAGTTTGAGTGAAAGGGTGCAAGATTAAGCCTAGCGAAAACTTAAGGAGTTGGTGTTTAGTAGAATCTGCTCTAAATATTTTTATTTCAGTTTTTCACAGTTAGCAAAGCCTGCTCATTTCACAACCCGGATACTGGTCATATCCCCAATCACCTCTCCACCATTAGTTACCAAAATATTTTGAGAGGATATGAGGTATACTTGGCAAGATGAGGAGTGAGGTAGTTATTACTCTCGTCACTCTGTGCATGGAAAAAGTCCACGTAAATTCAGCACAATGACCGTATGAGTAGAAATCATTTATTATTTTTTCCTAGAATTCCTTGAGGAGTGACTTTTATACACGAAAATACTCAGCATCACTCATAACGCTTACAGTCTCTTACGTAAAATTGACTTCAGCTGTGCCTGCATTAATGAATCCGTCTCTGGGTTTTGCGGTAAAGCTCGTTTTTGGTCACCCGAATAACGTTTCTTTCCCTCTTGTTACCATAGAAAAGGTAGACAATACTCTAGTTTGCGGTGAGCTTTTAAATATGCTTGAAATATGCTTTCGAAAATAATTCGAAAAAACACAATTATTCATGACATTCATTATCCACAAAGATAATGTCTGTAAGGTTTCAGCCCCAAGGCCGGTTTGGAACTCATCCCCTCTGCTTTCAACTACGAAGTGCTAGGAGAAGGCAATGAGGCTTACTAGGCAAGATGAGGAGTGAAGTAGTTTGCCCTTGCTTTCATCACTTACCCAGTATGGTATAAGCAGAACAAGCCCACGTTACTGAAACACAATGACTCTACGAGTAATAATTTTCGTAACAATGCATAAGGAGAAACCTTAATTAATGTTATTATTGATCGTAACTCATACCTCAAAGGTTTCAAATCATCAAGGCTATGAACAAGATTGAGACAAAACTATATCAAAGTTATATTTTTCTTAATCCCGTACCAAAAGACAAATGATAAATATTTCATTCATCAATATATGGTAGCAGGACCACTGGTAATAATGTAATTTAATTATTCCTTACATCGATGGTAAATATTAACCGAGATCAATTTAAAAAAGCATGGTCCTCTGTTACCCAGGTCCGTTCTCTCCATGTGACAAACCTACATGTATTCAGCCAGTTTGAGCCTCAAGCCCCATATCGGTAGCCACCAAGAGCTCTGAAAAGCATATGAGGCTTCCCAGGAAAGAGTGCAGTGTTTCATCTTTGCGTGAAGCCCATATGCTTCGTGAACATTTCTAACAGTAATCACTAATTTTTAAAGTTCAGAGATTTCGACAAAAGAACTCCCAAAGTTAGCATCAGAGACGCAAAAAGCGTTACCATGGTTACGAAACAACAATCGAATTCACCCCCAAAACCCCATTCGCAAGCAAAAACCACCCTGCGAATTTCCTCCCCAAACAACTGCCATTACACCGGACTCCATCCCCTCGCATGAATTCAACCCATCCTTCCACGAATAAATGTCCACTGGTCCTCGACTACCACCGACAGTGTTTCGGTCGACCTTAACTTCCACCCCACGCCCCGACCCTTTATACAAGGGTAACGCACTCACCCCTTCTTTAACTCTCCTCCCCTTGAGCTCTACCCCCAGGCGCAGAATGACACCGCATAATAGCTTCTCTCAAGCGTTTGATGCGAAATATATTAGGTTTCACCCTCGGGAGAAGACGTGGGAGAGAGAGGATGGCTTAGGCAAAGCGAGGACAGAGAGATTGGGCTTTGAAAGCGAAAGATGGAAGAAAGAGGAGTGGAGAAAGATACAGAGAGGAAAAGAATGGACGCGATGGTTGCGCTATGTCCTTGCGCATGCGCGGGAATTCAAAAAGTATCTAAAATCAAGCCTTATTGCCTTATTACTTTATATATTTAATCTATAATGAAGAAGTGTGATACTTTTGTTGGCAGCATTGTTGTAAGCGTTATAATGATGTTTCAACAAGCTAACAATCAACAATCTTACATACAAAGCAGAGAGTTTGTGTGTGTGTATAAGTTTGTGTACGTTCCCCTAAAACTCGAGAACCAGATGTCGCACAGCTTTCAAAATTTGAAGATTGTTAAATGTCTTCCCCGGACAGATAATAGGCTACTAATTATTCACCTAACTCTCCCAGGTGCGACTCCAAACGTTTAAAACTGTTTCCATAAGAAATGCACGTAAAGCTAGCTTTCATCGCTTGCATGGTTTATTTCATTTGCAAAATTAAATCAGAAAGAATAGCCGTCCGAAATCGAGACAAGCACCAAAAGAAGGGAAATGGAACGAAAATTTTTATTTTAGCCGTGGAACACTGCTCTCGAGTCGAAATTGCGAGAATTTTGATAAAATAGACGAAAATGTTGTCAGATTTTGTGGATGTAAACAACCGGTCCCCCTGACGACGAATTCCATTGTTGTACCCGAGCTCGTGCATTTTAGTTCACTTTTATCGCTTGCAGGGTTTGTTTCTTTTGGGAAATTTAATAAGTCGTCGGGAATATTTAATAGTCGAGACATATGTCAAAAGAAGCGAAACTGAATAAAGATTCTTATTTTGGTCGTAAAGTGTTTTTTTTTTTTCTTTTCAAAACTGCGAGTATTTTGATGAAATAAAGGAAACTGTTCTAAAATTGTCAGGTAGTAAACAAACTGTTACCCTGACGACTAATTGCATTGTTGAATCCGAGCTCACGCATTATCATATTTTCCCTGTTAAATTTTAGGTTTTTTTAGATTTTTACGGTGCAAGCCGTCAGTGGCGTATGGCAGGGGGTGTACCAACATCTTACCTAATCTACCCTATTAGATTTTCTGATGCTATTCGGAAAGAGCAGGTTCGGGCACTTCAGGTAGTGAGACATTAAAATAGCTTGCTGCCAACGACAATGATCGTCTTCCGGGAACTTCTTGAACAATTGAGCTGAAATTCAGTGAATCATTACAATAAAACCGAACGACATTGTTGTAAAAAATTGTTGTAAGTGACTAACAATTTAAAGTCTCTTGAGGCTTACGCGGGCGAAATTGAGGCGTTAAAATAGCATGCTGTAAACGGAAATTAACGCCTCCTTAACTAAAATACCTTACAGTGGATCAGGGGCCTACTAACTACGGGCCCGGGCCCGTTAAAGCTTTTTATGCGGCTCGCTAAAAACAATTATTTCTCAAGAACAGAAGTTTAATGTCCCATTTTAATTTAGTGGAAATATTAGTTTTTTTTATTTTATACATCCTCAAATACAGAAATTACTTCACTTATTCTTCTTAATTTTCATGTAACTATTTTGAGAAACAATAATCGAATGCTGATTTCGAAACGGCACTATGCTTTTCTTGAGTGCCATGACTTTCACGCGTTCCTATAACGTTATTAGCGAACAATACCAAATTTCAGGATATCCGTTAGAGTTCGTGCGTCACAATAAATACCTAGGAGTTACACTCAGCAACATTTTATCGTTCAAGGAACATATTCGAGATTCTATAGGAAAGGCGAATAGAATGCAAAGATTGATAAGTAGAACTCTGAGAGGATGCCCATATAAAGTCAAAGAAACCGCGTACTTTTCCCTCATTCGACCTAGTCTCGAATACTGCTCCGCAATATCCACATGAAGTAGGCTTAGTCTCAGATTTAGAGACTTACTTTTTCTTAATTCTTTACTCCGGGTAAGTAAAGAATTTTTAGTGCGTAGAATACCTCCCTTATTGATGTCGCTCAGATACACAGTTGGTGTACCGGAACACGGCTGTTAATGAATTAGAGGTTTAAAAACAATGAAGCTAAACCATATGCGCATTTCGGAAACAGGGCCTCATCAGGGGCACCACAGTAAGATATGTGGTTTTTCCACAATCTTCTGTGGATCCCCTGATGATGGAGGCATTGTCTTTGAAATGCACATTGGGATTCCCCGTTAAGCTAGAGCATACTGAGTACATTCTATTTCCAATGCTCGTTAAAAAAACTCTCGATAGAGTAAAAATTTAAGTAAATCAGTCATTTAAGACGCTCCCAGAAGCTATTATTCTTCAAAAAACTATTGTTACGTCTCATTGTAGTGCACGTGGATTGATCCAGACGTTTCATTATTAGATTTTTGCAACATTATTGCTCGAAAATATCGCTCGATATTNGGCTATAATCGCCGCCCAGGCGTTGAATTCCCTGGAAGAGTTAGTGCCGGCGGGGGAGGGTAGGCAGTCGCATTGCTTACCGTCGCCGGACCATATACTGCGAGAGGGAAATTCGTGAATTATGAAGAGGATAAATGGCTCGGAAAGCTAGTCATAAGGGCGTAAATTCGCGCCGGATATTCATTCGTCGGGAGGCAAACCCGCCTGGGCGTAATTGAAATATTTCGACCACTTTATCTGCTGAGACGATGATGAATCGCTCCTCGAATTTGCCCGGGAATTTCGCCGACTAATTAACTTTTTGCTCGTGTTGTTGAGGAATCGGGGAATGCGTGGCTGGGGGAAAAAATGCGCAAACATCAGAATTAAAGAAATATTAAATCATTACGAAAAATAAGTCTTATTCTTAAATCAAATCCACCGTCATTGAGGATTTAAAAAAAGAAAGAAACCGCTATTGAAATAAAAGCAGAAATGGAAGAGATTATATTTAGCGTCGTCCCTTTGTATCTTTTTTTAATACTACCGGAACATAAATACAACCAGATGCTTCATCAGAAACATTTCCTTTATTCCCCTGAAAAAAAATGGCATTTAAGAGCTTTCCTTCGGTTAATCTAGTTCTTTTATGGAAAGACAAAGAAGGCCAGTTCCTCCTCCAGTCTCCTCATTTCTTAATTTAGGACGGCGGAGTAAGTCTCTCCCCTCTTCTTTTCCCTTCCGATGCCATTTATTCAAGAACTTCCACTCCCAAGAAGTTGCCCTTTGTCATAAAACTTTCCAGACTTAATTGTTCGTCCTCTCTCTATCTCTCTCTATTATTTCTCCCGCTTTTCCCTCGATCTTCTTTTCTTTTGAGTCGCTAAAGTTCGTAGAAAAATGCATAGAACAATCCAAATCATTAAGCGCCCATAAACTTTGGACATGCGAATTAAAGGTGGCAATTCTAGGGAAATTATGATCGGAGCGCGGCAGATACTAAAATGGACATAATCGAAAACATTGAGTTATTTAAGTTTTATTTATTTGATCCATATTTTCCATTTCTGTAAATAACTCAGAACACAACCCCTGTCTGATCTAAATGGTTAGCGTGCTAGCTTTCCGACAGTTTGATCTCAGGTTTGAATCCCGAATAAAGAGTTCTATAACACTCGTAATAATAATAATCCTAGCTAAAAGTGTTTTTCTTGGCTTCGGCATGGATTTATTTGTTAGTCATCTGCGTCTGTATTCGTAGCAATTATTGAAACGGATATAATTTGCGTTACTTGTTTACTTTAAAATAAAGTGTTATTACTTGGACTCCCGGATAGCCAAGTGGGCAACGCGTTCGACTTCGGTAGAAGTGGTCCCGGGTCGATTCCCGGTGGGGACCTACGTGAGAAACTACGTTAGGTTTCGAAGCACTTTTAACAATACTACTACTACTACTACGTTACTAAAAGAAACTCCATAACAATAATAATTATTGTTAATATTATTGTAAATGTATCTAACAATAAGAGCGTTTGTAAATACAAGTCAATTATCATGTAAATTTACTACTACTGTTATTATTTGTAAACATGTCTAGGTAGGTCATCACCATGGTTACCGAATAGGACCTTACATGCAGGAAACTGTTTAATTTTAGTTTTTCGCCTGGGACAAACACCTTTAAACTATCCTCGGAGTATTCTCCTTTATCCTCGAAGCGAAATCTCATGAACGAAATCTCATGAACGAAATCTTATGAACGAAATCTCATGAACGAAATCTCATGAAACCGTTTATAACGTTTTCTCTAATTTTACATCTAAAATTCGTGGCAGTATCCATTCATTTAATGATGCATTCATTTTCGCTGCTTTAGTTAACCAGCATGTACAATCATTTTCGTTTTGCCCAACACGTCACATTAATTTTTTTCGACTCACCGAAAACTTTAGATAGAGAGTTTCTCCAAGGGTACTGTTAACCGAATTTCACTGTAGCCTGAACGACAGTTTCAATTTTCGAAACGATGAAATAGCGTCCGTAATTATATATAAATTTTAATCACGTAGGAATGAAAGATATTACATATACAAAGAATTAATTTGGTTGGGGCTGTAACGAAAAATTAAAATAACTTTAAAGTTTTTCGCTGAAAAAACAGTAATTTATTCAATACTAAAATAATATTTAATTCACATATATTAATTTGGGTAATACGAAAATGTGCCTAACTGTGAACATATTGACATATGGACATTACTAGTGTTGCCCATTGATGTCCTAAAGATATCCACGTAAGCAACGGGATAAATTCGAGGAATAACAGGTGTGAAAAATAGCGAAATGAGTGGGACTCGAACCCATGTCTCCCTCTTTCCGGGCAGGAAACCTCGAACCAGGTCCCTCCGGGGATTCCGGGGAAGAAAGTGGGAGACCTGGGTTCGAGTCCCAGTCATGTCGCTATTTTTCACACCTGTTATTCCTTGGATTTTAGACGCACAGCTCTTCATGGCTAAATTAGTCACTTTTCCCTAATCCGTGGGATAAATTCAGTTACGAAAACGTTCCCAAGAAAATTCGCTGAGCGTAAAAAGGAGAAAACCTATCATTTTCGCGCATTAGCCGTAATGTTTCGCCCAAACATCTCAGCTCCAAATCCTTCCGAGAAGATCAATAGCCCCCAGTCCCCAAAAGAGCATATGTTGCACATCTTCCAATTCATTACTTCTGTCACCCGTCGGGGGCACAAGATGCGTCGATAATGACCGGGTTTTATTGGATTCGTCGAGAGGAAAGCCATGATACGGGGGGGGCGAAGAACCATGAAGGGACCGCACCCAGAGAAGGGTCTTACTTCCCCCCTTTCTCGGCACCAACACTAATCATAGCCGCGATTTGTCTTCCCCTTCTCCACACCGACACCCTCCATTCATTGCGGGTGGCAATTCCGCAAGCAGTCCCACGGAAAGCAGGCTATAATCGCCGCCCAGGCGTTGAATTCCCTGGAAGAGTTAGTGCCGGCGGGGGAGGGTAGGCAGTCGCATTGCTTACCGTCGCCGGACCATATACTGCGAGAGGGAAATTCGTGAATTATGAAGAGGATAAATGGCTCGGAAAGCTAGTCATAAGGGCGTAAATTCGCGCCGGATATTCATTCGTCGGGAGGCAAACCCGCCTGGGCGTAATTGAAATATTTCGACCACTTTATCTGCTGAGACGATGATGAATCGCTCCTCGAATTTGCCCGGGAATTTCGCCGACTAATTAACTTTTTGCTCGTGTTGTTGAGGAATCGGGGAATGCGTGGCTGGGGGAAAAAATGCGCAAATTTTTAATAGACTTCGCCAAAATGTCGCTCTCGAAAGCGTCGCCGGTTCGCGGATGACCTTTTTAAGTCGCCTGGAATGAAATTTGCGAAAGGATTGGGAAATGGCAGAAAATGTTCGCGAAAGGTCGCTCCGAAGCTGTGCGGTGATGGGGATGTTGTTCGTTTTTCAAAGGCGCCGAAAATCCTGAAGCAGAGGTATTTAACGCCACGGCCACAGTTGGGTAACGTCTGTCTTCTTTTGCATCTAAATCTAGTTATAAATACGCTTCAAAAGTGTTCTTTCTAAAAGAAAACATACAGTTAAGAAGTAGGTTTATTAACATGTATCCAACGTTTTCACCTCTAAGGGCGGCACGTTCGCGTGAAATGAGAATTATCCTTCCATACTATATATTTAATGTCTGCAAAGTACTCATCCTGAAGACCAGTTGTGACCTCATCCCCTCTACCATTACCGACTAAGAGCTAGGAGAGGGAAATGAGGCTTACTAGGCAAGATGAGGAGTGAGGTAGTTTGCCCGATCTATCCTCACTGAGCCATAATGCTACAAGTAGTAGTAGAACGAGTGAAGCACAATGAATCTACAAGTAACACTTTTCGTAACATTGGATAAGGAGAATTCTTAATTAATGCCATTATGCAGCATAACTCACACCTCAGTAGCTTTCATATCATCACAGTCATGAACAAGACAGAAAATAGTAAATGAAAGATACATATTTCTCTGTCCTGTATCAAAAGATAAATGAATTATTTCCAATCATCAAGGTAGGGTAGCAGGACTGTATATTTCAATATGGTAACTTCAAAAATAACATATAAAACCTGCTTTATTGCTGTCAGTTCCCGCTGCAGTTGTGTGACTCTATTTAATATAATAAGTGTAATATTTCTTAGCTATCTTTATTACCGACTTACATTGCAACAATCAAGGCTTCGATTATTGTTTCGTACTACGAACTTGTTGTTATAATTGCCTAAATTTAATGACGATCCTTTTAATTGCTGGGAGCAGTTGTTATTTCGATCATGGATGCGATAATCTTTAATGATAACATATTAAATACTTCACCAATTACAGATTAATTTTTCACACTATAATTAATATTGAGCTCTGAGGGGGTTTATGTCTTAATTCGGCTCTGACGCCTCCTTACATTCTTTTACGTATTTTGGTACAATTAAGCCTGGCAACTCGAATTCCGGAGTAATTCGGCCGATCCGACAGTGAGCGAAAAATAAGAGAAATAGATGCGAGGACAAGTCGCTTTGGGGACTCATTTTCCGCGAACGATACGCGTTAACGATAAATTAAAGAGGTAATTCTACTCTCGGGGTTTACACCCCCTGCCACACGCCGGAAGGCGGCTTGCAGGGTATTTATGTAGATGTAGTGTATCTATATAATTGATGGAATAGTCCAAAATACTTGTGATACTTATTACAGATACGTTATCTTACATTATATAGTGTGTGTGAGTGTATGTATGTTTGTCCGCCTAATACTCGAGAACAAGAACTCGCACGACTTTCAAACATAATGTCTTCCCAGATTAGAAAATAGGCTATTTTTTACTCACCTAACTGTCCCCTGTTCGACTCCGGGCGTTTAAAACTGTTTCCATAAAAATTGCAAGTAAAGCCCGTTTTTATCGCTGGCGGGAGTGTTTCTTTGGCGAAATTAAATTAGAAAGTGTAGTCATACGAAATCGAGACAAGCACCAAAAGAAGGGAAATTGAATAAGGATTCTATTTTTGGTCGTCGAATATTGTTCTCTGATCAATACTGCGTGAGTTTTTATAAAAGAGACGAACATTTTGTGATATTTTGAGGTTGTAAACAAACCGTTCCCCTGACGACTAATTCCATTGTCGAATCAGAGCTCGTGCATTTTCAAATTTTCCCCGTTGAGAATCAACGGGCACTTCAGCTAGTGCATATATAACGTGGTGCCATAGTAAAATAATGTTAACCCTAGTGGTAGGGCAGCCAAGTAATTCTTAACATCTAGTATTTCGTTAATTAATCCCTTTTCAATGCTCTTTTTCCAATGAAAACTTTGTTTTTATCTTCCAGGAATTGAATCGAGCATGCAAGAGGCTGGAAAGGAACTCTACTGGTTCTGAGAGCGCTGAATCTGTGGAAGACAGCACGAAGAAGACCACAGCTACAAAACCTGTACACCCACTAGTGAAGCTTTCCTTCATAATTCTTTATTTTCTTTTTGTTTTCGTTCAAAGAAGAATTTGATTTCTGGTTTCTCATAGGAATAGTGTTAAAGATGTTTATGCAATTGTACCATACAAAAGACTGCCAAAGTCTACAGGTGAAAAATTTACAAAGAAGAAAATGGCGCGCTGTAATTTGTAAGCGTGCCGCTACGTGGCGTCCGAGCGGTTCAAAAGACAAGTGTAAGATAATTTATGAGTGTGTTTATAGGTTTAGATTAAGATGTTTATTCCGCTAGTGGTGCTTGTAGAGAATGTATATGTACCATAATAACAGTTGATGTATAATTGAAAGTGTGCTGTAATATGCTAAATATATTGCAGTTTTGCGGAGGAACAAGTTAAATATCCCAAATAATGTTTTCCATTGACATTCTTGTCCCATAGGTGTACTATTCAACTAGTCAGCGACTGCATTAAAATGGATATGTGAAGGTTACAAAACTCTTGTTCGTGTAAATAATGACATGCATTAAAATAATAAACTTGAAGAAATTGCTTTGATTATTGTATTCCATCCAACGCCCTTATCCCAGCAACCAATTTGGTCGAAAACAAAACTTTAATACGTTTCCTTTACCATAGCAACGTTCGCTCTTGCAAACACTAGGAAAAGTCGATAAGTTTGCGCCATCTACGTCGCTAAAAATTAGCAAACCTTTTTCACATTGTCAACAAAAACTGATACAAGGTGTATGTAGTCCTTTCCGATTGCTTTGAAAGAGATAAAGGAAGCAAAAAAAATTCAGGGTTATAATCCTTAACCGAAAATCATTAATATAATAAATAGCGAAATATAATTGGGTACCATTTCGCACGAAGTAAAATATTATCACCCTTTCCGTATGGAGCCTGATTTTGCAAAACATTAACATAGAATTTTCTCTACAGTATTAATAATGAAAATATCAATTAATTCTATGAGAGCAATAAGACACTTTCGGAAGATTATTATTTTTTATTAAGTATGGAACAAATTTTTCTTAGGTATGGAACAAATGCGCTTTTCCCAAGTGAGAATTCGATCCATGATCCATAAAGTTAAGTCACTGTTATAGTTTAGCTGTACTAGCTGTGCCCATAAATGAATACGGAGAGGATGAAGTTGACTGTTTATTAGGAACCAGAAGAATTCCCAAGGAGAAACGGACATGAAAACACTCTGATGGGACCGGGACTCGAACCTGGGTCTCCTTATTGCCGGTTGGTTGCTCTATCCATTGAGCTATCCCTCCAGAACCAACCAGAAGAAATTATAGGAAGGGTTAAAGGCAGTAAAAACCTAATTGTAATGGGAGACTGGAATGCAGTAGTTGGGCAAGGGAATGATGGGGAAGAAGTGATGTGACTAGGAAATAGAAACGAAAGGGGACAGAAATTAATAGACCTTAACAACAGCCTTTTTCAGCACCATAAATCCCGAGGATACGTGTAGATACAAAATTGTTTACATTTTGGTACCGTAAACCGGGGCTACTTGAGCCCTGGGGGGTTACTTGGACCCAAAGCAAAAAAAGGCTGGAAATGGTCAAAAGAAAGACAGTTTGCAGTACAAGTGGTGTCATATAGACTGGAAAATCGTTTCACCGAAACTTATTAAAAGCGGGTGATTTTTATCGCCTTGTAGATACTTCTCACAATTTGTTTGACAAAAATTACATAAATTCCAAGACATCATTATTTCACATATGATTCCATATAGTGTTTTCGATTTATTCATTGAGTTTTTGCAATTAAATGATAATTTCATGGCCTCAGAATGTCTCTAAAGAGTAATATTTCCAGACCCTATGTCCTACTGAGGCCCACTACATATTTACATTGTTTAGTCAATGGAAAAAGGAGCTTGGGTCCAAGTAGCCCCAACCTGGGGGTTTCTATGACCCAATTTATAAAACAAAAATTTTATTACAATCAGCGAAAAATGTTGTTCAAAAAAGCTTTTAAATCATTGAAAAATATCTAAAAAATAGTAAAAAATTTGTTATCAGCACAGGTTATGGAATTAAGGTATTTTTTTGTTCGGAAAGTCCAAATAATTAGAAATTTTGGGTCCAAGTAACCCCAGTTTACAGTCCGTAAAAGCCTTAGAAATAGTGTGAAAAACTCATCAAGTTATCCTGGTGCTCAAGTAGATTCGTATCATAAACTGGTAACTATGAGAACTGAACTTAAATTGAGAAACTTAAATGAAAACTGAGCTTAAACTTTTCGGACAAAAATGGCACCCAAATGGAATTTAGAGACCCTTGGGTACGGAAAAGCCATATAGCTTCAAGATTCTGTTGGTATGGCTCTATAGTGTAAAGAAAGGAAGCTTACCGTAGACGAAGAATGAGAAAAGATTAAAAACCGTGTCAAGGATAGCGGCCAAAGAACTATTGGAAGGATGCACCAAAACAACATAATGAAATCAAGCGTGACTATGGAAATTATAATTAAAATGGAGGAAAGAAGATATCGGAAAAGGGGTAAACACTGAGCATGGGCGTAGAATGCACAGGGCACTTAACAACGAACTGAGAAGAAAAACATAGGACAAGTAAACGGAGGTGGAAGGGATAACGCAACAAAATAGAAAAGCGGCATCAAAGAGGGACATATTGCATAGAAAAGTAAAGCGATAAACGGGGAATGAAATAAGTAATAAAGTAGCTACTAAATAAGATAACGGTGGAAACATCTGACAGGATCCAGTCGGCATACGGACATAAGGTGGAAAGAAGGTGAGGAATTGCATGGGAAAGACATGCAACCTACCAGTTTAATGTTAGAAAGTTAATAAGAAGTTGAAGAAGACGATGTTGGACCTTGGATATTTGACTGTGAAATCGATAGGCTCTGCATGATATGAAAGGGAATAAAGCAATGGGTGTTTAAAAGATCCAAGTTGAATTCCTTAAAAACCTGGGAGAAAATAGTGAGAAATATTTCTATTATTCATGTAAGAAATTTATGGCAAAGGAAGACCAGAGGATTTCACTATGACGATCCTGACTTCGTTACAGAAAAAATTAATGCTACGGGTTTGGGTTTATCGTACAATTGGTCTAATATCTCACGCGGAATAAGTTATACCAATGGTTCTGAAATGAAGGGAATATCGGAGAAGACCAGTTCGGTTTTCAGGGAAGGAAAGGAACAAGGGTTAATCGGGATAATATGGGTATCTATGGAAGGAAGCCTGGAATTTAAGGATGTATGTGCATGTTTTGTCGACAAAAAGGATTTTGATAAAGTCCAATGGCCACAACTGATGGGAATTTTAGGAAAACTGGGTTAGACTGGAAACAAATGCGTTTGGCGCAAAATATGTACTGAAATCAAATAACACGAGTTAGAACAGCTGATAGGGAACCAGAATGGGTAGAATTAGGAAGGGGGTAAAACAAGGCTGCCCATTATCACCATCGCTTTTTAGTATATATGCAGAGGAAATGGCAAATGAAGCGGAAGTTGGCGGGGAAGCAGTTGAATCAGTAAAACATACAGACGTAATGCTATTGTGTGCGATCCTGGGAGAGGTTTGCAAATTCTAGCGAAGGTCTTCAACGACAAAGCAAGGGTATTTGGAAAGAAAATTAACAAAAGAAAAATTAAAGAAATAAGCTTTCCCAAAGGAAAGAAAGCTAAGTTAACGTTCAGGGTGGATGGAGAAAAACTAGAACATAAATGCTCATACTTGGGTAGTGTTCTATCTTGGGACAGGTGCACAGATTAAGTTCGAAAACGAGTAGCATTAGCCAAGGAAGCTTTCGCAAGGAGAAGGGAGCTGATGACTAAAGGTTTCCATATAAGGATCAGGAAAAAATTGGTAACATCCTTGGCGTGGAGTGTTTTGCTGTATGGGTGTGAAACATGGACTTTACAAAAGGAGGACATCAAAAAATTGGAAGTCCTCTAGACGTGGTTGTGGCGCAAGTTGGGTCGATAGAAAAACAAACACGGAGATACTAGAGATGGTTGGGTTGGAGAGGGCTTTAATTGAATTAATGAAGCATCGACAGATGAAATGGGTGGAACAAACATTGAGAGGAGAAGGATTGCTAAAGAATGTAATTGAGAGTACAATGAAAGAGAAGAGACAAAAGCAAAAGATGTTAGGTGACGTAAAGTGTGGGGTAAGACACCAAGGAACGAAAGAAATGGCATTGAATAGGGAATATTAAGGCACATGAACTTACCGAAGGTGGAACACTTACTTATGTACGACAGATGTACAGATTGTGTTATTCTGCAACTATAAGTGTACCCTAGGAGCTGCCTAACACTATGTAGATGGGATACACGCTTCATGAGTCTATTTTATTTAATCTATTAATCGGAAAAGCACAAACTTTTAGATGGTTTTCAGGAGTTTGAAGGAGGCTCTTCGGAATTATAGCAATATAATCAGTAGTCTATATGTGATCTATATAAAGGAATATATTCGAAAAAATAAGGAACGTCACAATAACAAAGGTGGGCTCGATGATTATCATATGAACGAAGTAATCCTTTACTAGCTTAACGACGAAGGAAGAGAGAAAACCTGTCTCCAAGACATTTAAGTTAATATTTCCCGTTCTTCCTATTGGGTACATTTAAACGGAATCAACATTTTCTATTTGCTACTTTGTACAAATTAGTCCAAATTAGTAATTGAAATAGGCATTACCAAATAATTAAATGGATAAATGACAATCAGGTAGTGATCATGTGAAACATCAGTTTTCTAGAAAGTCTGTACTTCTTATCGATACGTAACTTGCGGTTACCAGAAACCTACCTGCCTCTAGGTGGCTGAGGTTGGTCTTTCTAGTATTTATTTCTCTAACTTTTCTAGCTGCACGTGATCGGCCTTTATAATAGATTTGACTCAGATGATTCACTACGCCATCTGAAAGCCTATTACAGCTGAATCTGCTGAGCAATTCATATCTAAAATGTAATTCTCATTCTTCCAAGCGTTCCCATCTCATGTCAAAGAGCCCCTTCTCCTTCCAAAGAGGAAAAGATAATCGAGTTGTGCAAATTCTCACAAAACGCACGGACTTACAATGGACCTTTTCTAATTCAAGAATGCAACGCTAATTTTCAAGAACCCAAACACACAATTTTTACTCAAGATTGGGTCTAACTGATGCAATTTAAAAAACGCTCCTACCGACTTATTTTAAGACAAAGTCTCATTTCTAAGGGTCTGTCCACGTACGTACTCCAAGTTAAATTACTCGGGAGGATGACTCTATCCTTGTAAAATAGATCACGGAGTTTATTGTTATAAAGTTTCCCCTAGAGGGATGTAAGAATCTTCATCCACCAATGTACTTTGCTTTGAATAAAGAAATATGTCAGTTTCGTTGCATATTTAAAATTTCATTAGGACTGATATAAAAAGGTCTGTTTGGTATCATAGCTTTTAGCCAGAGCCGCGCCGTCCTATGGGTGCAAGGGGTGCATCGCACCCTGGCGCCGGCATCTAAAGGGCGGCAACAGAAGCGCAGCCAACCATTAATATTATTACAACATGTTTTAGTACCAAGAAAAAATCCTCGTCAGGTTTTGAAATATAAATTTGCTAGAGATTTGATCAGTGTCTTTCCTAATTTGTTAATAGCTTTGCATGTCTTATTGAAGTAGACTGTTGCTGCTAAGATAATGACACTCAAAAGTAATGTGAAGTGACAACTTAAAATGGCCATTCATTATGTCAGGATACGGATATGCATAATTAAGCGTTACTGATGTTTGTGACCAATGTACGAGCTCGTAAGCTGTGGAACGAAGTCATATAACACTGATTTTTCAAAGTCTTATTAAATATTTTTATCTGAAAATCAGGAAATTCATGATTTTGGTATTTAATTTAAAGAGCAGCAAATTATGTTCGCACCCGGGCGGCAGATAGGCTGTACGCAGCTCTGCTTACAGCAACAAATAAACCCGTGATTGATCCTGACTTCGCTAATTAAAACGCTTACGAAAGATATCAACTAAATTATTAGAAATTGAGGAAGAGCTATAAAGGGCAACTCGCAGAATAAAGTCACGAATTTCCACCTTTAATCGCGTGCAGGAAAATAAAAGTCAACACTGAGGACGCCTTTGAATCATATCTACGAGATACACAAATGTTATGGAAGAAAACTGTTTTTCAATTTTGAAAAACTTAGATTTACTGGTTTCTATCTGGTTAAAATACGTCATAACATTTAACACGGTACTACATTTCCAATTATTCGTGGAGGTGATTTCAAGGTTGCGCGTACCTGTCACCTTTGATGGAAGAAATTGATTTGACAACTACATATATGTACATAGTTCCAATTTATAACAGATCTTTACATCTATCTTTACTTTAACCTCATCAAAGTACCATTAATTAATACACGCGATCCAAAGGTGCATCCTCTTTAAAAAAACGTGGCCAACCCCTCCCCTTTTGGATGGAAGCCAAAGGAACAAAAGCAACTCGCCATCCGCTGGGGTAAAAGAGGGCGATATGGATAGTTGATAGAGGAGGTGCTAAAGGATGAAGGTTTTTTTTCCGGGGATGATAGAAAACTTTTCCCCGAAAAAAACATCGTCATCCGTTACGCCACCCACGCCGGGCCCTTTAATTCTTTCTCCGCCCACTCCATCTAGCGGTGGAAGCTCGATTTAGCGCGTCATAACGCGAGAGGAACGAAATGGGTAACTTTTTTTTTCTCTCTCCCGCTCCCTATATCGCCCCTTTCTAAAATGGCCCCAAAAAAAGGGAAGAACGAAGCGAAAAGTGGAAAGAATAATTAATGTAATGAGATGCGAAGTGTGCCGTGTAATTTATTTTTCCGGAAACTGCGGCGCGGGAGGTCTCCCACTTTATATTTCCCGATTGGAGAGAGCGGCAATTAGCAGTCTAATTTTAAGGGTTGTTTTTTTTACTGTGAACGGCCTTTAATGTTTTTTTTTTCGGGCACTAAAAGTTACAGGAAAGGGTTGAGGAAACAAATTTCCTGAACGAGTTCACAGTTATCGAGATAACTCATTCCCCGCTTGCTAGTCCATGGAGGACGCCATTTTCAAAAGATCTACGACACAGCAATGGGAGCCCAGGTTTGAGCAGGGGAGCGAATTATGAAGGAAGAAATAATGAAAAGTAAACAATGAGAAAGCTCAACATTGAATATCTAAAACCTGGAATTTTCCATTGTGTTTTCAACAATGAACATACATTGAAAGTGTCAATAATCGACGTCTGGATTGTTGAAACGCAAAGCTAGAGGGAAAATGTCGACAATGAAGAAACATTAACAGCAGCAACAATCGATGTCTGGATTGTTGGAACGTAGATCTAGAGAGAAAATTTCGGAAATTCAGATATGATATAACCGAATTAGTGTCGCCTTATGAAACCATAAGGTTCACTTCGAAAATACCTTTTGAGAAATGAGAAAGCAAAATTATTCCATAAGCAGTGATACTTCGCTTCATGAGCAATACAGGGGATTATTGGTGCTGATGTAACACAGATAAACTGATGTTGATGTAAGGTAGACTAATAAATCGCAGAACGCCTAGCATAATTTGTATGGCCATAGTGTTTTTCCCATCCTTTTTCCATGGTAGTCGCAGTTTAACCTAATAGAGACATTCGTAAGTATGTATTTTCTTTGCGGTGATTATATTCTCATAAAATGGCTGCTACAACAATGAGGATCTGATTTGGACACGATGGCATTTGCTGTATTATTATAATACACAGCTGTACTGCAATAATTGTATCATTTTAATAATTGTTGTAATCAACTGCTGTGCTACAACAATTATATCAGTTTATTAATTGTTTTAATCAACAATTGGCCACGTTTCTTGCTGTGGAATTTCCCATCTTCAATTAGTAAAATATATTTTTTTAAATATTTTCGCTTGAGTTCCCTATTACTAACTAATTTCCTTCTGCTAACGAATTTTTTGTCCAATAGAGACATTTTCCGTAGTTTTCCGGACTGAGTTAACGTATCTGAAATAAAAACAACAAATCATTCGCAGAAGAAAAGAATAAATAACATCTATCCAGTTTCCGTATAGTAAAATTCGTTATCCGAGTTCAGAAAAATGCAACAGATATCTTCGTCAGCTGAAGTATTTATAGTAACAATGTACTATTTTTGCTTGCTTTTAATTAATGCCTAATATCTTGAATTAATCTCTAATATGATGAGATACATTCCTACGTCGAATACCTGTTCTCTTCTTTACATTGCACTTTACATTCTTTACAATATCGCAACACAAACAAAGCAACCGTCAATCTGCAATCGATATCACCTTTGTGGGAATTTTGGGGGTCCTTGATTTCTTCGGTAAGATGGAAACGGAAAACAGCTGACGCTTTCAGAACATAATTAGCTGATCAAAAGTTACAAACATATATTTCAGCCTGATTTACAACGTGCGACGGAACGCAGCGGATAGATAGCTCAACTTCTGCCTCCCGTTTTAAGATATATTAAAGGGTCGCTGAGTTATCACTGCAATAGATTATTCGTAATAGAGAAAGAAATATGGAAGCGGGAACGCTTACATACAGAGTATATATTTTAGAAGACACGTGAGGAAAGAAACGACTGCCCTTGTACTAAATTGAGCATCGGGGGAGAAAAATGTTTCCATGGATAAATGGATCAATAAACTTAAACAAAGAAAGGAAAGCTGTGAAAGTGAAAAATAAGGGAATAAACAAGTGTTGTCAACGGTTACGATCGAACAAATGAGTACGAAGGAGACGGAGTTAATTCCATCCTGTTGCTATAGTTACGTGAAATATGAGTTGCTCTCGGAGAGTAATGTCAGTAAACTGAATGTATTATAAGTGAACTATGCGGGTAGCATGCGTAGTAGACGTACTATATGGGAATTCCAAGCCTCCTTCATTTGCTAAAAAAAAACTCTGGGTTTCCTATAATAATAAAAATAATAATGATAAAACGTTTTGTAGGGCGAAATTGAGCCTTCTTATCCTTTGTCCCTGAATATTCAATAGAAAGGGATAGCTTTTGTGAAAGAAAAATCAACCAAAAAAAGAAATGATTACGTGGATTTTTTAAAAAAGAGCTTAAGTCTGAACTTAGGAAGAAATAAAACCCTACAAGAAAATGCCCACTATAAGGGGAGCGTGAAAAACCTGCGAAAACCTACTAACAGTAGTAACTAAAATTTGATAAGGAGGAGGGAAATTTTGAAAAAGGAAATTGTCAGCAACAAGCTAAAACAAAAACCAAAAACAATATATGCACATTGATGTAGAAAATAGGAATGTTGAATTTAAATAAAATAAAACTGAGCGAAACTAAAAGATAAAAATGATAAGACAACAAGAAGGAAAAAAAAACAATGAAATGTCAAAGAACAGTGAAATTTGCAATATATGCACATTGATGTAGAAAATAGGAATGTTGAATTTAAATAAAATAAAACTGAGTGAAACTAAAAGAAAAAATGATGAGGCAAAAAGAAGAAAAGAAACAACGAAATGTCAAAGAACAGTGAAATTTGCAATCATAACAAAGTAATGAGGAAAAAAAACTGGATTTTGAAATTTCCCGGGAGGCCAATTTCTCAATCAAAAATTAACGAAATATACGTGAAATAACAAAATTAACGTATTCAGAGCAGTGACACTAAACACAAAATTAAGCATTTCTTACGGGTATGAATAATAGCGACATGACTGGGTCTCGAACCCAGGTCTCCCACTTTCCGGGCAGGTTACCTAACCACTGAACTAGCATGCTGCGTCTTGACGCGGAAAGTGGGAGACCCGGGTTCGTGTCACAGTCATGTCGCTGATCTTCACACATGCTATTCCTTGGGTTTCAGCCGTACATATCTTCCATGCTAACTAATTCACCTTTCCCTAATCCATTAAATATTTCCAATTTACGCATAATCAAGTAAAAATATTTTTTTAAAGACGGAGAAAGCAGGTTGTGAGTTGAAGGGAAGAACTAGAAACAAAATGAATAGAAGTAGTCATAATAGAGAACTATTATCTATTCTCTCGGAGACAATAAGGTTTGCTAGAAAGAATAGGGATTATGATAGTGTTTTCTTGTTTCCTTATTGTTCTATTGTTTCTTGGGTTGGGAACCATCTTCGAAAATGAAACAACATTTACACTGTGAATGAAATTAAAATCCTTCGTAATTTTCCACAGGTTTTATTCTGCGACCGGTTTCGTAAGAAGGTCTTACATCTTCAGGCCTGAAGATGTAAGACGTTCTTACGAAACCGGTCGCAGAATAAAACCTGTGGAAAATTACGAAGGATTTTAATTTCATTTAGTATGGCTTTCCACCAAGTAACGCCTGATCATATCGATTTTATTTACACTGTGAATAAAATATAGACATTTATTCATAGTATGTTCTGATAACTGGGGAAAGACAATGAAAGTTTTTGTTAGTTAGTGGAAAAAAATGTTTGGTGCAATGTGAAGTTCCCTTTACGTAACAGTGTATGGATAGAATATTTTTTTTACATTACCTTAGGAAAAAAAACCAATCCCCATCAGTATATAACACGAAATCCTTCTCAGAACTGAATCAAAGGACACACGTAATACCTCCTGCGGTCGCCTTTTAGATTCTGACGACTAAAACATGCGCGATAGACCTATACCCGCTTCTTAGTTGTTGAAATGGCAATCTGGATTCGTTAATTATAATTCAATGTTTGTGGTTATTAGCAGGACTCATTCAGATGAAATACACAGATTTTTTACAAATAGAATTGTAATACAGTCGGATCACCGATTAAAAATAAAAGTTGAAAGAAACTTATTTTTGGCAACAACGCTATCAGAGGGACAAGTAATTGCGCAATAACCATGCAAATGGCACTTTTCGTAGTATTCTATAAGGAGCGACAAAATTGAATGCAATTATTCGACATCATTCAAATCTTAGTGGCTTTCGAACTATAAGAGCGATGCAAAAGAACGACACAATAGTAAACGAAAGGTAATTTTCTCCCTATCCTGATAAAAGCGATAAATAAAAAATATTCCAACTATCAAGGTTTGGTATCAGGAACTTAGAAACGCTAAAGAATGAATTAGTGTCGGCCAACAGTGAGTTTTTTGGTACCCCTTGTTTTTGTTATTTCGCGCTCCTTCCTAATGGTTGAACGACAGATGAAAACCTTAGGAACAGCTACCCGTCCTTCATCAAGAAAAAAACCACCAATATCCACTGAAACAACAAACAGACCGACGCATGGATTTCTTTTCATCGTACCGCAAACTAAGAAAAATACGCCCATTATGGGTTGGTAAAGCTTTCCACCCTCGGAACACCCTTCCACCAGGAGTGGATCAATCCTCAAAACAACCCCTTTAAAAACCCACGAGTGCCTGCAAACCTACCGCCCTCCGCGGCACTCTTACGCATTAACTCAAATTTCGCAGAACATTAGGGCAGACAGAACATTAAGACAATCAGAACAGAATCAAATCCAAATGTTATGGTAGTTTCAGTTTAAATCCAAATTGTAGGATACGATAATGTAATTTCATAAATACGAAATAAATGTTTTAACAAAAACTTTTTTTTGTTTTCATTTGAAATTCCCTGCAGATGAAGAAATATGTCCCGAAATAAATCAAACGTATAACGCGAAACGTGCGAAAAGCGTTACTCTCGAAACATTTAGATCAGAACATTTAGCACGTTTAGAGATGATGTAGCGGATATAATGCGATCACCATGCTACATAGGCCGTTCCGATAATGCGAGAAAGATCAGAGAAATAGATGCCAGAACGAATAGATTCAAGAACTCATTCTTTCCGCGAACGATACGTGAAAACAATCGATTAGGGAAATAGAGTCATGGTGCATGCACCCCCTGCCACACGCCGAAAGGCGGCTTGCAGGGTAAAAACATAGACATAGACAAACATGGCCGGGAATAGAATTTGAGTGACGCATCAACCACAGCACTTGATCAATTTTGAAACGTGGAAAAACTTATGGAAACCTCCATCAGTAAACATCGAAAACAAGAAAACGTTAGTTGCACCTGACTATGTAATTATGTAAGAAAAGTCGAGAATCCCTTGATAATGGAGGCATTGTCTCTGAAATGCGCACATGGATTTTCCCGGAAATCGGTAATCCGGAGTTTCCTGTTTGCCTCTATACATGAGTTCCGCATGCCGACATACGGCTTACGGAGTGATTTTAAATCCTTGGTGCACAGTGATGCTAAAAGAAGTTTAATTCAGTGTAACATTGGAAATATCCAATAGTAGTGCTGTAATTGAGGTAATTAAAAATATTTACAACAAAACGTAACGGATAATAATCAAAAGAAATCATGCGGCGATACACCGATGATAAGATTGTTGAAGTTTGATCAGAAACGGAACAAAATAACAATCGTATCATAAGACTCTGGCAAGACTTTGTGGTAGGAAAACGTCTTGTTTTCATTTTATCAGTAAGCCAACAATTGAACTGCTTATTACAGGCATGGCAGGCATTTTTTAATTGCTGGCTTTATACAGATGATGATAACAATATTAAAGATAATAATAACAATAATAATAATTACGATTTTATTAGGCGAATTACGGTCATAAGAGAGATTATAATTATCCTATTTCACGTCAGGATGACAAACAACCATACTCTGATCGGGATTCGAACCCGGGACCGGGTTGATAGACTAACACGCTAACCACTAATTCACCGAGGCCGCCAATACATGTATGCATAATGTATATATGTACAACAATGCTACCTGACGTAGATCCTAACTGCAGATTACAAATTTTAATTACAATTAATTAATTAATGTCTCCTCGGGGAACCATACGCCTTATTCCGCTTAATATTAGAGTATCACGCGAGAAACCAATAGCTAACTTGCTGCACAGCACCATGCGGGGGCACATCCTTTGGGAAGCTTTGCCTTCAGGAACCAGAATAGACGGGCTGCAGACGTAGTAACCCTAAGGAGGAGAGGAAAAAGGGGTTTTTCCCTTAAAATCGAGAGTCGAAATCTAAGCCTCTTTCCCCATTGTCGGAAATGAGTATGGATTTCTCCTCACTAAGTTCCCGAAAGCAGAGAAAAAAATGTCTCCAGCGACAGCCTTCGACCCTCCGGAACTCAGCAGACGTAGAAAAGCCATTAACGGGGGAAATAGACATTAAGGAGTGAAAAGTCCCCTTAAAAGAGGGTTTCGGGACGCGTCTGGAAAGCGGGAAGAAGAGAGCAGTTGTAATANACTGTCTGCAGAGAAGAGAATCGAATACCTCACATCTTGATGTATTTCTTTGTATTTTGGGAGTGGGAAGTCGAAGTGTTCAATTATTTGATAAATAATGTGAATTAATTTTGATTTCAAAGCGTCGCAGTTACTTAAGGACGTTTGATTCAGGTAATGATTATTCAGTGTTGAATCACTGATTAGAGGAATTTCACATAATTACCTAATAGTTACATTTTTTAGAAGTTCGTAATAACGTAATACGCAAGGATGTTTCAACTCGAAGACCTATAATCCCCGTGTATTTATAAGGGATAATGCATGAGCTTGAACTCAACATTCGCCTTGGTCGCCAAGGGGATGGGTTGTTTATAAGTGTAAACTTTCATGAGAAGGAAATCGTAATGTAAGCAATAAGTAAAATTTAAAATTTTGCGTTTAGATTACCGACATTTGTATAGGAAGTTTTTCAAAGAAAGTATAACTAAGAAAACACGTAATCAGTGGTTTCTATCGTTCTGCGAATCGATTTGTTGCAAGCAGAAGTTCTTAAAGTGAGATATAGGCCCCTTACGATAATGCATACTTAAAATGAACTTTAAATCAAATTAGAAAGAATAGTCGTACGAAATCGAGACTAGCACCAAAAGAAGGGAAATTAAGTAAAAATTCTTTTTTTTTTGCCGTGGAACATTGCTTTCGATTCGACATTGCGAGAAGTTTGATAAAATAGACAACATATTTTGTGGTTGTAAACAACCGGTCTCCTTGACGACTAACTCCATTGTTGAATCCGACCTCGTGCATTTTAGTTCACTTTTATCGCTTACAGGGTTTGTTTCTTTTGCAAAATTAAATAAGACAATAGTCGCATAAAACCGAGAAGAGCTCCAACAAAAGGGAAACTGAATAAAGATTCTCATGTTGGTCGTCAAATATTGCTTTCGATTCGACATTGCGAGAAGTTTGATAAAATAGACAACATATTTTGTGGTTGTAAACAGAAAGTCAATTGTTGCTTACAATCACAATTGATTGTTGCAAAACTTCATTGTTAAGAAGCAAATGATGCCATAATCGAAAAAGTGTCCTATTTTTGCCTTAATTTGTAAACATAGAAATTCTGCGGGGGATTACTGCCGTCCAATTGAAGGTGGTAAATTCGCAGTTAATTAATTATCTTAATTACAGTTTTACCTATTATGTAGATAGCAAACCGCAATCCGCAGCACGCACGAGCACATCTCAAGCCTGACAATGATCCATGCTGCAACCGAGATTGATTGGAATCGGCCTATAAATAAGTCAATTACAGCGCCATTCCTAGAATGCCAATTCCCAGCTTGCGCGCATGCAAAAACAATCAGCGAGCTAACCGCGGGTCGTGAGGTCGTGTATGGGCGCTCTCTACCGATTGCGTACAACAAAGTATACAGCTTGGTAAGTATGCGGACTAACCGCAATATTGTACAACCTACTTGTTTTCATTATTCTGATCATCCTTTAACGAGTTGAACTGCACGTTTTCCTCTCCAGCATCATCACATCAAGTGTGTTCTGCAGGAATATGCTTGGGTATGAGAACTGTAAACTGACCGCATCATGTGTTTTCTTTCAAAATCCCAGCTTCGGAGTAATAAATTAAAAAGCTATTTTCTCGCAAGAATCGGGGAAAGGATAATACTTTGCACTGATAGATGTGTACCTTAGAAATCGAAGGATAAAATAGATTACTCCCTCGTGAAAGGAATTTGAGTCCCAGTAAAGTCGATATTTTTCAATTCCGTTTCAAGAATTTTATATTCTACCTGCAGATAAAGAGTTATGTCTTCTTTTTCTGCTTTGCACTGAAATTTGCTCTACTTCTCATTATCGTAGGATTACACTCTATATAGTAGTACATTAGCTGAATTGGGAGGGGGCTCTAGTACACAAGAGAACCTCCTCTACATTGGGGCCTTAATAAGACTACAAATAAATTCTCAACAACAAATTATTCGGCTTTAACGCTTTCAGAAAGAATTTCACATTTATTGAGTGAGTCAACATAATATTTTTATAGAATATTCTACATTATTTATGTCAGCGAATTGGTCCATGGTTCGATGCCTGAGTATGTGAAATATTCCTCCTTATGATATCTACAACTCGAATGCTATTTTGAGGTACTTCCCTATACGATTTCGCTTTGAAATATCAGGAATAGTTCATGGAGGAGCTTCTGAAGCGTAATTTAATTAGAATTCCTCCATAATAGTCCCTGGTTCGATGCTGGGACTGTTCAGATCTCTCCCTTGTAAATACAGGTTGCGAATTTGAACATTTTTTGCGAAACTTCTCAAAAAGATAACTCAGTACATAGATAGGACTCGAGTCGATGTTTCATATTGTAGGTTTACCACTTCCCAATTGATACTTGGTTCGATGCCAGCGAATCGAGATTCCCTACATTAGGAACATACAGAAAGCTCGGAATTCACTTTGCTTCACTTTCGAATTCACTTACTTCATGAACTGAATGCTGCTTGAAACTCTAGGAGCATAAAGAAGACTATTGTTCCATTGGCTAATACGTAGAGTAATAATACTGATATGAATGGTCCTTGGTTCGACGCCACAATGGTTTAGTTTCCCAAAAATGTTCTTTGAGAGAAATTTTACCTGTCCATAAACCACGACACTATAATATACGAAATTAGAAGAAACATGTGAGCAAGTCAACAATATGGGTGTCAACAATAAGGTGGTCAAAATGCGAAGCTCAACAATATGGCGGCCAACAATAACCGTTCAACAACAATATGAGCAAATCGATAATTAGATGGTCAATATTATAGTGGTCAACAATAGGAAAATCATAATCCTAAAGCTTGCAGTAGACAAGAAACTTTTACTCGTTTAGTGGAAAGTTGATTCATCATTCTTTGTAATTTATGGAGTACTACCAATTGTAATGCAAAACTTGCTTATTTATTCTTGCAGTGAAGCGATTCTGATTTCTATGGGATTTATATTTGCGTATTTTATGAAAAAACTGAATTTTTACTCCAGTAATTCCTAGTGGGGGCCTCGATCCGAACCTTGGACCAATAAGGGCTCCCGACAGCTTGAACCCGCCCCTGGTAGAGGGCTAGAACTGAAGTACTTTAATATCCTATTCCTCACTTGGCTTGGCTACTTTTAAAAATAATACTGAAACTCGCAAACTTTTGGTTCAGTGTCCCGCGACATTTTAATAAATACGTTAGTGTGCCATGAAAATCACTAGTTTCGGGGGCACAAATCTATTGGATGACTCTCGCGTCCCGTTTCGTCTTTTTATCCTCTTGAAGAAACGGAAGAAGAAGACGAAAAGTTCCTCCACTACATCCCGTTCTTCAAAACTCCCTCCACCTTTTCAGAATTATATTTTCACCGCTTTTCAGCCCCAATTTACGGGGCGGAGGGATAGTCACACGTGGGGCGATAAAGCAGCCCCTCCTCACGTCCTCTGGAGATTATCTCAGAGTGAGGGATGACCCCTTTCTGCCCCCATCCACTCCCCTTCAACACGCGCCTCCCTTAAATTTCCAGCGACAATAATTTTCTCGATCCGGAAATAGAATCGTGCGGTGGTCCATTCCACGAGTGTTTCACCGGTGGATTTGGAGACTCGACTCAAAACAAAGACTTTGCAGCTGATGCTTAAAAGCACAGGCGTGCCGAATCGTCTCGGAGGTTCTGAGAGTCCTTGCGCTGCTTGCCTCCCGCTCATGGTAAAAGAGGATTGAAAAGTACAGGGATCCTTCACTTTAAGAATTAATCCATTCCAAACAGTAGTTCTCTGAGAAGGAAATCGTAATGTAAGCGATAAGTAAAACTTAAAATTGTGCGTTTAGAGTACCGACATTTGTGTAGGAGATTTTTCAAAGAAAGTATAACTAAAAAAACTCAGTCGTTTCTATCGTTTTTCGAATCGATTTGTTGCAAGCAGAAGTTCTTAAAGTGAGATATAGGCCCAATATGATAATGCATACCTAAAATGAACTTTAAATTAAATTAGAAAGAATGGTCGTACGAAATCGAGACTAGCGCCAAAAGAAGGGAAATTAAGTGAAAATTATTTTTTTGGCCGTAGAACACTGCTTGCGATTCGACATTGCGAGAATTTTGATAAAATAGACAACATATTTTGATATTCTGTGGTTGTAAACAACCGGTCCCCTTGACGACTAACTCCATTGTTGAATCCGACCTCGTGCATTTTAGTTCACTTTTATCGCTTGCAGGGTTTGTTTCTTTTGCAAAATTAAATAAGAAAGAATAGCCACATTAAACCGAGAAGAGCTCCAACAGAAGGGAAACTGAATAAAGATTCTCATGTTGGTCGTCAAATATTGCTTTCGATTCGAAATTGCGAGAACTTTGATAAAATAAACGAATTTTTTCTAAAATGTTGAAGATGTGAACAAGCTGTCCCCCTGGCGACTAATTCCATTATCGAATTCGAGCTCGTGTATTTTCCTACAAGAATACATTGAGAATTAAGGAGCATATAAAATATAAGGTAAGGTTAATGACACACTACTGGTATGTGAAGGGGGTTAAATTTTATGAGATTTTAGCATTTACAGTTGCGGACGATTTAACTTGTCCCGTTGAGCTAAATAATCGTAAGATATGAGATATAAGTTTATTTTTAGTACAAATAGGACTACTATATTTAATGCTATCTTTATTTCCCCCGTTGAGAATCAACGGGCACTTCAGGGGTAGCAATAACTTAAGCGACAATTTATGAGATAGTTTAATCGATTTTCCTATGTAGTTAGTCATAATGTAAATTCGTAGTCAGAGGCAAAAACAACCTCCGTCTACTTACTCTTATTTTATAATAATTTCCAAAGAATTATCTGTCCGTAAACAATTTAAAAATACAAAGAGATTTTGTGGATACCCTGTATAATTAATTTATAGTTCCACTAGCAATACCGCACTTAAAATTATTAATTACTAAGTAAAGTGATT